>JAOSBL010000005.1:21452049-21464412 GCA_027568915.1 Erythroxylum roraimae | reverse complement strand
TTCACTCACGTAATACCTACTTTCACATGCCATAACCCTATTTCTACTTCATAGTTTACATCAATGTTTTAAAATGGGCTGATTTAATAAATAAAATTTTAAATCGGTTAATTTTTAGTTAGATTTAATTTAATAATTTTTATTACTAAAAACTAGCTAATTTATTAATTAATCAATTATTTGTATAAACTGATCTATTTTTATAAATTAAAATTAATTAATTAATTTTTATTTAATATTTTTTAACTAAGACTTTAAATTTTTTGAAAGTAAAAGATAATTTTTTTCAATAATTTTAAAATTTTTATTTTATTTAATTTTTAACTAATTTTACAACAGTTTAATATCTAATTAAATCTTTAAAGCTTTAATTTTTTATTTAATTTTCGGTCTACCATTTAAAATAAATAACTTATTCCGAAAAGTTCACTTGCCTATTTTCAACGTAAAATTGCTTCGTAAAATTATAGATAAAAAACGGTAGGTATCTTCTGTTCTCAGTTTCTTCACATACAGAGACACGGACTGAAACAACCTACGAGACATTGAGGAGAGCTTGTCTCTGTACATCTCTCCGAGAATTATGGAGCCACTTTCCTCTAGAAAAACAACACTCACTCTCACCATCTTCTTCTTCTTCTTCGTGGTGGTTGCCACTCAAGCAGTGGATTTACCACTTCATCCCGAGGATTTACTTCCCTTGTTGCCCAGACAGGCCTCATGGCCAATCCTCAACTATCTTAATAGTGCTGTGGACCTCTTGCCCAAGTTTGTTGGAGCCACCACGTCCGAAAATGGTACTATCGACTGGAAAGGGGCGTGTTTTTACGAGAACGAGGCTTGGTTTGAGTTTCATAACGAGAGTGGCACTGAGTTTGGTGGTGGCACCCTTCATATTAAGGTAGCAAGGTTAAATGGGTCTGCTTGTTGTGGGTTCTTTCCTGTGTTTCTGATTCTGGGCTTGGCTGGTTTTTTCAGAAATTTAGAGGATTTCCTATTTGTTTTGCTTGTTTTTGCAAATTTTTAATGAATTTGGAGTAGTCCAGCGTATGTACAGGAGTTGAAATTGTATCCGGAGTTAATTGATTGTTTTGCTTCTTTGTTATTTGACTTTAGTAATTCACTAACTTGGGTGATTGCTTGACATGTAAAAGTTGGGAGATCAAATTTTGTGGGTTTGAGCGAGTTAATATTCGTACAAGGTTTAATTTTTCCAATGATTTCTTCAAGTTTGTTTTAGGGGCTCTTGTTAGTGGTGCTTCTGAACTGCTGATTTCATGTATGGTATTATGTGGATTATAGATTTTATTTTGGCCACGAAGCTAATTAGGATACTAATACTTGAGTTATTCAAACGTGCTGCTGGAATTGAACTTCCGATAGATAGTGTGCTTTTGTCCTAGTTTTAATTCTTTCAAAATTATAATACTACTTTCTCTTGATTGCCTTTAATTGCGATGCACCCTGTATGAATTTTGATAAGAACAGCATTGATTAGTAGCTAGACTTCATATACGAGGAGGCCGTTCTTCATTACTTATAACTTTTGCAGCGAGGACACGTTTCATGCATTGTTGTCTGAATTGTTCTTCCCAAAGAGTTGTTGTTACAATTCTTGATCTTGCAGTGATTGTTAGTGTTTCCATGTGGTACTCAGGTTAATAAAGCTCACAGTTGGACATGTATGGATCTTTATATTTTTGCAACTCCATATCGTGTGACGTGGGATTATTATTTTCTATCTCGAGAGCATACTTTAGACTTCAAAGAGTGGGAAGGAAAAGCAGAGTATGAGTATGTAAGTTAACACCTTCAATTGCTGCAAATTATTTGATTACTTCTTCTGATTTCAATACTTATGAGTTCCCTATGTGGTTTTTTCAAACTACATCAGGTGAAGAACAGGGGAGTCTCAATTTTTCTGATGAAAGCAGGGATGCTTGGAACCCTTCAAGCTCTGTGGGATGTCTTCCCTTTGTTTACAAATACGGGATGGGGCGAGAATTCTAATCTTAGATTCCTAAATAAGCACATGGGGGCTACGTTTGAGCAGCGTCCTCAACCCTGGGTGACTAATCTCACTGCCGATGATATTCACTCAGGGGATTTCCTTGCAATCTCAAAAATCCGAGGGAGGTGGGGTGGTTTTGAAACTCTGGAGAAGTGGGTCAGTGGGGCTTATGCAGGTCATACCGCTGTTTGCCTGAGGGATCATGATGGAAAGTTATGGGTTGGTGAGTCAGGGCATGAAAATGAACAGGTAATTCCATCTTGGTTACCTTTAATCATAAATTTTCTTCTTCTTTATTTTTTGGTAATAATTATATAAAAAATGTGAACCTTACTATATAAATTTTCTGGAGCAAGTTTGTACCTATGTTGCTAAGCAACTGTTTGACAACTTTGATTTGTTACATAATAACATTTGTAGGGATGCACCAGTGGCTGGTACCGTACCTGTTTTACACATTTATTGTAAGCTGAAGTTATTTCCTAAACAAACTGATCAAGCTGGAAGTCAATCCTAACTGATTTGCAAATTTCCTTGCCATGCATTATTATGCTGAATTTAATTCTTTCAATATGATCCCTTGTTTCTGGCTCCAGTAACTCCTAAAGGAATTTATGCGTAGGTATTCTTGTCTAAAACAAGTGACCATAGAAGCCTATTGTTTGATAGGAAGATCAATTGATTGGTGCTATTTTGCTTCCATCAGAAGATTTGCTTAAGCCTTTCTTCAATTTGCCCTAATGCTAGAATTGTGTCTGAAACTTTATCTCTTCTATTCAATTATGAGGAACTTTGTTTTCAGTATGAAATCAGAAATTCAGCTGCTAGTGCTCAAATGTTTTTGATTTTCTGAGTTAGGGTGTTGTGCACAAAGGGTCATTTTCTTATTTTTATTTACTTTACCCAGCTTCTATGCAGGGTGAAGACATAATTGCTTTGTTATCATGGGATGAATGGTGGGACTTTGAGCTGAATAAGGATGATTCCAATCCCCACATTGCTTTACTTCCTTTGCATCCTGATGTGCGAGCAAGGTTCAATGAAACTGCTGCTTGGGAGTATGCATTAAGCATGAACGGTAAACCTTATGGGTATCATAACATGATATTCAGCTGGATAGACACTTTAGATGGTAACTATCCTCCGCCATTGGATGCTCACCTGGTATGGGTTACTCCATATTGAATTGCTAAGTTTCCTGCTTGAGTTCGCTGCTGCCATATCTTTTTCTTTCATTATTTTTCTCCTTGTTACAATTTCAATTATGTCATTTGATTGTTGTAAAGGTGGCTTCTCTCTCTCTCCCTGTCTCCCTCTCTCTCTCTCTCAACTATGTTTCAATCCTCACTTTGTCCCATGTCGATTCCTATTTATTTGCTAAGCTGAAGCTAGTCCAAATTTTTATGTTTGAAATAAATATATATACATGACGTACCTGCAGATGTTTCCATAAGTTCAAAGTTTGTTGTTGGTTAAACTATCTAAACGCATGCCAGACTTCTAAAATGCAGATTGCCTTTTTCTATTCCTGTTGTCTAATCAGTCTAAGCCATATATGACATCTTCCAGCAAGAAATATGTGAAGGAGACCATGAGATGCTATATTGAAAAATATTATTTACTTGGTTCTATGAATTTGTAAGAATTTTACCATTATGCTGTTCATCTCTAGATAGATCCAACTACGATGCAACTGTAGATCTATCAGGAATTTTGGTTTGTGATATTAATAAAAAGAATATTTCATTTTGAAAAATTGGCCTTTATTTAAGTACCTAGCATGCTTCTATTAAGATCCAAATTTTGTAGTCTACATAATTTTAATGCCATCAGCTCTGTGGTTTGACAGGTTGCTTCAGTTATGACAGTTTGGAGTCAGATGCAACCTGTATATGCTGCTAACCTTTGGAATGAAGCCTTGAACAAGCGACTTGGAACTGAGGTACTTGGTGTTTTATCAAATTTTGTTATTATTATTAAATTACTTTTAATGTCATTCGCCACCATTTTAGTATGCTATAATTGATCATCTATATCATCTGAAACATTTTTTATGTTCCAAAAGTTGTTTAAATAATGCTTTTTGGTGAACTTTTCTTTTGATATTAAGATTTTTGTCAAGTATAACAGGTTGAACTTTTGGGCTTGCCAATTTAGTGATTTGACTAGTCTGCTGTAAACTTTTTAATACATTTTTCTGTTTTAAAACCTTTAACTATTCTGCAGGGTCTGAATCTGTCTGACGTCTTGGTAGAAGTTGAGAAGCGTGGATCTTCTTTTGGTGAACTGTTGACAATCCCAGAACAGGATGATTGGGTATATGCCGATGGGAAGTCGACCTCATGTATTGCTTTTATTCTTGAATTGTACAAAGAAGCTGGCCTTTTTAATCCAATTGCAAGCTCCATTCAAGTGACTGAGTTTACGGTTAGTCTTTAAAGCCTGATTTGATATTGTTTGGTTTGAAACAAGCATCTGATTTTTATTTTTTTTTAGTTATGTTATACAAGATGTAATCTGTGGAAACAGAGCTGCGTTTGGATTTCTACTGGATGAAAGTTTGTAGAAAAACACAGCACTCACACCTACACACTCACGTGCACACCCAAATCTCTTTCATGAAGAATAAGTAAAAGGAAAAAGTTAAAAAACTCATGTATCGATAATAGTAGATGCACAAAAGGTTGATATCTATTGTTTACCGTTTATGCATTGTAATGACAGCCAAAAGTAGTTTCCTTCATGACCCTCCTTTGGTCAAAGGAGCTAACGTTCTGGTGCCATGTTATGATCATAAATTACGTATGGAGAGTAGTTTCAACAATTCTATGTTTATTTTTCTCTCAATGAGATGCAATGGCTAGCTAATTGATGTTGACCTTCATTCTTCTTGTTACCGCTATTGAAAACAATTCTAATCATTGAACAATGTTTGTGTTTGTCCTTGAAATTGATTACTAGTGGTAAGTAGTATGGCAATCGTCTCACCTCTCAAGGCTGTTAACCTAGTACTTGTGTCATTAATTAATTTTTCTGCTAAAAATACAGATCAAGGATGCATACACTCTTAGGTTTTTCGAAAGCAACTCAAGTCGCCTACCAAAGTGGTGCAATGATGCGGACAACGTGATGCTCCCATTTTGTCAGATTCGAGGAAAGTACCGAATGGAACTGCCAGGGTACAACACGATGGATCCTTATCCCCATATGAATGAGAGGTGTCCATCCCTACCTCCACAATACTTTAGGACACAGAATTGTTGAAGTCTAGAGCGTTTCAAGTTCACTGGAGGTTCTTTTAATGACAAAAGACGGTCTGCCAAAAGTGGAAGGCGGGTTTGAGTTGGTTGTAAATACGGTGGTGAAAGTACATGATAAAGAACTGCAGCTGCTTGTATTTACATGGTAGTTAGTGTGTGACTTAATGTCGAGAAGATAAACCATTCATTTTCCATATCTTGCAGCTCTTCTTCTTTTTTCAGCTAAATTGATATGTGATTTCTCGTAAATTTTTTATGTTCCAATCTAGTTATACAGTGTCATTTTAAATGTGATGCAGTTCCAGGATGTAATCTATGTAATCTTTAACATGTATTTATCAAGTGTAAGCTGAATGACTGCACTTGGTTTAGACAGCAGACAGGCATTGCATCTGTTTCCTTGGGTTGACCTTGTGGCTTTGGGATCATATTGGAACGAGTAGCTATAAGCTGGTTGAAACCATATGGCCAGGACGTACCCGGTGACCACGACCCCCTTGACATGGAATCAAGCCATCTAGGGTAGAAAAACATTTCTGGAAGCCCTTACCAATCTTTGAAGTCATCAGCTGTGTCAACCATGACCTGTAACAAAATTTTATCATAACTAATCATTGTTATGTAGATTAATTAATGATTTATAAATTGTTAAAAGTTTTTGTTATATCATAGCTATTCTAATAAAATCTTCAGTTGTCCAGGTCAATTTCAATTGCCATGAAGCGGATTGCAGAAATGCAGTGTTCTCGCACATTCAACAGTTATATTCCACGTAAATCCCATGATCACTAAGACATTTTAAAATAAAGATGAAATAATTTTACGAGTTAACTAAGCGATTAAGTTTATTTTAATAAAAAGTAAGTGTTTTTAATAAAGAAATTTATAAAATTTTATTTATATACTAATGTTTATTTATGAAAATACTTTTAAGATAATGCTATTATTTATAATTGAATACGTACATTTTAGAATATTTTTGTTTAATAATAACTATTTTTGTATTTTAAAATTTGACCATTAATTGTGACTTTTAGTTACGATTCTTAAAGTGTGATTTTTAGTTACTAACTCTATTTTGTGCCTAATGGGAAGTCGTTTTATAGTAAAAATTATATAATATTATGCGCAGAACTTACAAAATAACGTCGTATTGAACGCGGAATAAGTTGCCGGAACTTAGATAATCACCACAAAAACCAGTGGCAGTGGATATGAAATTTTCTATTTTTTCAATCTCAGAATAACTTCTACTGATTTTGCATCCTTAATCTTTATTATATTTTTAATATCATCAACAGTATTTAAGAGGTCTAACAACACGTCTATCGCTCACGGTAGCTCTAATCTATTTGTTTTGGATTCGGGTGTGACAGTGTAAGAAATATATGACTTAACCCATATTTCCAGTTCGCCCGTGTCAAATTTAGTTTGTGATTTTTTAATTTAATAGTATATTAAATCTTGACCGTTAATTTAGTACTTGATGGACGTACAAGATTTAATGTTAATAAAAAATTATATATAAACTAGTTCTCTCTCTACCATAATAAAGTGCAGACAAAAAAAATACAAAAAGAATGTATTTATAAATTGGGTTATCCATTAAGTTGGTACAAAAAGAAAGTAAAGAGTGAAAAACTAGTTTGTGGTCGTTGAGAAAGATGTGACTATCCTCATTCTTTGCATTTTCCTTATTTAAACTCATGTTCTTTTCATTTGTAAAAAATATAGATACAAATTTTTAAGAAATAAAAAATGAGATGTTTTCCTCTCAAAATTCAGACTTTGATCTGTAGGGTTTGGTTGTTTTCCGAAAATAATCAAAAGGGCTTGTTTGTTTGCCGAAAACATTCAATCGTTCGTGTGTTGTGCGATTTCTAGAATTCTGTCCGAGTTTCAATTTTGTTTTCCAGTTTCTGTTTCCTGTGTTCATCAAATCAAAAAAAAATTCCCTCCTTCAAGTTTGTTTCTCACATCTTAAATTAAAAATCTCCAGAAGACATCTTCAGCCAATTCGAACCCCAACCTCCTTAAAATTTCTGTTTTCATCATCTGCCTTCATTTTATCGCCCAGATTAACATGTCACCACAAAATCCACCATAACTCAATCATCCCTTATCCGATTAATCCGATTCTTGTGTCTAAATTGTAGGTCACAAAAAGTTCTACAAATATCCTTTATCTTCCATAACCTAATTTCGAACCAATTAACCCAGAAAATGCCTTCAAATAATCTGCCCCAATTTTACCCGAGAAATCCTAAATTTGTCCAAACATATTCAAATCTCCCGAAAACCAATTCCGACCATCAACCACTGTCCACCAGCATTAAACACCACCTCCGCACGCCATCATTAAGTCTACTATTCCTAGCACTGAATATTAGAACGCTAAAGATTTTCTTAAGCTTGTGGAAGATAAGTTCTGTTATGTCGATAAGGCACTTGCAGGGACACTTATGGCTGAACTCACGATCATGAAGTTTGATGGGTTAAAGAGTATGCAGCAATATGTCCTTGATATGACTAATATTGCAGCAAGACTTAAGACACTAGGTATGACTGTGGAAGACTCCTTTGTAGTGCAGTTTATCATGAACTCACTTTCTACTAAATATGAACTGTTCCACATCAACTATAACACATTAAATGATAAGTGAAATATTAATGAATTGTCTAGCAAGCTTATTCAAGAGGAAGCGAGATTAAAGAAACAAGGAGTTCATTCTATTAACCTAGTGGATCAAGGAGCTGGAAAGAAACTCAAACCAAAGGCCAAGAATGTTAAAAAGAAAGGACTTGCTAAAGTTCCACAGGTTGTTGATAATGAAAGGAAGGGCAAAAGTTAAATAAATGTCACTTCTATAAGAAAGAAAGACATTATCAGAAAGATTGCCCAAAATGTAAGGCTTGGTTCAAAAAGAAAGATATACATTAGGTTTCTGTATGCTTTGAATCAAATTTATCTTAAGTTTCTTCTGATACTTGGTGGTTTGATTCTGGTGCTACTATATATGTTTCGAATATTAAGTAGGGATTCCTTACAATCCAAACCATAAGCCTAACTAGCAATTTTTTGTTTATAAGGAACCGAATGAAGGCCTTAATTGAAGGTGTAGGGACTTACAGGCTAACATTAGATATTGAGTTTCACTTGGATCTAATGACACTTTCTATGTACTTTCAACTTCTAGAAATTTAAATTCCATTTGTAGATTTGTTGCTAGTGGATATACCTTTAAGGGTGGACATGGTTGTTTCAATTTGTATAAGAACAATTCTTTTATTAGTTATGGAATGCTTATGGATAGTTTATATAAATTGAAACTGGATGATGTTTTTTCCAAATCCTTATTTATTGTTAATCATAATGTTGGAATGAAACGTAGTTTGGTGAATGAACATTCTTCTTACTTGTGGCTTAAACGTTTGGGTTATATATCCAAAGAAAGGTTAGAAAGATTAGTAAAGAAAGAGATTCTACCGAATTTAGATTTATTAGTCATGGCTTATGTGTGAAATGCATTAAGGGAAAACAAACTAGATATAATAAAAAAGGAGCCATGAGAAGCAATCAACTTCTTGAAATAATACACATCGACATTTGCCGGACCTTTTGACACTCCGTTCTTTAATGGGGAAAAATACTTCATCACTTTTATATATGATTTCTCACCGTATGGATATATGTATTTGCTGCATGAAAAACCTCAAGCTGTAAATACCCTTAAGGTGTTTGTACAGGATGTTGAGAGACAATTAGATAAAAAAGTGAAAGTTATAAGATCTAATAGAGGTAGTGAGCATTATGAAAAGTATGATGAATCTGGATAGCGTCCTTGTCCGTTTGCCAAGTTCCTTGAAAGTCATGGCATAATGTGCACAGTACACTATGTCAGGCACACCACAACAAAATGGTGTATCAGAAAGGTGAAATAGACAATTAATGGGTATGGTTAGGAGTATGATGAGTAATTCCTTATTACTCAAAAGTTTGTGGATGTATGCACTTAAAACTGCTATGTATCTATTAAACAGGGTTTCGAGTAAGGCAGTTCCTACAACTCCTTTCGAGTTATAGACTGGAAGGAAACCTAGTTTAAGACACCTGTATATTTGAGGTTGTCCAGCAGAAGCACGTATCTATAATCCACATAAAAGAAAATTGGATTCTCGAATAATTAGTGGTTACTTTATTAGTTACCCAGAGAAATCCAAAAGGTAAGGTTTTAATGTCTGAACCATAGTTCTAGAATTGTTGAAACAGCCAATGCCAAATTTTTAGAGAATGGTGAAGTTAGTGAGTGTGCTGAAAATCAAGTTGTGAATATCAATGAAATAAGGGTTGATGTTCTATTACCCATAAATGTTCTTAAACCCATAACTTCAACAAATGTTGTTCCTGCTTTGAAAGATCAAAATAATCAAAAGGGTAGGCCTTTGGAAATCGTCACCAAAAACTTAATTTTAGCTATTATTTGGAAATCATAAATAAAAGTAGCTAGAGGGCTACTTTGTTATAGTGATACTAGAATTGTTAACAAGATTCATACAATTACTTGTATAATTTGATATTAAATTCCATTCAACTTTCACCGTGATAATATATCAAAATGCTCCTTAGTTTATAGTCATAATATTTGTTTTCAAATATTATGCCAACTCCATCCTACTATAAGAAATCGTAACCCCTTTATCCTTTACTAGTTCATTAAAACAGAGACTCAAAACATCTAACATTGCTTGATGATGATGTATCAATAAAAGATGAAGTTGATACTAAACTACTATGACTTAACTATTTATCCATTTTTAATTAATAATCATTAAACAAAATTGTACTAGAAGTGTCTAATGTTACTAAATGGTTCTTTAGCCCAGCTGCTACATATATTAAAAAAAAGTTGAGTTTCCTACCTTAAACTTAACACATAAATAACTACCATAATTTTACTAATCTTATACCACTTTGTCTCATCATTTGCTCTTCCTTTTTCGAATCACCTTACTTGAATCAAAGATCCACTCAGATAATGCTAGCTTTGCAATATCCCACTACCATAGGGTACATACCCAAACATTCAAGTACATAACCTATGATAATGGTATGTTAGAGCAAAAACAAATCCAACTTACACATGGCATCAACTAACATCATTTAAAAGTCAGCAAATTTTAAAATCATTCATTGCATTCATTCACAAAGCTTACACTGTTTCCAATAGACAAATATTCACAAAAACCTCATACAGGTTTTAACAAAAACTGCAAAATAAAAGCTATAACTCTCTGACGTCACCTGACAGACCTCTAAGTCATAACTTAGTCCAAAACATTCTTCTAATCCAGAATAAATACTAAGTCTCCTGTCTTGTACCTGAAAAATCACGTTGTAATTTTTTATGATTTTTGCGAACTCAATGAGTGAGCCATCATTGATGATTTAACCGGATTCACATACGCAAATCACATATTTCACAATTATTCATATAGAACATGAATATTTCAAATACTCACACTGTCATGGCACATCATTTAATCAATGCGAATCATATCATATATAAACATATGCAGATGCATATGAGACTCCACATTCGTTATTAATGTTGTGACCATGTGCCTATCACATATACAAATACTGGCCCATTGGGCTCAGTCAGAAACATATATTACAGAGCATAGTTCTACGTGCCGAATCATATATCACGGAGTAAAGCTCTACGTGCAAGCGCTTAATACTGGTTGCTCTGGTCACAACGCCTTTATCTGAGCATGCATTTTATGAAATGTATCAATTCAGAATTTACCTTATATCACAATCATTTATAAAGCACAGTCAGAATTTCATAATCATTGGACCTAAATCCAGCATTCAACTTTCGTTGAGAATTCGCATTTCATACAGAATGATCAAACAAATCAAACAAATCATAGCACTTCCAATATAGTCCCAAATATTTACTCCTCAAACTTTAAGTCCAAAATTCAGAAACAAATCGCAACAATTCAATAATTGGCAAATCAAATCAAATCAATCTTAGGAAATTTATCTCAGTTGACTCACAGTATGCTCCAGGAAGCTATTGCCTGGACGGTCCGGCAATATCCGACTGGCGTCCGATGTGCTCTTCTATAAAATACACAACACATTCACAAATATCACATTTTTTGCACAAATGTACAAGTATTCTTTATGCAAATCAATGTACAGAAAGTATGCATAATGCATGTTCAATGACAATTCTGGGGTATTTTATTGCGATCCTTATCAACAAATCATTCAGATATCAATGCTCTCATTAATACCATGTATATTTATAATTGGAACAAAGCAAAACAATGTCAAAACAATTTCATAACTTTATTGACCACTTCAGATTTTTCTTCTAATACACATACGGGTCAACTTTGCATACTAAATATGATAAAGTAAATGGAAAAATTAGGCCATACTTTCTTCTATAAAGTTGTTCTCCAATGTCTTAAGTTTCTAATGACTCTAAGATCATCTAATTTGATTCAGTATTCTATAAGTTATGCTCACAATACCACAAACTGTGTATATTTGAACATTTGGCTAGTACATGATCATACCCTCAAATTGTACAAATCATATCTTTCAGCTCAGATCTCCAAAAATTACAAAATTTATACCAATTTAAAGATAGGAGAATAAGATACAACTTTGGTGAAGACACCTCATTCTAAATCGGCTGACATCAATATAGTTTATTCAATAACCACAGGATATGATTTATGTCCCTGGTAATGCTACAGCCTAAGCTAAGATGCAGTTTCATTCCAATTTTGAAAGTCTTAGAGACAGAATTAAAATTAGACTTCTTCACAAAAGTTATAGAAATATGTCTCTATTTTAATATGAATGAAAAATCAACTCATTCGTAAATCTACAGCTCAAGTTATAATCAGAATACCGAACATGTTCATGAAAATTTCCAGTTCATAACATTCCATTATTGATATAGAACATGAATATTTCAAATACTCACACTGTCATGGCACATCATTTAATCAACATGAATCATATCATATATAAACACATACAGATGCATATGAGACTCCACATTC
>JAOSBL010000005.1:21416979-21434121 GCA_027568915.1 Erythroxylum roraimae | reverse complement strand
GATTTCACACAAATAAATAATTACTACATTGGTCTCTGTGGTTCGACCCTATTCACCACTTTACTCGCTTAAGTGTTTTAGAGTAGGAATTTATTTTTACTGGTTTGACACGCCATCAAGGTGCATATTCATAAATTAATGGTGGCAAAGATGAGGATGTTCTGTAGGATGAGTAACCTTACAAGAAGAGATAAGATTAAGAATATGGTGGCAAGAGACAATTAAGGTGGCTAATAATGATGGTAAGTTAAGGGAGACAAGGCTTAGGTACTTTGTACGTGTTAAGAGAAGACATCTTAATGCCTTAGTGAGAAGAGGCAAGAAAATTGTATTTAGGAATGGAAAAAGAAGGAGAGGATTACCTAAGAAGAATTAAGGGGTGATCAAGCATGATACTAAAGCTTAATAAGGACTTGGCCTTTAATAGAAAACTTTAGTAAACTAGGATTCGGGTAGAAGATCTTACATAGAGAGCAACAAGCGCATATCAAGACTTGGCCTTTAATAGAAAACTTTAGCAAACTAGGATTCGGGTAGAAATCTTACATAGAGAGTAACAAGCGCCCTATCAAGACTTAGCCTTTAATAAAAAAACTTTAGCAAACTAGGATTCGGGTAGATGATCTTACATAGAGAGTAACAAGCACGCTATCAAGTTTCTTGCTAAGGAATCATCTTCCTTATTACTTATTCTTCTATGTGAAAAATCCCACTCTATTTTAAGGTCTGTAGCTTCAATGTTGGTAATAATATATTGGTTAAAATCATCATTATGATTTTTGAGGCATATATTTCCCTCTACTTCAAAAAGGAGAAGTGTGCTATTGAAATCGTCAAGGATGATCTAAAGGGAAGTCATGCCTAAATGGATATTTTTTATTTTATTCCATAAGGTAGTTCTTTAGAATGCAAGGTTGAAAGTATAAATGAAGGAGACATGAATATTGACATTGGTCTATAGAATCCTTAAAGATAGGTGAATAAGCTAGTAAGTTATGAAGGAATGTAAAACCTTAATCATATTTTAATCAAAAGCAAGAACAAATATGTTATGTTAATGGAATTGATGGTTGGAGATGATGGACCAATTCTTCCTTAATAATTTTAGGCTTTTACAAATAGCCTTCTTGATATTTCTTTCCAAAAACTAATAAAAAAATATTTTGGTATTATAAAAATATTTATGCACCTTTACTATTTTTTAAAGCTATTAAGCCCTTTAACAATCTATAAGACTATAAATATAAGAAGGTGAGGATCTAGAGTTGCTTTCCCTAGTTTTCCTTTTGGATTTCCTTTTATCGGTTTGAACTCAATCTCCTGAGTACAGGTAACTTGAGTCTCAATAAGGTTAAAGTCTTTAGGTATAAGAGTATTAATCAACCTCTCAAAATTTGGAATGAGACTTGCCTATACGGGTTTAGGGTTACAAGTCACTGTAGGATTAAGATCTATAGTAATAAGTAAGGGTATACTTTAGTCCTCTAAGAGGGTAAAAGTTGCTCAAAATGGGGTTCCACTTCCTTCATTTTATCTAGATAGCCTCTTCGTTAGAAGTAGAATTAAGAACTTGGACCTTAGCCATAGAGTGCTCTTTGAGTGAGTCTAAATTCATAAGCTCAAGGTAATTCGAATTATAAATCTCTTATTAGTAAGGACCTATTTTTTACCTTGATGGATTAAACTTATTTTCCACTAGTATGTAACTAATGCTGAGTCTTGGACAAGCATAACATTTTCACCCAACTGTATTAAAGGAGTGACTTCATTCTTTTTTATATATTAACCATGACATATAGCCCAGCATAATTCACTCTCTTTTTTTACTCTCCGTTGTTGCCTTGTGCATATATATCGATTTTCCTATATACCTTACTAGGTTAATTAAGCCGTTATTATCCTAGTATTCTAAGAATATATTATAGATGTTTATCCATAATAAAACTTGTTCATTTGGATGTCAACTTTCCACTTTTAAAGAAATAAAGGCTAATTTTTTAAGTGCTAGGGTCTTAATTCTAAGATTTTTAGAGTTGATCTCTAAGTCAAACCCAAAGAGAAGTAAGTTCTTTTTGTTGACCAAGACTTCCTTTAGATAAAGCTTCCTCCAATGATAATTTGCCTAAGAGTTTATCACTAGAAAAGTAGGTCTTTGGTTAGGGAAAAAACAACTAGAATGGAGTCCCATTTGGTGGCTCTTGCTATCAAAACATCTAAAGAGGGGCAACTATAAAGTTCACATCTTTAGATTTAGGAGGAAAGTAATGAAGAAGGTTTGAGGAGTTTATGGCAGGAGAAGAGGTGGAGTGATTAGAGTGATAGGAGTTATTCCAATTTTATAAAAGAAGCATTAATGGTGGCCTAAAGGAAGGATGGAGCTAGGAGAGGAGAAGCACAAGAAAAAGGAGGAAAGGTGTCAGAGTAAAGGGGAGACACAAGGTTTGACATTAGAAAAAAGAGAAAGGAACATGTAAAAAAACTAAAAGGAAAAGGAAAATGAAAAAAGGTAATAGTTCAAATATAAAAGACCATTCCAAAGAAAGGAAAATGTTAGAGTAGGAAACTAGCGAGGGAAAGAGACTAGAAGGAGAGCGAATAGCCAATAATGTGAGCTCCAAGAGGAAGAAGGCATATAAAAGTTGAAGAAGAGCAAGGGTAAGGAAGGAGTAAGCAGAGATCACAAAATTAAATAGATGTGAGTAAAGGAAACAAAGAAGACTAGGAAGGGAAGGTGCCACAAATCAATAATTGAAGAAGCTTTATCCTAAACCATGATTTAGGAGCTTCATTATGGATATGACGCTAGGAGAGAAAGAGATGTGATCTTTTTTATCGTTAAATAAAATTAAAATTCTATCACTTAATGGTCTAATCACAATCTTATGTTTACATTTGCAACGGAAATTGCCTAATATAATTAATTCACATATTTATAGTAGAAAGCTTTTCCTAAATCTATAATCGTCTCAGTATTCTTCTCTTACATGGTAAATCTAAATACATATAATCATTTATAAGATGGTACAAGTTGATTCATCCAGAATGTTTATTTTCTATTTTAAACTAACATTACACTCACTTACAATTTCACAACATACAAAGCATTTTTATTTTTTGTATTTTATAGCTTTAGAAAAGAACATTATTATGATATGTCAATCGATGGCTTAAATGATTCCAACATCTTGGTCAAGTGATCTCTTTGTATAAGTAGATAGTAGTATATTAGTAACTCTCCGTTCCATCGCTTATATGTAGCTAGAAAGTTAGTGAAGTGCCTAGCATGTAAAGTCCAAAAAATTATTTTCGTCAAAAATAAACCTTATTTTGTCTAAATTTAAAGAATCTCTCAAATTAAAACATACCTTCTTCATTATCATGACATCTTGCATTCTCAAGGGAAAAACATATATAGTTGTACAAGCACTACCCTGCCCCCTTATAAAAGTTAATTTAAGGCTAGGTAAGTTTCTTCAATTCCCTGTCATAATTTAGTTCTCAAATTAAGTTCTTAATAAAATTCCATCAAATAGGTTATGTACACTTCACTTAGAAAATCTGTCAAATACTTGGTCTAAATTTTGATGTAGCATTCTATCAATTAGGTTTGGTTCAATACTACTTTATCTCTCTATGGACTTAGATAAGTTCATCAACAAGAAGAAACTTTTATTAAACTATCCCAGCCAATCCATAAACAAGTTCTAATCAAATTAAGGTAAGATAATTAATCAAAGTCGTAGAACATTTTAGCAAACATGTTATGGGCATTCAAGTTAGGAATGTTTGTAGGCAAGAAATAAAATGAAAATAGGAGATATCAAAGTAAGGAAATTTTATTAATGTGTCTAAAATGATAATACATAAAAAAGAGTCAAAAATAAGCTACACAAACCCTTTCTTTTGCCTACATTACACATATATACAAGCCAACAATTTGAATAAGTCTCAGTAGATTTTCTAGCCAACCAACATAACTTTTTTGCTCTAAAATTATGCAAACAAGTTTCTATAGATGTTTGAAGGGACATACATGTTCCCAAAAAAAAGACTAGGACAATTTACAACTAACTAAAATAATAAAAAAACTAATATAACTAATAATAACCTACAATAATCGACATAACTGACAATAATCAACAATAACTATTAAATTCTAAATGTCACCATCAAGAGCTAAAATTTGATTTAATATGTCTAAATCTTGAATTCTTGTTATCCATTTCTTCATTCAACATAACTCTAAATTTAATTGCATTTCTCCATGGTGTATTGTCAATTCTCTCTCTCTAGAAATTGTTTATTTTATTCTTAGCTTAATGTTTTGGGTATTCATCTATGAATGATTAATATTCTCGTTCTCAATAGATTGTTTATATATGAACTCATTGCCAGAATATCGAATACAATACGTAATAGTTGTATTTTGAATAGGGATAACAACATAGGTTAAATGGCCCAAGCTTGTGTAGTTGTTGCATAGATTAATAATCTATTTTCCTAATTTGTAATGCGATTGTCCTATTAAATCTTGGGAGCTTATTTTAAGTTATTTGATAGTTGGGTTTGACCAAAGAGCTTATTTTGATTAAACATGACCTAATGGAAAGCCAAGGTTAATAGAGCTTATTATTAACCTACGATTAATAGTTTTTAAAAAAGATATGAGAACAATAAGATGATTAAGTATGTTTAATTGTGTGTACGCTAAGATTGAAACAAGAACTAGATTCCAAACTCATTTATCAATTTCTTACTTTTATATTATTTAATTTGAATTACTTTTGTTACATCAATTTTATTTTATTTTGTCTTTCGATTCCAACCAAACCACACCCTCTATATCATAAACACCAATTCTTTTCATTACTAAAGCTTCACATACACTCCCTGTAGATACAATCCTTACTCACCACTACTATAAATCTTAGTGTTCAGGTTTTATTTTCTGGTGAATTTGACACTCATCAAGAATTTTGGCGTCATTGTCGAGGAGTGAAGTGCATTAGTTTTTGTTTTTGATTTCAATTGGTGTTTTGTATATATTCGTTTATAATTAGTTTTTACATTTATTTATTGATCTTTTCATGTTTATTAGTGTTTGTGTATAGAAAGGACACTACAAAGGGAGTGTGTCACTGCTATTAGGAAATTTTTTTCCCATAACTCATATTCCTAATCCTATAACTCTGGTTGGAGAGATCACTTGAACCTCAGTTATGGAGGGGATAGCCAACAACCTAGATAGGTTGCAAGGTGCATAACAATTCTTACATAGACCATAAGTCTCTTATTCCAACTCAAGTACATCTCTAGAAGACTTAGTTAAGTTTATTGCCACTAATACTTTGCATTTTCAGCATGATGTAAGGCAATTTCTGTAAGATACAAGGTTGAGCATCCAAAATTTGGAGACCCATATGGGTTAGATGGTGATGGCTATCAATCGCTTAGAGTCACAAAGTGAAGGAAAGTTATTATCCCAACTTAAGGTAAATCCAACGAATGTTGACATGTTGACCTTGAACAATGGTGAGAAGCTTCAGAATCCTAAGAGGACTATTCAAAGGATTGCTAGTGAAGAAGAAGTTGAGAAGGAGCTCGAAGGAGAAAAGGATATATCATCTAACTCAAAATTAAATGTTGAATCCCAAATTGTTGTCAATACTAATTCTCCATCTTTTTCTAGCAGGTTGGAGAAATTGAACAAGGAGGAAAAGGGTAAGAGATATTAGAGACTTTTCAAGAGTGTAGGGATTCAACTGAATGTGAGTGGTCATCAACTCAAGCCCTATCCTGTAAAACCTCAAGTTGAAAAGGTGAAAGTGGAGACACCTGAAGACCTTAATTTTTTCACGAGAGGAGGACAGCGTGGAGTTGAGCCAACAACAATAAACAAAGGCATTGCTTGCAAGGCAACCCAAGGGAAGTTTGCTTATTTTTTTCTTTACATTTTTGCATTTGTTATTTTTGTTGAATATTCTATTTCTTACATTTAATGCTGCTTTAGGAACAATGTAAGTTTTAAGTGTGGTGTACAGATTATCATGTGTGCTTTTACATTGTTTGTTTCTTAAGTGCATAAGTGTTTTTAAATTTGTTTGTTTCTTTCTATTTAATACCATATTTTTATCACATGCATTAACATGAAAATGATATAGGTATTATTTGTTTTATGAGTTACATTAACCAAATAAACTATTGATAAGATTTTTTCCCTTTTGTTAAGTCCCCTTGAGCTTTATTAGCCATTTCTTTTTGTGCTAACCACATTACAAACCTTTAACCTAACCAAATGTCCTACTTAAGCCTTCAAGCTAGTGAAGCATTTATGATTGTTGATGTTTATGGATGCACAAGAGCATAAGTGTGGGGGTGTGCTATTATGTGGGTTGTTTATAATTGATGGAGTGCAATTTTATCTCTTTTCAATGAATTCCATGGTTGATGTAGTTTCTTCAATTCTTGTTGAAAAAAAAGAAAGAAAGAAAAGAGAAGAAAAAGAACATTGAAAATTGAAAAAATATATAACGAAAAAAAAAAATTTTTTAAATGAAATCATCAAGGAGGAATTGTTTTGTAAAATCATTTATATTAGTATTTCCTCTTAAAATTGTATGGAACGAGTGATTTTAGTATAGTTCATATGACTAAGATGTTATTTTGAAGGATCACTCCTTATAGCTATAATGTACTATTTAACATTAATTTTTATGAGTGATTCCTTCTAGTTCCTTATACTTCATGTGATTTGTGTATGAAGGATTGAATCTAGATTGTGAAGCTTTGATGGCTTTTGAACTACACTATCCAAATACATCTCACCTTAACCTTTGCCCACATTATAACCTTAAAAAATCTTTTGATTCATGATTATGTATGTGAATCTTAGCGGTGGAGAAATGAAATGATATACAAAGTTGTGGAATGTCTTGATCATGAATGGCGATTGAGTGTATCCATAGATCTATCTTGTTTAAAACATTTTGTCAAACTCTATCCCTAGATTGCTTAGTTTCTGAAGGCAATGATTGTTGATTGACCATGAGTAGAGGCATTTAATGCTTAGTTCTTGCCATAGTTTTAAAGGTTATTCCTCTCTTTTTTATGACTATCTATTTATGGGAAATATGAAAAATGTAGAAATGTTTTAATTTGTGACTTTGATTTTGTTGTTTTGTTGGAGGATAGTTAAAAGCTAAGTGTGGAAGGACTTGATGACTTAGGCCCTTTTATAGGAGTTTACTGGCTTAGCCAATTTCATTGACAACTTGTTTGTACCAAGTTCTTACTAAAACATGTCACCATCATATTTGTAGAAGTTACGAAAAATGCATACAAAGTCGAATATTGAAAAGAGCGTCTCACAACACCAATTTTCTCCCCCAACTATACTTTACTAATAACGTCTTTTAGAAGTTCAAAGTGTAAAATAGCAGTACATTTTTTTCGTCCACATCGATGTCACGTCATAATTGTTTTTTTATAAATATTTCAAATTCAAGCAAAGCTAATAGGTTAAAATAAAAGTAAATAATGTTACTATGTGAAGTCAGATAATATAAAAATTAGTAAAATAAATAATTTGAACTATAATATTTGAATTAAATTAATTTATACTTAGAAAGTTTAAAAGTATTTAAATTTTCAATATTTTGAATATAAACCAAACTCTATAAACATTAATTTAAAATTTCATATTTTTTTATTTATTATGAATCTTTTTTCGTAAACTTGATGTTTTATCTTGTAAGACAGATTCACATCTCTACCTCTTAGGCCCTATTTTTATATAATTAATAATAAAATAATAAAAATTTTATTATTTTAAAATAGAATATATTAAAAAATTATTTGTACGGTTGTGACTTGAACCATGCTTTTTTAATTGGATATGATTTCTGTTTTAAAATCATAACGTTAAACTTACTGTAATAACCATTTTAATATCAGGGGTATATAATCATTTATTATACATTACATTTCATTACGTCCATCTTCTAAATAATATTTCACTACATTACATTATGAACCCTTTCATTTCTCCCAAACAACTTTTCACTTTATTACATTTCATTCTATTATAAACTGTTCCATTAATTAACATCCAATTAAACAGCCCTTAATTATACTTCTTCCCCCAATAAATTTCTTACTTGTATTTTTCTTTTACGTCTCAAATTTGTAAAATTTTTTTAAAAAATTTTATCTTATAACCTGCATCTATATTTGTTACAGGCTTTAATGCAAATGAAACATAAACGCTACTAGTGTTTTCTAACTTCACCACTAAACCATCACTCTCACTCCACCTCTACAATTTGTTCAACTGACCATCCATCATCTCTTGAACTGCCATTTGCCTAACTTCTGACATCTTCTCTGGAACATGTTCGAAGAAACAATGGAACTAGTCAAAGGCATGGGTGGTCCCATGCATTATGAATTCCAATCTTATCAGTTCTACCTATGACGCCTAAACGGCAAGCTCACCTCACCTGGCTCAGTGGGCTCAAATTCTAGCACATTTTCTTCTTTCCTTGATCAACCTCCAATTTTTGAATGCCCTCGACAGACCACCCAAGTTTTTGCTTTTTGCACATTTTACAACTCGTAGGTGGGGTTCGAGATTGGATTCTGAATCAGTAACACTGAGGATGTTAGGTTAGGCTCAAGGCTTAGTTCCGGCTGTATGAAATGAAAATGCAACCTTTATTTTTAAAGTTTAGTTATTTCATTACCTGCAATAGATAACATAAGAAATGATAAAATTAGAATTAATTTTAAATAATCCTATACCTTTCTTCCTATTAGGGTGGAGATATAAGTTAGAATTAAATATTAGAAATAAAAGATAAAAGATAATATTAAAATATTATCAAATTATTATCAAAATAATGATTCTTATGATAATATTATCATTATCTTTTATATTAATTTTTTAAGAATTATTTTATTTTGTTTCACTATACTTTTATTCTTATAATAAAATTATTTATAATTATTTAAAAATTAATAATTTTATAAATCATTAAAAAAATTTGATTAATTATTTATAAAATATAAATATTTTAATTAATTATTTACAAACCAAAATCATGTAATAACTAAATAAGAGTAAAAAAATTTCTCAATATTATTTTAAATATTTAATACCAAATATTCTGATTTTTACTTTTCATTCTCATTTCTGTTTTTTTAATTGTGATTCCTTTATTTTTGATTTCCAAACGTGAACTAAAAGATGCAAGACTAGGTTCAAGTCTTGGTTCTAGTTTCGTGACTCGTGATGGTATTGGGTTGCTTTCAAGGCTAGGTCAGGATGCTTGACTACTTAGTTCAACCTTCAATACTCTGAATCCATACATCAATGATGGGAAACGAAGCAGTCAGTAACGGAGCCAGAAATTTAAGATAGGAGGGCTC
This sequence comes from Erythroxylum roraimae, assembly GCA_027568915.1. Classification (NCBI taxonomy): domain Eukaryota; kingdom Viridiplantae; phylum Streptophyta; class Magnoliopsida; order Malpighiales; family Erythroxylaceae; genus Erythroxylum; species Erythroxylum roraimae. The sequence continues at coordinate 21,424,695 of JAOSBL010000005.1, read as the reverse complement.
AAATATTTAATTTTTTTAATATTTTAGGAGGCCCAGTGTACCATTAACCTCTAAATAATTTCGTCCTAGTGTGTGTATATATATATATATATATACATATTAAATATAAATCATTTAATGTACCGCCCACTGCCTTCAAGTTTTGCTGTATTCGACATCAACTCCACACAAGAACTGTAGCTTGCAGTGGATAATCTTTGGAAAGGGGGGGGAGGGGCAATGCACCACTGGCCTCCATCTACCTCCGTCCCTGCAAGCAGTGGTTATGAATTAGTGGCCATTAGATGAAGACTAAATTGAATTTTGCAAGTTCAATTATCGTGTGAAGACTTTGATGTATATTGCCAACTTAGAATTCTTACTAAAGTCTTTCTGACATGAACCATACTTGTAATAATACTTTGTTTTTTTTTTTAGTCTAGACAAGGGTATTCATCGGCAAACTCAGTGACTAATCCCTTTGCTAGTTTGTAGGCACCTCATAAGGTAGGACAGCTGACCCAAAGATTTAAAGCTGCTCCATACCCAAAGCCAAAGATCGAACCCCTAACTTTTAGTTAAGGATGGATGAGTCCCTTCCACTCAACCACACCCCTTAGGTTGTAATAATACTTTGTTACATAAATATTCATCGTGCCCAATCTTAATATCATATATCAATATCTGATTTGTAACATAATTAATATGGATGAGAAAAAGTAGGTTTTTTCTTTCCTTTGTTGTATAACTCTTATGTATTTAATTAAATATTTTGAAAAAAAGTATATTTTGTATCTATTTAGCTTTGTTATTTCCCCTGTACATGAATACTCATATCACAAGATCACATCTTGTTTTTTTATATCCATTCCTGAATAGACAAGACAAAAGCAAGTGCAACTGTTATTTTAGAGTCACTAACATAAAGAGCTTTTGACGACAAATATTTTTGTCACTAAAAACCAAGAATTTGTCGCATGAATTGTCACAAAATTGCGATAGCAAAATATTATCGGTAACGTTTTTACAATATCATCACAAATCATATCTGGCTCCGATCTCAGAGACATCGTGAAAAGTGATAGGTGAAGAAAAGGAAAATCGTAATGAAAGATAATTTGGGACGCTTTCTTTTTGTAGCTAAAAGTTATTAGTTACGTTACCTCCGTCCCTGCAAGCAGTGGTTATGAATTAGTGGCCATTAGATGAAGACTAAATTGAATTTTGCAAGTTCAATTATCGTGTGAAGACTTTGATGTATATTGCCAACTTAGAATTCTTACTAAAGTCTTTCTGACATGAACCATACTTGTAATAATACTTTGTTTTTTTTTTTAGTCTAGACAAGGGTATTCATCGGCAAACTCAGTGACTAATCCCTTTGCTAGTTTGTAGGCACCTCATAAGGTAGGACAGCTGACCCAAAGATTTAAAGCTGCTCCATACCCAAAGCCAAAGATCGAACCCCTAACTTTTAGTTAAGGATGGATGAGTCCCTTCCACTCAACCACACCCCTTAGGTTGTAATAATACTTTGTTACATAAATATTCATCGTGCCCAATCTTAATATCATATATCAATATCTGATTTGTAACATAATTAATATGGATGAGAAAAAGTAGGTTTTTTCTTTCCTTTGTTGTATAACTCTTATGTATTTAATTAAATATTTTGAAAAAAAGTATATTTTGTATCTATTTAGCTTTGTTATTTCCCCTGTACATGAATACTCATATCACAAGATCACATCTTGTTTTTTTATATCCATTCCTGAATAGACAAGACAAAAGCAAGTGCAACTGTTATTTTAGAGTCACTAACATAAAGAGCTTTTGACGACAAATATTTTTGTCACTAAAAACCAAGAATTTGTCGCATGAATTGTCACAAAATTGCGATAGCAAAATATTATCGGTAACGTTTTTACAATATCATCACAAATCATATCTGGCTCCGATCTCAGAGACATCGTGAAAAGTGATAGGTGAAGAAAAGGAAAATCGTAATGAAAGATAATTTGGGACGCTTTCTTTTTGTAGCTAAAAGTTATTAGTTACGTTACCGTATTTATAGGTAATAATATTTGCGACATTTTTTGTTTCATAGCAAATTAGATTTGGCAACAATTTTTTGAACATAGGTAAAATTTATTCGTGACGGGTTCTAGAACATACAAATCTTTTTAGCTATGTTTTTTATATAAATTTTAAATTTTTATTTAATTTTTAATATTTAAAAATTATTGTCAACTTTTTTAGGAATGTAGTTAAAAAGTTTTAGTGACATTTTTTATTTTTGACTAAACAATCCTATTAATATTTTTTTCATTTAATTATAATAAATGGTAAAATTTTAATCCATCTTATTGTTTGTAATATTTAGAATTTTTATTATTAATTAAACAAAAATAAAAATAATTAAAAATTATAAGCATTTTTATATAAAAATAAAAATTTATTAGTTGTTATTTACAAATTTCAAGTTTGGCCAACTTTCTTTCAGTACAATTTAACTTTTGCTCTTTATGCTTAAAATTTTCTTCATTACATTGTAACTGAGCCTTAAGTGACCGATTCTCCTCTTGAAGCGTAGTTATATATGTTGGTCATGACGATGATGAATCAATTGGCTTAGGGTCATATCCAAGACCTTTGATGTATCCTAATCTTGTACCAAGGACATTGCTGCAAATCTCATTTACGTTTAACTCATTTTCGTCATACCATGATCTTTGTTACAACTCATGCATAACAAAATAAATATTTCACTCAAATATTATTAGTTAGTACTACATAAATAAATAAGGATAAAAATTAAACAAAATTTTATACTTACCTAATTATTCTGCGCTTTTTCAGAAATCCAGCCTTCACCTTCCTTGTAGTGTGTGAGTTTGTAGAGTGTGATCATATCACCCTCTTCTCTATGTAGTTCCTTCTAACTCTATTTTATGAAGAAAAAAAGGATTGAAACATAATAAATAATATTGTATTTACTGATATAATTATAACCTCTAAAGAAAGAACTTACAAATTCATTTCGTACAATAACAAATGATTTGAAACCTTGGTTGTGAGGAGTTTTCTTTTTCTTTTATTAACCTTGACTTTCTTACACTTTTCCTAAATAAAGAAAAGAAAGTCATTAAATTGTGAAACAAGATTAATTGAAGCAAATGTAAAGAGAAAAAGACAAACCTTAACATTGGCAGAGGACCAATAATCACACATTTGACTCCAATTTTTTAGAGTCACCAACTCGGGAACATGCCTTCTTGCCTCCTCATCTAAATAAAAGGATTTGTAGTATTTATGTAGTCAATAATGATGATCCTTGGCCCTTTGTTTCAACAATGAACTGACACAGCTTGACACTTCAGGGTTCTTGATATCGATGATATTGAGCTTCATCTATGAACAATAAGTAATAGAGAAATTAGTCTTTAAATAAGTTAAAAAAAAAGCATATAATTAAATAAATTGAAAATTTTCCAAAACTTTGCCTAGAGCATCTTGTAGTAAGTTGTCTTCCTTTAACTGATTGACATGTTGAAGGCAAAGTAATTCAGTATTGACAACTACCTAACTCACTAGACAATTTTGCTGATTGGATATTATTAACAGGATCACCTTGCGAGGTGTCAATATGAACGGACAACTTGATGTTCATTGCAACATTCATGTGTTGCAACTCAGAACCTTTAGTGATACCTCTACCTCTTATTTTGATGCTAGTATTGGAATCTGACCAAAAATAATAATTATAACAAAAAACGCATTAAACATGTAAAGATATATTTGAGGATAAGTGTAATTATAGGTGGTAAAGATTCACAAGCCTGTAGATCCCTCAGCACTAGTTAAGGTAGATAGAAGACTTCATTGGTGGATGAAGTCTGTTGTTATTGTTGGATAGGGTCAGATTGATCTAGTTGTTGTGGGGAGGAACATCTTTGCTAGTTGTCACGTTCTTTCCCTTGTTTCGTCCAGGTGCCATTATATTGAATATCTATAATGATTTCTCAATGATTTTTCAATATAAAATATTATTAAATTATTTCTCTATGATTTTCCAATACTAATTAGAATAAAAACATAAAGAAATCAAGATTTTTTCCTTAAATCATTTTGGAGCATTTGACAAAACATTAACAAATCATAATCAAAGATGATTGGAACCGATGACAACTTTAAGCATTTTTTTTCTTTTAGTTGCTCTTTGTTCCTATTACTTGTTTTGTCTTGTACTAATCCTTTGTAATGACCTCTAAAGGCTTCTAGGTCGCAAACTTGTTACTATTATGTATTAATTCTTGCTATAGAAATATATTATTCAATTTAAAAAAAAAAGATGATTGGATCTTTGGCCCCACAATCTCAATCACATTAGAAACCTTTGTACGTGTTCTGTTTATTACAAAGTTCATTAAGTGTTAAAAGGAAAAATGTATAACTTCAAAACTTTACAAGTCTTGACTTTTCTTTGTCTATAAATAACACATCTAACAAATATAAAAAAATGAATAATATTTCAAAAATTAGCATTAATATGGTTGTAGTTTCTTTCAATAAGGAATTTGTTACATGAATTGGTACTATTGTTACCAACTATTTACAAATTTTATTACATGCTTATAGAACAAAAGTTAATAAGGAAGTAAGCTTTCAATTATTTAGTGATGTGCATTTCATACAAGAGAGGCATTTTTGCATCAGTCAACATAGTAATAAGAAGTGCTTAAACCAACATAGTAATAAAAAGTGGTTCAATGATCTTAACTTATGAATACAGTTGTACATATTTCACAGCATTTGAAAGATAAATGAATTAAGCATAATGAAATGCATTGCTTTTACAAAATGAAGCATAATAAATACATTACTTTTACAAAATGAAGCATAATGAAATACAAAAGGAAACATTATTATATACATTACTTTTACAAAATGAAGCATAATGAAATACAAAATGAAGCATAATAAAATACATTACTTTTACAAAATGGAGCATAATGAAATACATTACTTTTATGAAATGAAGCATAATGAAATACACAGCTTTTACAAAATGGCTAATCATAAGTTAATTAAAATGGTGGCTTGCTAGTTTTCAAGCAATATAAACAACAATTTTTTTACATTCAATCATTATGATCAATAACTTGAAAATCATCATCATTAATTACATTATGATTTGACTCTTCATCACTATTATATTCGACCAAGGTATCATTATTGTCATAAAATTCATCCTTAATATAGTCTTCATCTCTTTCTACGATAAGATTGGCTTGTACTTCATCCATTTGTACTATATTGGGATCAACATCTCTCCTATAGAATGATGATATATCTGGATCTTCTATTCAAATGGCTTCATTATTGAACAACGATTCAATCTCTTGATATACTTCATCACCATCCTCATTGATTAGACCGTTATCTCTTTCAACAAAATCGAAGAGATTTCAGTATTGAAACTTTTGAACTACCTTCCAATTTCTGCCTAATACAATATCGTTGAGGTAGAAAACTTGCTTCATTTGACTTGTAAGGACAAAAGGGTTATAATCATACAATGTCTTACTAGCATTGATGCTAGTAATATTCCCATTCATCTTCATGTTAGCAAGATTAAACCGTCTGCACTTAAATAGAACAACCTTTTTTTTATCCTTGATGTAATGCAACTCTATTATTTCAAAGATGACATCGTAGAAGTCAATAAAATCGTCATCATGACATCCCTCAACAACAACCCCACAAGTTTGACTTTTAAGTCGACTGTCTTGGTCTTCTATGTGAAATCTAACAGTATTAACAATGCAACTTGTATATTTTTCCCACACATGTAAGGCCCACATGGCAAAGAACATAATGTTATTGTGGCCTCTTGCAGGCCACAGTTATGTAACCATATCATCTGTAGGATAAAATGAAATTAGAAGTTCATCTGACATACAAATTGTCATAAGTTCATAATATTCCATTAATACATGACTTAATCGAGTCCTAAACCATGATAGGAACTTAAGCTTATGTCTTTCTTCAACATTAACAATCTCTTTGCTTCGAATCGACTCTTTGTACTCCCTATTTAAAAAAGTAAATGAGATCAGGAAATATAGATTGAATGACAACATTGAAATATGAAAATTTGATTCAAAAGTAATATACATACTTCATATATATATCGACTTCCTCGCAATTGTTCAAAATATACCAATGAGCAATTTTCAATCCTTCTTTAGTTAATTCTACATATTTTTCAACACCAAATGGCCTAACTTTTCAAGAGAAAACTGACATGCTACCATCTTGATCAAAATCAAAGTTATGTTCTAGTCTATATAATCTTGTCTCGACGTCATTTAAGTACATCAACCAAAATGTCAAGCATTCATTCGCTATATAAGCCTCTACAATAGACCTGTCAGGTCAATCTCTATTATGAACATAACTCTTAAAAAGAGTATAAAAACCTAAACAAAATATAAAATATTAACAATTGTTACTAACTAATAACTTTTAAAAAAGTAGAAGTTAATAAATATAAATTATCTTTCAATGGGCTACATCTATTGGAAATGGAACCGGTCCATAAAGTTTTGTTTCGTATGGTAAGTGAATTGCCAAATGCACCATAACATCAAAAAACGACGGAGGAATACTAGTTCAAGCTTACATAACATCAAAGCTATGTCTTTTTTTTTCATTTTGTTAAGCTCTTCAAACAGAAGTATTCACACGGTTCTTTCAACCCAATGGTCATACTACTCCGGCTACTACTCCTTTTTTAGATTATAAATAACAAAATTAATGCCTGTAACTATAACTGGCCTCTGTAGTGAGCTGCTATTACTCAAAATAAATTTTACCTTAAAATGTTTGGAAAATTTAGGATTTAGAATTATGTCCCTGCATATCATTACCAGCAAAAAAAGAAGATAAATATCAATTTACTAAGACTAGCAGAATAATCCTGCACAAATGCGCAGTAAAAATGCCTAGCGCATTTAATTGAAATTGAAATGGGAAACAAAAAAAAATTTAATTACATAAAATTTTAAAGATAGCTTAATTTATAAGCTTTTTAATTTGTCTCTCATAGAATTTTCTCATCTGGATGGCAACCCGTTTTAGATTGTTGGCGGTCTCTATCATTTGAGCAGTTTCATACATCCCGATATAGCGATGAGCATGTAAACTATTACGTGCTTTTTTATTTCGTGCATGGTATCTAATAAGTAATTCATCTAGCTCATTTTGACGATCGTATGTCTCTTTTATAGCATTTTTCAAATATCTTTTGCGTTCGAAATAGCTGAAATCCATATCTGCCATTAAAATAAAGAAATCAGTGTATAAATGCCAAAATAATTTCGTAACTTTATTGACGACAGTTCTATATTGTTTAATTTGGTTTAAGATATTCAGAAACATGTCATGTGAGTCAGCAACAATACAGAAAAATAAATATGATCATATCTCAGCAGTGGAAGAATGCACCAGAGAACGAGCAGTGAACCTTAAAAAAGTGGAGTGTAGATAAATGTAATAAGCAGGGGATAAAGAAACGAATTTTTTGAAGTTATAAATATAAAAAAATGGGAAAAAAAATCGTATGCCTCTTTTATGGCATTCTTCAAATATCTTTTGCGTAACTTTATTGACCAGTTAAGATTCACATACACGGTAAAAACTAGAATTAGTCGAGAACAATTGAGAAAAAATAAT
>JAOSBL010000005.1:21361310-21372964 GCA_027568915.1 Erythroxylum roraimae | reverse complement strand
GAAAAAAGGAAACGATATTTAAAAAATGAAAATGAAGCGGATTATTGTATCAATTAAAAAAGTAATCATTGAATAACGTTTAAATTTGACAATTTTTTATTAGAGTTTCAACAAGTGTATTTATTGGGTGTAATTATTGCTTGTGTAGTTGAGATGAAGTGCTGAAGAAAGGAAATTAGGTCATAGTAAACAAAATTGCCAAAAATGTTATAAGCACAAGGTAAAGAAACCATTTTGAAATGATAAATTTTTAAAATTTAAAGAAAAAAGTGATGAATAAAAGAATGGCTCACTAATATGAACAGTTGTTCTTTGTTTCTTGAAATAGAAGATGCAACTTTGAGAGTTTTTTTCTTTCTGGAACGAAGAATTTGGTGTGTTCAGGTTGAACAAGAAGAAGGTCAAAGAACAGGACAGTTGAGAGAAGTAAAGTTTGGGGAGAGATTGTTTCAGCGGTTACAGTAGATATGATTTCAATGTTAAGTCACAAGAGACAAACTCAAAGGTCAAAATATAAAGGTATTAGTGGAGGGCGTGAGAGGACTAATTTCGATGTAAGTTATTTTAATCAGCAAGAAATGGCTGCAGAATCATTTGGCTTGTATTAAATGATGGCTGCTACGGGGGGTGCAAAAAAAGACAAGCAATCATAGTAATTTCTGAATTTGCAGAGAAGAGGAAGACACTAAATATTGGGTTTTGTGTTGTGTTAAACGATGATTGCCACATTAAATAAGAGTGCATAAAAAGGTAAGCAATCATAGTAATTTCTAAACGTGGAGAGAAGAGAAAGACAGGTAAATATTGGGTTTTCAAGATTAAATGATGGCTGCTGCATTAAATGATGGCTGCTGCATTAAATACGGGCACCAAAGAAGCCAAGCAATCATAGTAATTTCTGAACGTGTACACAAGTGAAAATTATTATAGAAGCTCAACTTGTGAGGAGCTTCTGCGAGTGTTATGTTGTAGAAGTTAATTTAAGCAATAAAAATGGTACGGAAGGTTATATCCAATTTTTTATATTATAATAATTGTAAACCGATGTTCGGTTCATAGATTGTGGGGGTTTCCGTGTCTTTCCTTCGAAGTAAAAAACACACATATCATTGGCTGAGTTCATTAAGTATAATGTGAAAACAACGAAATTGTTCTCAGATGTTTTCCTGGTCTTGATCAACACGTTTACATGCTCATATCCAAGTCCACACTCACTCAGGTCTGAGTTATAGAATTCAACCGCTTCAATATCGTTTTTTATATCCGCGGTACGGAGAAAAAGCAGATGGAAGCACAAAACTAAAAAGCAGACGGAAGACCAAAACTAAAAGCAGACGAAAGCGCAAAACCAAAAGCAGACGGAAGGCGCAAACCAGTTTTCTTTTTAGCTTAAGTTACTCACAGACTGAGTCGAAGTCGAAGACTGCTAAAGTTAGCGATTTTAAGATAGGTCTTTCCAAATTCAACCTCCAACAACGTGTCCATTTAATAACGATTTAAATTATTATAATATACCAATTAATTGAAACGATAATTAGCTTATGTTATATACCTGTCTACTAAAAGACTTAAATTGAAGATTTGTTTGTCACACTTAAATGCACCGTTATATTATAATCAGTTAATTTATATTGCAAAAAGGAGAAACTTTCTAGGTTCTTTCAAAGTCTTAAACAACGAAAACAACGGAATTGTTCTCAGATGTTTTCCTAGTCTTGACAAAGGTAAGACGAAACAAAAGCTAAGCAAGAGAAACATAAGACGAAGGGAAAACTAAGACGAAGCTGTTGAATGTAGAAAAGCGTTTCTTTTATTAAGATAATTATTAAAAAATAGGACGAAGTACACAGACAAACGTAAGACGGTGGGAAAACTAAGACGAACGGGAAAGTAAGACGAAGCGATTGAATGTAGAAAAGCATTTCTTCTATTAAGCTTATTACAACAAATCTTGAACATAACCCTCATGCTAGGTTCTTTCGAAGTCCTAAACAACGAGAATACCGAAATTGTTCTCAGATGTTTTCCTGGTTTTGATCAACACGTTTACATCCTCATGTCCAAGTCCACACTCACTCAGGTCCGAGTTATAGAATTCAACCGCTTCAATATCGTCTTTTATATCCGCGGTATGAATTAGAATGGCATCAGTAGCGAAATTGTTCCAAGATGTTATCGAGGTCTTGATCAAGGCGTTTGCCCAAATGTTGAATAAAACTGTTAGAAAGCAATACTCGGAAACAAAACTGCAGGCCATGTGTGTTGAAGAAAACAGCAGGCCATCTGTACACACATTAAAACTTGGATGAAGGAAAGTCGAAGGAAAAAGCGCAAAGCCAAAAAGGAAAACAAAATCAAGCAAAAATGAAAACTTACCACACCTGTCAGAGAGAAACTGCAACACCTGCAGAGAAACAAAAGAAAAAATTAAAGGAAAAAAGGAAAAAGGAAAACTTATCACACCTAAAGAGAAACAAAAGAAAAAACGAAAACTTACCAAAAGCGAAAGAGAAACTCGATACCACACCTGCCGGAGAGAAACTGCAACACCTGCAAAGAAATAAAAGAAAAAACCGAGGACTTAACAACACAAAGAAAAGGAAAACTTATTACAGCTGCAGATAAACAAAAGAAAAAACGAATACTTACCAAACCCGAAAAGGAAACAGCTGCCGGAGAGAGACTGCAACGCCTACAGAGAAACAAAAGGAAAAACCGAGAACTTAACAACACAAAAACAAAAAGCCAAGAAAACCAAGGAAAAAGAACAAACGAAAGAGAAACACCTGCCAGACAGACAAAAGGAAAAACAAAAACTTATCAAAGTAGAAAAAGAAACAGCTGCCGGAGAGAGACTGCAACATCTGCACAGAAACAAAAGAAAAAACGAGAACTTAACAACACAAAGACCAATATCACAGCTGCAGAGAAACAAAAGGAAAAACGTAAACTTACCAAAGTCGGAAGAGAAACACCTGCCGGAGAAAAACTACAACACCTGCAGAGAAACAAAAGAAAAGACGAGAACTTAACAACACAAAGACATACATCACAGCTGCAGAGAAACAAAAGCAAAAAGGAAAACTTACGAAAGCCGAAAGAGAAACACCTGCCGGAGAGAAACTACAACACCTACAGAGAAACAAAAGAAAAGACGAGAACTTAACAACACAAAGACAAACATCACAGCTGCAGAGAAACAAAAGCAAAAAGGAAAACTTACGAAAGCCGAAAGAGAAACTCCAACCATCTGCGTTGAACAAAACCGTAGAGCTAAGGAAACAAACGACGACGCCGACGACGTCGACGACGAAAACTGAAACAGAAGCAGAGCACAAAACTTTACAGAGGAAGGCAAGGACGGAGAGCTAAGGAAAGAGAGAGAAAACTTTCCAGAACTGAACTGTTCGAGGCAGAGTAATTGCGAAACTCTACGGAGAGTAATAGAGAAAGCTTTGAGGCACAACATTCTATGAACAGATAAAATGGACGAACGGGATGGAATGCGCGGCACAACATTCTATGAACAGATATAAGCCGTCAGATTAAATGGACAAATGGACGAACAGGATGAATTGCGTGGGCACAACATTCTAGCCATAGGATTAAATGGACGAACAGGATGAATTGCGTGGTCATCCATCCGAACTCGTCCTTAGTATATATACTTAAAGAATTTTCATCGTTCTTTCAGCTTTGATCAGTTGTTTTTCTTTACAAAGCTTGGGTTTACTTTTAGGCTTAGGGTTTATAATTCATTAAAGAAAACTCCTTAATAAAATTAGGTATAAGTCTCAGGTTTTCAAAAAAAAAAATCTTTAACGTAAACCTAAAGTTTTTGATTTACAAGAACAATGTAATTTTTATTTAGTGTTTTGCTTGATTTTAATACTAAATTACTTTATTTTATTCATTTTTAATATCTTTCAAGTAATTGTACATATTGAAATCTAAGATGTCGTAGGTAGACTAAAACATATTTAAGTGAAGAAACTTTGATTTTTTTGACTTTATTTGACTTTTAGAAAAATCATACATTAAGAATATTTTCTCTCTCCAAAAGATAGGATTAGGTACTGCGAGACTTCTCTAACCTTTTAAGATGTGAATTCTAAGTTATTTTTCACTAGAGAGTAAAGATTCAAATGTTATCTTAGTAGATCATGTTGTTGGCAAAAATTTAGAGTTCATCTAGATTTATTTATGTCATGATTTTTTCTATTTTTGCCTTTTAATTTTGTTATTTTGAATGTACTTTATGGCTAAACATTTTTTAAATAAGGAAAAATCTAGTAGTTTTAATTTAATTTATAATTTGAGATATTTTTATGTAATTTATTTTTATTGGTTTTATTGCTAATTTATTTATGTCAACATGTAAATTTGATCTTAATTTACTTGTAGATATCCCAAGAGAGTTTGCTTATTAGTGGATCGTGGCTTAGGTAGAAAAGGCGGTTAAAAAGAGTTCTCAAAAGAGACTTATGTGATCTTCTAAGTCTTAGGATGAAACATTTCGTGAGATTTTACTATGCATAATGCATTTAAAGGAGTGTTAGTAATGGTAAACAATACAAGCTATCTCACTGAAGAATAGATGACTACAATTCGAGAGAGTGCAATCTTAGTTTCTAGAAAGTCTTTTCAATCTAGAGAATATATTCAATTTAGATTAATTAAATCGTATAGCTTAAACTACTATTAGACAAAGTACTCATTTAAACATAACTATTTGATTGAATTTTCTTTTGATTAATTATCTTATCATTTATTTCCTTGGTTAATGTGTAAGTTTAGTTTTATTTTTATTTTGTTATTAAAACCCCATAAAATTGTCCCTTAATTTATTATCTTTAGACTAGTTAATAGTATTAGGATTTGTAATCCATATCGCTTCTTTATAGGATTCTATTCCTATTTGCCATTTTTTTAGAAAATTAAAATTTTCATTAACTCTAAAAATAGAGACATAATACAAGTAGTTCCCATCTCCACACAAAAAAGTACAGTCTGATAGATTATTTGATGATGATCTCAACCCATACATCACTAACGTCTTAGAGGTTTATGACATTTAAAATCAATCGGGCGATTAAAGATATCATTAAGCTAAAATTATTTCTATTTGCATTGAGGATCAACTTAAGTAATGGTTAAAAATATTAACAGATACATCAATTATCACTTGGGAGAGTCTTGCAAACAAGTTCTTTACTAAATACTTTTCACCATTTAAGATAACAAAGTTAATGGATGATATACCTTCTATATAGCAACTTGATAATAACGTTTTATATGAGACATCAGAGGCAGAAGAATTTACTAAAGAAGTGACTATATTATAAATGCAAGTCCAAACATTCTATAATGATTTTGGATGATTCTATAAAGCAAATGATTGATATTCTAGTGGGTGAAATGTTGGAGGAGTAAATATAGAACATGACTATGAATAACTAATACCAGCAAGTGACCAGATTAAGAAGCAACATAATAGTTGAAATTTAAAATATAAATGTTGTAACTACATTAGTGGCTTAAATAGAAGCAATAGCAAAGAAATTTGATAACCTAAGCTCACCATGTATGACAACTTATGCTATAAGTTATAAATTCCACAGGGGAGAACATTAAAAAATGAAATGCCTAGTTGGAATCCTATGGTTGAATCAGTGGAGCAAGCTAATTTTTTAAGAAATTTTTAGTGGCAAAGCAATCTTTATAATATAAACATAATTTAGGATTACGAAACTATCTAGGTTTCTCTTAAAACAAACAAGTTTAAGGACCACCTCAATAAATGTTTTCATAAGTACATCAAAGGGAGAAAGAGTAAGATCTAGAAGTGATATTGAGAGAAGTTATGATAGGAATATCTTCTTAGATGTAAAATTATGAGGCTCAAGTAAAACTTGGAAAATTCAAATAGGCCAATTAGCAAAAGTAGTCAATAAAGGGCATCAAGAAAACCACCAAATGAAGTTGTTTCTAACTTTAAGGAACATGCTTAAGTGGTCACCTTAAGGAGTGGAAAATTTTGACCAATGAAACAAAGAGAGAGTTCGATAAAAAAGATCTTGATCTTGAAAAAAATAAGAAGATGAGAGTAAACTAAAGGAATTAATAAAAGAATATAAACCAAGAATTTCTTACCCAGTAATGCTAAGACAAGAAAAGAGATGGATAACTCAATAGATTCTTTTAAATTTTTAAGCAACTTCATATTAACATTCCTTTTGATAAAACTCTTTTGCAAGTTCCTAGCAACAAAAAGAAACTAAAGGAGCTATGAACTATAACAAAATGAAGAATGCTCAACTACTCTTCAAAACAAGCTATTACAAAAAGATGAAAAGTCCAAGGAGTTTTACTATCCCTTTTATAGTTAGCAATTTATCTATTGATAAATGACTAGCTGATTTAGGTGTTAGTATTAATTTGATTTCTTACTCTATTCTAAGAAATTAGGGCTATATGAACTTAAACCAATTAAGATTTGCTTACAACTAGCTAAAAGATCAATTAAGTATCCTAGGACAATAATTGAAGTGTTTGTTAAGGTTGTGAATTCATTTTTATTGATTTTGTTATTTTATATTTGGAAGAAGATATTGAAGTATGTCTAATCTTAAATAGACCATTTCTAGTTACAATAAAATCTATAATAGATATACATAAAGGAAAATTAACACTTAGAGTTGGAGAGCAAAAATGTAAACTTTAAAATTTTGAATGCATTAAAACACTATATTGCAAATGATGATTATTATGACTCCCTTAATATATTAGACAATGAAATACCAAACTCTTTGTAGGGAGCTATACAAAAAGACACCTTAAAACATTATTATCAATAAAGGATAGGAAATTGACATGAAAGGTGAAGAGTTGTAGGAGCAAGTAGCCTATTTAGAAGCAAACAAAGACCTTTTAACAAGGAAAGACTAAGAAAATAATGTGAATAATTTGACAGAAAATGGAACCATTTATAGAGGAACCACTGAACTTAGAATTGAAGCAATTACTAACGCACCTTTAAAATGCATTTTTGGAGGAGAACTCAATATTATTAGTGATAATTGTAGCTAGGTTATCGAATGAACAAAATGATAAGTTACTATAAGTGTTACATGAGTATATGCGAGTTTTGGCATAGAAACTTTCTGACGTAATGGGGAAAAATTGCACCCAAAAAGATTTAATACAAAAAGGGTGCAAACTTGTAATGTAACCCTAGAGAAGATTAAATTTAAACATGAAAGATATCATAAAAGTAGAGGTTGTAAAACTACTAAACTTAGGTATAATATACTTTATCATTCATAGCTTATTGGTAAGCCTTGTACAAATAATACCAAAGAAAGTAGAGATGATGGTTGCTCCAAATGAGAAGAATAAGTTGATCATAATGATGACCATTTCCCCCTTTCATTTATTTACCGGGTAGAGAGTTTGTATCAACTACAAAAAAATAAATGATGCAACACTTAAAGACCATTTCCCTCTGCTATTTATTGACCAAATATTGGCACATATCTTAAGGCATATGTATTATTTTTTCATAGATAGGCATTCAGATTATTTTTAAATACTATTCAAGTTATTTTCAAATCCAAATTGCAATTATGATCAAGATAAAATCACATGTACTTACACATATAGAATATTTACTTATCTTAAAATGTCGTTTAAAGTATACAATGCACCATCAATACTTTAAAGGTGCATAATGATAATTTTTTAGGGTATGATTTAAGAGATAGTGAAGGTATTTATGGATGATTTTCACTCTTTGGTGATTCTTATGATCAGTTCCTCTATAATATACGAAAAGGTAATGCAAAGATGTGAGGAGACTAATCTAGTACTAAATTGGAAAAAATGTTACTTTATAGTGCAAGAAGGTATACTGGTGGGATAAAAAATTACATATCAAGAAATTAAGGTGGATAAGACAAAATTTAAAGCGATTGAGAAGCTACTAACACCTATGTTAATAAAAGAAATTATAAGCTTTTTGGGACATGTTGAGTTCTATAGATGCTTTATAAAGGACTTCTCTAAAGTAACTCAACACTTTACCAACTTACTTCAAAAGGATTTCCCCTTTACTTTTCTATAACTTGTTTGAAGGCATTCATGATCTTAAAGCAAAAGCTAAATAGTGTCTCCATCATGGTAACGCTATATTGGAATATCCCTTTTGAACTTTTATGTGATGTAAGTGACTATAGTGTACTTGTGATTGGAAAATAGAAAAATAAGCATTTTAAAACTCTAATTGATGCTTGTACAAATTACACTATCATCGAGAAGGAGTTGTTAGCTATAGTGTTCACATTTAAAAAGTTCAAATAATACCTCATTTTGTCTAAATTCATTATTTTCATAGATCAATCAACTTAACGTTCCTTCTTTGTATTTGTGATGCTAAACCTAAATTAACTATATGAATTTTGTTATTACAAGAGTTTAATTTGGAAATTAGAGATACAAATAAGGTAAAAGCCCTAGCAGTAAACCTATGTTTAGAAAATCATATCTAGAGGAGTTGGATGAAGAAGATATAGATGGCAAATTCCCTAATGAGCAATTATACTTTGCACAAGAATTTAATTCCTTTACTTGGTTTGCAAATTATGATAACAATTTAGCAAAAAAAAATTATACTAGTAAAAAAGAAATTCTTTACTAATTTGAAATATTACATGTGGGAAGATTGGTTTCTGTTTGAAATATGTTCATGTCAAGTTACAAACATATGCATACTAGAGGAACAGATAGACTCTATAATGTGACATTGTCATTTAAAGGAAGCAGGAGGTCATTTAGGGTTAATAGAATTACAACAACAATCTTACAAGTAGGTTTTTATCTGTCAAGTGTGTTTAGACATGCTCATAGGCATGTGAATATTGTAATGAATTTCAAAGATCAAGTAATATTTCTTGAAAACATGAAATGCCTCTTACAAACATTTAATTTATGAATTATTGAATGTGTGAGGGATTGATTTCTTAAGTTCATTCCTAAGTTCATATCGGAATAGATACATTTTGGTGGCAGTGGATTACATATCAAAATGGGTAAAAGTTATAGCTCTGCCATCTAATTATTCTAAATTCATTACAAAATTTGTCAAGAAGACATTTACTAGATTTGGCATAATTAGAGCAATAATTAGAGATAGAGGAACACACTTTTACAATGTAAAATTTGATAGATTACTACGCAAATATAGTGTCATACACAAAATTACAACCTATCACTCTTAAACTAGCGGCAAAGTATAACTATGTAATAGGGAATTGAGGAGGATTCTCGAAAAAACAGTAGACAGGTCTAAGAGGATTGGTCATTAAAGTTAGATGTTACTTTTTAGGCATATAGAACAACTTATAAAAATCTATTGGAATGACACTATATAGGTTGTTCTTTAAAAAAGGATGTCGTATTCCTATTGAGTTAGAGCATAAAGCATATTAAGCCACTAATTGAAAAACACAAGTCATAAGAGAATGTTAAAATTGAATGAACTAGAGAAATTACGAACATAAAAATTGAAGAATATACAAGAAGTGAACAAAGTGGTGAAAAGATCAAAACCTTTTGTTTTAAGGAGTTTACAAATGGTGATCAAGCGCTCATATATAATTCTTGCCTAAGGTTGTTTTTACAGAAGCTCAAATTAAGGAGGTTTGGCCTATTTACCATCATAAAAGTATTCCCCTATTCATTAAGTTGATGGAAGAAGTCTGAAAAAAGTAGTTTTCAAGAAAGCACTTTTTAGGAGGTAACACAACCATCTTTTAATTTTATTTAGATGTTAATTTAAATTTGTGTGCTTATGGTTATTTTCACTAATATTACAATAAATTTATCTCATTTCTTTGTATTTTTCTATGTTTTTTTAGTTCAAATTTTATAAGTAGTAAGAAAAAAATGAAGAGGCATATAGGTGAGAAGCTTTAAAAAATAATTAAGATGAAAGATCCAAAGAAGAAGATATCGAAAGCTTAAAATTCAGGTATGTAATGGCTTTAAGTATTGAACATGACCTCAGATATACTAGTTGATGTGAGCGGGACCGTGGACCATCGAGCAAGACCAGGCAGAGAGCTAGCTATGCCAGAAGGGCCCATGACTAGAGCTAGGGCCAAGAGACTTAAAGAGGCTCTTTACACGTATGTGGGCTTTTATCTTGAGAGGATAGTGAGCTCCAAGCCTATTGGAGGAGAGTTTAATGGAATTGAGCCCAAACTAATCCATTTAACTCAAATCCTTGGACCGAATACACTTGAGCTTGAAAACAAGAAGACTTGGGCTATTTTAATGCTTCATCACTTAAGCCCAAGGAGTGTTTGGTGCGCCACTTATTTTATTAGTGGGAGTGGGCTATTTAATTCACTTAAGCCCAAGAGCATATAGATCCAGTAGTGGTGCCACACAACAGACTTATTTATTTAGTTTTTGGACTTTGTTTTATTTTGGGCTTCTATGTATTTTTAGCTCAACCTTTTATTATTTAACCTAGTTATAAATATGTGTCTTTAGGTCAAATTTTCGTAACTTTTAGATCAGAATTACTGGAGTGCTGTCGGCTTCAATAGGGAGAAACATTATTCTCTTGTTTTTGTTACTTTTCGAACCTTCTTTCACTTATCAATTACTTTCCCAATTGTGGCGTATCGATTGTTTGTTTATCTTGGTTTTATTTTGATCATCAGGATTGCTTAGAATAAGTTTTCAAGAGGTGTCCTAGAAATCAAACCTTGCGTATCTTTATTTTCTTGATTGTTGAATTCGAAATTTCCATCCTTCTTAATTCCTTAAGGTTGAAAACACCCCAAAACAAAACACCCATCGAAAACACATCATAAAATCGACATCAATCCTTTCGTGGTGCGCGTTATTTTGGTATCAGAGCCTTAGTTTGGGGGAGAATTCTTATTCAACTCCATTAAAATTCAAGAAACCGCCACCCATCACCATCCAATTATCGTCGGATCATCAATTTAGGTGTGAATTAACTTTTGACCTAGGATTTCAATCTTGCTTCTTGTTCTTATTTTAGCTAGGGTTTTCAATTATTCTTCTTGTCTCTTTTGTTGAAACTTTCAGCTTACATAAAAAAAAGTTCGAAAAAATCCAAAAAAAAAGAGTCTGAAAAAAAGATTCTGAAAAATATGAAAAAAATAAAAAATATATGAAAAAATAAAAAAAAGTCTGAAAAAAATCTAGAAAATATGAAAAAAAAATCTAAAAAACGAACAAAAAAATTTGTTTTCCCATACTTTTTACTTGATTGTGGTTCATTTGAATCAACCGTGACAAATAGTTTCAAAATTTTTCATATTTGCTAGCTTGTTATTGGTTATTGGTTATTGGTTTGGGTTGCTCGTTATTTGTTATTTGAGCTACATTTGGGAACATTGATTTGTTGAAGCTATGGTTTTAATTGTAACTTGGATTTCAGAGAACACTGAGTGGTAAAAGACATGAGTGTGTGAGCTTATTTAAAGGAGTTATTACCGTGACTTAAACACGAGGGGAGTGACAAATTCTTGAGTGAAACACGTGAGGGAGTGATTGTGAGGTTGTTTTCTACTAACCTTTGTTTTGCAGGAAAGAACATTCACTAAAATGTCACAGGA
>JAOSBL010000005.1:21281768-21296630 GCA_027568915.1 Erythroxylum roraimae | reverse complement strand
CTTTTTCTTCTAAGCTTTCGTCTGCCTTTTCTTCTAAGCTTTCGTCTGCTTTTTCTTCTAAGCTTTCGTCTGCTTTTCCTTCTCAGCTTTCGTCTGCTTTTTCTTCTAAGCTTTCGTCTGCTTTTTGTTTATCATTGTATACTTTTGTTTATCATCAAAATTATTAATCGTAAAGTCATTTAGACTTAACAGTTTTTAGCTAATAAGGCATTTGTGATGGCTCTTCACCATGTTGAATAATTATCCTCTTTAAGTAAGCAGGTGACCAGAGAAACACCAGGATTGTCGGTTGGTTGCAGCACATACGGGGAATTGACTGAATTTTCATTGAATGAGTTTGTCATTTTGATTTTTTTTTTAAAACCCCTGCTTTGATACCCTGTTAACTTTTGGTAAAAGAGAGTCGGCTCACATCTTTATTGCTGAATAGCAAAGTGCTCTTATAGTTACAGAGTATCGAAAAAAATAAGAGGACAATTACAACATGATTGAATTTTGAATCCTATAATATCTCTACTATATCTGCATAATATATCTACAAATCTGCTCAATAATGGCTCAACAATATCTCCAAGATTCTGTATATCTTCAAGATTAACGGCTCAACAATATCTCCAAGATTCTATATATCTCCAAGATTCTATATAATGACAGCTCCGCTATTAATATCCAAAACGACATTATTTTTGACACAAAACAAGATTGAAACAAAGAATAGGATATTTGACGGTGAAAACGAAAAATTTAGGAGGTGCTAGGTTCATAAGTTTAAGAAGGCGTTAACGAATAATGAATGAAAAGTGAATAATTGGTTGTTGATTATTATTATAGGGGCAATAGTTTGATATCTCACTTTTAAGGAATCCTCTATACTCTCTATTTAGTAGAGGAATGAAACTCATTTATTAATAGTGACTCTTTTTTAAAAAATATTTTTATTACTAATTAATTAATTAAAATAATATTATTGATTAATTAATTAATTATATTATAATTAATTAAAATATAATTAATTAATTAAATTTTAATTAATGAATGAAAACTTAATTAATTAAAATAAAATAATATAATATAATTAATCATATGTTAATTTAATTAATTAAAATATAATAAATTTTTATTTCTCAATTTTTTTACAAACTAACTAGTATCAATGGTAATAGTAATCATTCATTCCTCTTAACCAACCATTATAATTATAATGATAATATTTATTCTCATTCCTATTACCATTTTCCATGCGAACTAACCGCTCCCTTAATTAAAATCTTATATTCGTACACTATATTCATTCTCATTCCTACTACCATTTTCCATGCGAACCAACCACTCCCTTAATTAAAATCTTATATTCGTACATTAAAAATAAATCAATTCAATTACTTTTTGTCTTCTCTTGAATATCTTAACTACACATTTCTTTTCCCATTAGTATTATAGCACTACCTCCATTTTATCACATCCCTAAACTTATTTCTTTTATTTACTAAATCTATACTATATTCAAAGAATTATTAGAAGGTGAATTGGAAGATAGAATGTCAAAACACTCAGTAAGTATCTTTAACAATTACATACTATGTTTTCATAAATTACTAAATGTAACTTATAGGATTTGATAAAAAGTTTGCTTATTTTTAAATATAAATTAAAATATGATTAAGTTGTATAAGTTAAACACATAAACTTTATTTTTATAATTTTTTTTAAAAAAGGTTGAACTTTTTATTTTCCCCATTTGACATTTTTCTTCTCAATTTTCATTATCAGTTGTGTTGCATCGTTTTACCTCCGGATTCTGTTTCCTCTCTTTCTTTAGATCCTAATAAAAAATAAAGTCACGAGTATAATATATATTATTTAAAAAATTATATTTTGCAAAATATGTTAAATATCAAAGAAATTTGTGATACACAATGATTTAAAAGATAAAACAATAAAATAAAAGGTTTAATTGGTATTAAGGGGGCGATTGGTTTGAGGGTTTGGGAATGAAGGAATGGAAAAATTGTAAAAAACAGTGTTTGCTTTGGGGGTTTCAATTTCAGGGGAATGGATTTATCCCATTAAATTTGGGAATCTACTAGGAGTGGGTATCGAGTTTTCATTCCAATATAAGTTTTTATCACGTTTATTTTTACTCTTTTATCCCCAGCCTTTGCCCTACCATCCTCTTTACTTCCTTATCACCTCTTAATTCCTTACAATCTCCTATCCTACCTTATCGCGTCTCATCAACGAAGGAATTTTTTGTTTTGCGCCTCCAGGTATATTTTCTGAAATCTCTCGTTTTAATTTGATGTTAAATGAACTGGATAGAAGCTAGTTTCATCTCATTGTAAATGGGGCTTTTGCTCATTTTTTTCTTATATATTCTCGTTTTATGATTTAATCAAGAGAATAACCAATCTGCTATATGGATTGATGATGTGAAAGTGCATATGGTTATAGATTGAACAAGAATCATAAAACCAATCTGCTCCTTTTTTTTCCTTATAATTATTTTTTGATTTAATTTGATTTTTCGTATATGGTTTTAACTCTTTAAAAAAAGAAAAAACACATAGCGAATCATTTTCTACGTTGTTATTTGTTTATTTGTTTTGTAAAGCTCTTAATGGCTTTCAAGAACAACGAAACAGAAACACTTTTTTTTACAGTTTTTAACCTTCATATAAAGACGCAAGCCCTTCATCTTTATCCAACGTCTGCTTCTTCATAAAAGTCATGCCTTTTTTGTTTTGATAAAGCCTTAACCTTTGGATAAAGAGAAGAATTACTTTTATTTGGTTTTACAATTTAACAATTGTGTAAAGATGTTCTTGAGTTTATTTGGTGTTATTATTTAACATCTATAAAATAGAAACATGTTTTAAAGCTTTACATACGTTGCGTGTTTTTGGACTCAGATAAAAAAATGTAGTTTCTAAAATTCTTGGAAAAGGCAGATAAATAGATATTATTGCCCATTCTGAATAATTAAAATTGAATGTATACAATAATGTTGTGATTAACTACGAACATATCCCTGTTCATATGCATACAATATTATTGCTTATTTTGTGAGCACTCATATTCGTTAACGTAACAACTACCTTTAATTTCAATGTAGAACATTATGGCACGTACCCCTATCACAAGTAGATGACGCAAATGGTTAAGGGAGAGCAAATTTCATTTCATCAATGATATGTTAAGGGAGAGCGGTTGTCAGTGGAGAAAAAAATTGCATGTGAGAAGCAATGGTTTGATAGTTACTCTCAGGTGAGCTATTCATACTTGTTCTTTTTAATCAAATTGGTGGACATGTGGCCTTATAGAATGCAAAAGTATACTGATTGAAGTTTCATTTTCTGTTTTTCTATTTTTTTAGACGCATAAAGAAGCAAAAGGGATGTGGGAATTTAAATTCCCATACTTGAATCAGTTTATGGAAGAGATAGAACTACTGGGTTGAACGTTTAGGGATATGTGGATGCTATTCGAAATGTGGAGAATGATCAAAATACAGTAAGTGGTGGTGCGTATGTTAGTGAATATGATTTATTATCTGACGAAGAAAACAATAATGTGTGTTCATATTCGCAAGCAACTCTAACTTACGTAAGCAACACAAATGTGAGAAATGTGAGTGCAAAGCAGAAACAACCATCAAGCAACAGTGGAGGGAATATAGCAAAAAGGAAGAAAATGGCGTCTATTTCAGCTTCCTTAGATGTCGGGGCACAACTGCAAGAAATCAATTCTAGTTTTCGTACTTTTGTGGAAGGCTTTAATAGCAATTTCGCAACCATGGCAAATGCTATTGCAGATGAAAATTTATGTGATAAAGCTACTTCGGAAAAAATGAAAGACGTGGTTGAAGAGTTAATGAAAATTAGCATTCCAAATGGTGATGTCTTTAAAGCAGTTAATATTTTCAGCTCAAATAAAGACAAGATTGATGTGTTCCTCAGCCTTCTCGTTGACATGCGAAGGATTATATCTTAAGTTTATTTTGATATTGTTTTGATGCTTTATATTTTAGGTACTATGAGAAATCTTGCTTTTATGTTTTGATGCTTTATGTTTTAAGTTTATTTTGATGTTGTTTTATACTTTATATTCCATTTTAAATATGATATGGAAATATAGTTGCAATTGTATTGTTGGCATTATGCACCTCTGTTGACAAATGATCATATAACTCATCTAATGCTCGAAAATTGAGATAAAATTCCTTGACAAATCTGATTAATTTTTTTTACAAACATATGGAGATAGCCCCAATAAACATATGAAGGGCAAATTATTTTCATTTTTATTAAGGGTAAAAATGATATTATATTATCTTTCATTTTCATTAATGCAACAAACAAAACAACATTATTAGTATTAATACAGAAACCCAAGTTACAAACCAACCATCATTTTTTTATTTTTCATACTCATCCCCATCCCCTTCTACTATTATACCCATATCCATAGCCAACCTCGTGCTCAAACCAAACGTCTAGTAAATTTCTATAAAATCTGTTAAAAATTAATAAAACTAAAAAATTGACTTTAATTTAAAATTTTGTTAAAATATTAAATAAAAATTAATTTTATACATAAAATTATTAAAATAAGACAAATATAAAAAAATCTAAAATTAAATAAAATATTCTCCAATTTAAAGTTTTTACGATTACATACTACCATTCGAAATTTTTTAATTATCGGCGAAACAAACAATTTATTAGTCATCTTTACACACGATAAAAGTAGACGCGATCCTTCGATTCGATTTCGATTTGATTGAAGAGCTTCGAGCCAAAGCATACAACAAAACACAAACTTCACTTCTCAGATCTCTTCGTACATGCACACTCGGACACAACCATTAATAATAAGAAACCTTCAAAACCTACACACCAACAGATTCTCTTCTTCACTTTGTTTTTTTGAAACAGGAAAAACAAAGATATGGGTTTGAAAAACAGAACAGAGGCTGACACAGAGAGTTGTCTGAGGGAGGCTTTATTGTATGCTACTGTGTGTATAGTCGGGCTCCCTGTCGATGTGCATGTCAGAGATGGCTCTGTCTACTCTGGAACCTTTCATACTGCTTCTGTTGGCAACGACTATGGTACCATGGGCTTTTTTTAAAATTCTTTTTTCCGGTTTATATTGAAAACTTGGAGCTTTGTTGACATTGGTTGCTGCATCTTTTAAATTGTTTTTGGGTTTTTTTTTGTCGAAGCTGTACATGAGGTTTCATTTATATGAAGAACTGTATTCGAGTCTACGAGATCGGATTGGAATCTAATCTCGGTTTATGTGTTTTGTTCAGTATTCACTTTTCAATAATAATAATAATAATAATAAATGGCCTGATATTGGCTTTTGACGGTTGAATAAGAATAATATATTTGAAAATTGGAAAGAGATTTATGGGGTTGATTTTTGTATTCCGTTTTAGGTGTTGTGTTGAAGGAAGCAAAGTTAACTAGAAACGGAAAATGTGAAGCCAATGTAGGCAATGGGAGTGTGATTGACACACTTGTAATTCTCTCTGATGATCTCGTTGAAGTGGTTGCTAAGGTCTGTCACTCTTTCTGCTTTACATCATTATTGATTATTTGGATGTGATGCCTTCTTATAGCTTCATTATGAATTGTGTTCGTTTTTAGGGAGTTCTATTTCCAGCTGATGGTGTCACTGGAAATATCGGTGGTGATGGTATGGAAGCTGTTGTTGCGAGTGAACCTTCCAAGGTTGTTTACCACGAGGAAATCACAGCTAATGAGCTTATGTTGGATAAAAAGAATCTGAACAAAAGCAGGTATTGCCCATTTCTTGGATTTGGTGGAGGATCACGCTATCCTCCTCATTGACATTTGAGTTGCTATGGTACTGTTCCTGTTTTTCTCAAGTTAGTTGTTAGGTTTGCATTCACATAATAACTATACTTGAGAGAAGCTTTTCTCTGCAATGTGTTTTAACTTGCAGGATGTCATGTGGTTAAATGTGTTCGATTGAATCTTTAAGTTCCTCTGAGGTTTGCGAAAGAAGATGCAATTTTCTTTCTTTTGTGTGTAACACAATTAAAATTCTTTTTTCATTATGACCATAAATAGTGGCTTCTACTTATTTCCTATATTCCTTTGCAGCAAAAGTTTGTATTAGTACTTCACATTTCTTGCTTTCCAATATAAACATATGATATAATTTCACCTGTTCAAGTAAAAGCTATGCCTTTTTTGAACAGCTTGAGCTTTATCATTAAAAATTTGGCTTGAACAATAATAACTTCTCATTTTTTGAGTGTCATTTACTCAGTTAGTAATTGTGGGGAAATGACACTGCTATGTCTAGCAGTGGGGTGTTAAATAATGATACCTGCTTTAATGTCTAGAAGTTCAAGTTTTTGTTTAATAAAAAAGTTTATCTTTTTGGCCCGAGTTGAAGTTAATTGCAAATCTAGTACTTCTTGGTACCTATTTCTCTAAGAAAAAATAGGATGTCACTTTAGTCCAAATTGTGAAGCAATTCGGAATGAGAGAATCAGAATCTATGTGTTTGTATTTCTTCTATTTCTCTCACTGTACCTGTTGCAGTGGGGGTTCAGCCAAAGCCAACAATCGCCGTGCTTTTGGTTTCATGCCTATAAAATCTGCAAAAGAGCATGAAGAGAAAGAAATGAATCTGGATTATTCTGGAAATAGCATGGAAATTGAACAGGAGAAAAGGCAGAGACTGAATATCTCAAGGGTAAACGTTCTTCTTGTCCATTATGAAGGTTTTTGGTAAGAGGCATGTTCCCATGTGTCAAGTACAATATTTGACGTCAAACACTTTTTCTATGGGTATGGGCTTGTGTGTTATGGTTATAGAATTTGTTGTTTATGACTTGTGTTTATTTTATTGCTTATGAGATTAAGATTTAGTGCAAGTGATTTGCAAATAGCTGATGCATTGTCATGAGTCCCACAGTCTTTATGTCAATGACAAATTGGATGAATCAAAAAGCTTTAAACATTTTCTATGATCTCTCTGTGTGTGTGTCATGTCTTCTTGGACATGGTAACATCATTAGTACTTCTAGAATCCATTTCAATTTGTTTATCTGTTACTTAATGCAGCACGAAGAAAATTCTGGGGACTCAACTAATGGAAGGTGTATACTATCAACCTTTTCTAATTGATAATCTATTTCTTGATGTTTGTATTTGTAGGATAGATTAGAATTTATTCCTTAGTTCTTGTTCCTTTGGATCCTACATAAGGACTGCTCAAGGAGTATGGCTTTTGTGGTTTAAGTAATTTAAGCATAAAACTCTTACACGGACTTGTGATTTTGTTCAGTTGGAGACTGCAGTTTTGAGCTTGAGTTCAACAACAAATTTTCCAACTCTCAATCAATATTTTAAATGTTCTGTAGTTCATTCAAATCTAACATTTCTGTGCACTTTTTCCTTTTCGAATTTGACAGACAGACAGGAGATGAAGGTTCACAGTTCAATCAAGATCATAGCAAAGAGAAGTTTGAGTTTCAAAGAGAAAAGACTGTATGTCAAACTAGCATAACTAAGTTATTTGTTAGAGAACTAAGATCATTAAGAAGGAGGAATTATGCTGTTCATGATCTTTTTATGCAGATATTAAATGATGGTAATTTATTTTCTTTTTGCAGACTAATGAAGATCAAAGCCCACAGTCAATCAGTAAGTTCTTGTCCATTGTTGAAATGACTTAAAATGTTTGGTTACTGACTAGAAAATCAAATGTTGATTGAGTACATGTTCATTATGTTGTTAGCATTATTTTGATGCTAATGGTGCAGTATAGAATCAAATAGAAGTCTCTACCTCCTGTATGTATTTTATTTTTTGTGCAACATTGATGTGATTTGCAGTTCAACATTTTACAGAAAGTTTAAGTAAATCTTTATCATTATCTATTATCACTTTGCATCCTAAAGTTACTAAAATAGTACTTATTGTAGCTTAACATTATTAAAATAATACTCGTTGCATTCTGAAAGTGGTAACAGAGATAACGATAAGAGCTTATTTAAGTTTTTTTTTTGAAACATTAATATAAAAGTGACACCTTTAACCAATGTTTAAAGAAATTATTTTAAAGATAACATCAGTTCCTAGTAGGTCTAAATTGCCTAGTTGTGACATGACATATGCTAAATTTATAACTCATATCCTAAAAGCTATCAAAAACTTGGTTAGAATTTAGGGTGCTATTTGTACCATTTTGAAAACGTTAAAGTGTAACTTGATGCCATAGATAACAGTTGGAACTAATTTAGACTTCTTAAGAAACATTAAGTGGCAATTCATGTCTTTTGTCATAAAATTAGCAAACATACATTGGATTCTAAATTACTCTATGGTATTATAGGTATTTACAAACTCCATTTATTTATTGCCATCGTGTCATAAGTGATCATAACAACATAATAGTTTGAGAAATTAGTTGCGTAGTTCCATTGTGACTGACCTGCTAACCATGTATCAGTTCAAGTTTGTATCTCCCTATTTGAATGTACTTCATAGTTTTTTTTTTTTTTTGGCTTGTACCCTGTTTTGCTTGTTTACTCTCTGTGCATAACAGATTCTGGCCCCAATGAAGCTAAATATGTTGAGAAAGGGCAGATAATCATGAACCTGTTCTGTAATGGAGTATCTGCTGATCCTGCTCATGCACTTAATATCCTGAACAATGGTGAAAGGCCTGCTTCTGTATCCACAATTTCTACCAGTCCTGTTTGTTCAAGTGCTTCAACAGTTCCCAACTCTATGCTTGATGTTTCCTTGGAGTCACATTCTGGCTCGTCTACTTCGAGTAGTGTAGTGTCTCCACAAAGTACTGAATCCAATAAAAGCTCTAAGGTAGTTATTATCTTGGTAACTGTACAAAGTTGCATTTTGTACCCAAAGTACTGAATCCAATATTGAACAGCCGTGTCATAAACCATGAACACACGCCTAATAGTTGTTATGGATGTCTCATTGTAAAGTTTGAGATTTCTTGTACTCGTAGGAATTTTTCTGTTCTGACCCAGATCATGATTTTTCAGTATTTTTTCTATTCAGGAATTCAAACTAAATCCAGGAGCAAAGATATTCTCTCCATCATTTCTAAATCCTATATCTGCTACTCCTCCGGCACTGCCAACAGTTGCAAGCATGGCTTACATACCTAGCAACCCCACTGTGACACCTCTTGCTGCTGCTCAACAAGAAGTTGGAATCAACCCTTTTGCACCTCGGCCATCTGTTACTTCCAAGTTTTCTCCATTTAATAACTTGACAGCTGGAAATGGTGGCGGTGGATCTCAATTTTCACAACCTGTATGTACAGAATTTAATTTTCCCTACTTCTTTTGTAATTTGACATTAAGCAAACAATCGTTTTAAAGGCCTTTTCAATTGTTTTACCTGCGTATGTTTCAATTGGCTTCAGTATTGTATATATACTGATATGCCACTTTTTTCCTTATTTTATCACCCTGGGTATCATTATGTTTTAATTTATCAGCTTTAAATTTGAGAAGTCTTGGTGAACTAAACTCAAGATTTACATAATGCATGATATAGACTTTTGGTCAACTGCTCTAAAAATAGGTAATAGCTGTTAGTAAGTTTGGTGTTCATAAGGAATTTCCTGGTTGGAAGCTAGCCTATTCTACTTTTAGGTTGTAATGCTGTAGACAAAGGATGAGAGTATCAAAATTTATCTATCTTCAGGTTGTTTTAATTCAATTGTAGTTCTCATTATGCTTCTTTCCTGTCATAGACTGTTGGGCACATGGGAAGCAGGATGCAGACCCTAAGATATACTGGTCAGTATCCTGCTGTTCAAGCTGGACAGACATATGTACCTCAAAATACACCACCTGTGAGTAAAAGAAAAATTATTTTCATACCTTCTTTTGTTTGTCCAATCAGATTTTAGTTTCTATTACTGCAACCATGAGAGATTTTTAACATATAGGCGGATACTGGACAACAGAAGTTACCCTCTCACATTGTCTCTTTGTAGGTCATGGTTGGACGACTTGGACAGCAGCTTGTTTATGTGCAACCAGTTCATGTAAGCTTGATACATAACATGATTAAAGCAGTGTGCTGTTGGTACTTTCTTTATTTACAGTTAACAGAGATACAGCCCTTCGGTCTAGCTCAAAGTTAGGTTTTCTTTTGGCCATGATGGACAGCAATCATTGAGGGGAGGGACAAGTTTCTGTTGTCCAACCTTCAGATAGTGCCTAGAACAATCTTAGTTGAAATTGTCTTTAGTGGCTCTGATGAAATCCTGTACAGAGGCTGTGCTTAAAGTTAAATACAGTCTTGGTTTTCTCATTCAATGTTGGATGGAGCAAAACTCCGATTATTTCACATGCTTTATGATGCATAAATGGGTATTTAACCTTCAATCACATATAATTGTTATGAATATCATTGAGCTGGTGATTTTGAATGTCTAATTATGAAGATAATTCATTTGTTATGCCAGTGAACAGTGCATCTTTTTTTTCCCCCTCTTGCTTTTGGTTGGGTGGGCATATCCACATGCTGTAAAAAGTTTTTCTAACTGATAGGTTTCATTCATTTTTCTCACATGCGGGCTTGCCTAAGTAAGATACTGCTGTAAAGAGCCTGCTAAACTGCATAACAATTAAGCTGTTTGATTTCTTTATATATGTTATAACCCTTTCTGCCTGATTTTATGTGTATTTGCTATATTTTTCTGAGATTCTTATGCTGCGAATTCAAAGAAACTGACGATCATCAAATTGCCTTTTATTTCATGTGGAAGGATTTAGTTGCAAATGCAGCAGCTATCTCACCTGTATCTGTGCGTCCGCTGTTGACTCAACAGGTGCAATATCCAAAGCACCAAGGTAAAAGAAAGTTTTCATCTTCATTATGACCATGCGATCCATTCCAAGGAATTGTTTGTGTCCATTTCCATTTCACTTGCTGCCTTGTTAATCCAGATTTAGACAAGCTGAGTTAACTATTTGATATTATGAGAATATCATGAGAACTAACTGTCATCTGGAAAATTACACCATTGAACAATAGGTTCCAAAGAATTGCAGCAGAATGTCAAATTATACAATATCAATGCTTGCATAATATCTTGGTGCAAAACCAGTATAGAAAAGTATTATCCTTTTGCCATTGGCATTGAAATAGTAAAAGAAAGTAAAAACTTAGATTGTTCCCGATGTCATGAAATGTGGGAATGATGAGGGTGTCCTGCTTTGCTTTTGTTAAGGCTCATGAATTGGGCAGTTAAAGTGGCCACTGGAAGTCCTCCTCCTCCTCTTCTCTTGGGACAATGGTCCCACCAAAATTGAAGAAATCAAATAAAAAAGGATATGAAATAAAGCAGGAGCTTCTGGCTGATTTTCATAAAGGTTATTGATGTTCTAATTGTTGCTTATCCAGGTCTCATTGTATACAGCAGTTTTCTTTTTGTAAAGATGATATATAACGATGAGTTAAAGTACTAGATACTGTCAACTTAGGAAAGTTAAAAGTGTCTGATTAAAAGGAAAACTATGATGGAAGCATACATTTGTTAAATAATTAAGTTGTCCAACCTTGTTTATTTATCATAATTTTATGGTGCTTGAGTATATTTATATTCTATTAATCTTACGTTTGAAATTGGTGCAGCTGGCCAAGCCTTGCAGCTGTGCATGCCCCAACCATTTGTAGCTGGTGGACAGCAATCATATGCACTTACGAGTCACATTCCTGTACCGCAACACCCCGTCCCTGCAAATCGTCCAATTGGAGTTTCAGGATCTACTACCACCTTCAGCACCAAGTTTCCATGAACATAGATTGCCACACTTACAACATTATTGATTCTTTCCCTTGAAGAATAAAAGTTTTTGGTCCATAGGCTTGTGAGTTAACATCCAGTCGGGAGGTAATTAATGTTTATCATGCTGATAGATATGTCAGATATTTCGAATTTTTTTGTTGTTGTCATCATTTGGGAGATGGTTTATTCTCTTTATGTAGAAAAGCCTACTTGGAAAGTTGGAAGATAAAATTGCAGCCTGTGAAAATCATGCAGAACGACCATCAATTTTGATACAATGAATCTTGTTTTTCTTTTTGTCTGGTCTCACTCTTTCTGTGTGTCAATTTTGGTATGTAAGAGACCTGCAAACTTACAATTAGAAGACGTGAATCATCAACAATCTGTTTGATATGATTCGCATAATCATATCACTTTTTCCACCTACTGTCACGTTGACTAAAGAACTTTCACGTTCAGTAGCCTTGCTTTTCATGGTTTTTATTACCCTATGTAGGTCTGTTTCTAGAGAGTTGAATGTACTTCATTTTCTTGTACTTGTACATTTAACTCTGGAGCTGATGCTGGCATATGGGGCAAGAAATATGTTTCAACAACAATGCATACACAAGATAACAGGCAATGAAGCACCAATATGTGGCCTATTGTGATGGGTTAAGTGGGGTGGAAATGCAAGTTCTTCCTACGCTGATGAGGGTAAAGTTGGATAGGATACAGGCTTGTGTCCCGTCCCTTTCTTGAAATTATCATGGTATGCATTGATTTCCGAGAAACAAGATCTCTTGACTCTTGAAGTTGCCTCTTCCTTACGTACGGGGGATCTTTTTATTGTTGAGAAAGTCTTCATATTCTATACCCCTTTTATCCTTTTCACATATTTTCTTCACCTTGTACGAGTCTATGTTCCTCGTTAGAGGTTCAAGGGCTAAGGGTCAATCGTTTGCATTTTCAAACACCGCAGACCTGATTATGTCTATAGATGACTCCCTCCCTAGATCTAGTTTATGGTGATGAACTTGGAGTTCGCAACTGGGGTAGATGCAACTAGATTCAGAGAAAGTATAAGAAGACTATATGTATACCTCCTTTAGTAGGCTGTAGGTCGCAAACTTAATCATATTTGTGGAGGTACTCGCATGTTGCAAACTTGTTACATAAGCAGCTGGCAGGTTTGTCTTAAAATGAGGAGGGATCCTTGGGTTTATACAACAGCAAGCAACTGACTCGTATTAAGGCAAGGCAAGATCGAAAGTTAGACTTCCACCAGAATTTAGGAAACCATTCAAGTTTCCTGCCTATCAGCTTGCAAGCAATATGGAAAACTACAGACCCGATGACAAATTCCGGTATCACTACTATTGCAGAAAATAGGAACTTGTGGATCTTATCAGGACCTTGTTTTCAGACTTGAAAACGCTGTGTGCTTCTGTTAAGGCAATGATATTTCATAAATTGTCACTACTCTCTCTCAAGCTGACAAGCTCTTCAGAAGCTACTTGTAATTCTTAGCATAAAAAGGACGCGTGATACGTAAGCAAAGTACGTCGCATAGGTTATTACAGAGTAGCCCTCAAACTTTGTTGTAGACGACCTCCACAGTTATTTGCAGGCCTGAAGACTTTCAGGTATGGGAACTCATCTTCATCCCACACTTAATTTTTATCTCATTTTGTTTTATTGTATTTATAATTATTGTTTACAAATTCAATAAAATTTAAAATATAATTAAAAATTGTTAATTTAATGTTTTTATTAATTTTCGTATTTGTATATGAAAATTATCTTGTTTTGTGAATTCAATCTTTTATTTAAATTTTGCCCCGATTAATTTACATTTTATTAGTTTGACTTTTGTTAGTTTTGAGTTAATTTGAAAGTATAACTAATGTTTGGGTTTAAAATTAAAAAATAAAAAATTAGGACTAAATAACTAAAAAATGCATAAGGACCAAACTGCAAATGAGGGCGGACTCAATTGCTTAATTAAGTATCAAATATATATCACATAATTTTTTTTTCTTTGAAGAATGAAAATATGTATTGAGCCTTGAAAGGCAAGCAATTATCCTCTGGCCTCTCACTAAAAAGTTTCACCTAGCCTTCCCTTTTTTTTTTTTAAACTTGTTTCAGACACCGTTCATCGTTCCTAACTTCCAGTCACCTTATTTTCCTATCTCCTTTCTTCCTTTGGAATGGCCTCCTCCTCTAATAGCTCTGGCATCGCTTTCCCACCAACTTCACCTTTTAGTAATCACAACCTCAACTTAGAATCCCAAGTTACATTTCCCTCTTTCCCTCAGATCAAACTACTACTATGCAAACCTCTTCTTTTGCTCCAACCTCAAATGAGAGGTCTCTAATTGTTCTAGAGAAAATTGTTCCCTCACTTGTTACCTTAAAAGGCTTGGCTTGAGAAAAAATGGTAGCTAGTGACCCTCATACTTTCGGGTAAGCTTAGATATATCTCTTCTCCTGAGGGATCAGAGATTGTTGCTCCTCTATATGAAGTGCCGAATATAGGAGTCAGGAAATGGAGATCTACCATTGTGGGATTCTTCTTGGAGAAAAGACTTTTTTTTTCCTCAGATTAAGAGCTGGGCTACTGTTAATCGGCGCAAGCATAGATTGGAAATAGTTTTGAGTAGTGGAGATGATTTCTTCTTATTCAAATTCTCCATTTAAGAATAAGCTAATAAGATCGTTGAGGGAGGTTCGTGGCAGGGACGGAGCCAGACTCAACTCTAAGAGGGGGCCAGGGTGGAGGCGTTTTCAATCTGGCGAAGGAGGGCTGTGCGTGCAGAGTCGAAGAGAAGAGAAGATAGGAATTTTTTTTTTAAAGGGGGGCCACTTATATTTGTAATTTTAAAAATTTTAATTATATAAATAATTTTTTTAAAAAAAATATTTGAAAGGGGGGGCCATGGCCCCCCTCCCCTTAACATGGCTCCGTCCCTGGTTCGTGGCATGTACAAGATATACCTTTCTTCATTCAGAAATAAAAACATGGAATTAACTTAGACAAGGTGTGCACGAAGAACA
>JAOSBL010000005.1:21238992-21253844 GCA_027568915.1 Erythroxylum roraimae | reverse complement strand
TGTAAGTCATGTGATTTAGACATCAAATGAGAATAAAAACTAAGTGTAAAAGTATAAAAAGATAAGAAAATATGAGTACATCAGTTTGGTATAATTTTTTTTGCAAATAAGTCCCTAAAGATTTTAAATTTTACGGTACCAAATGATATTTGGTCGATATTTTAAATATTGTTCGATACTAGAAGAAAACCCTAGTACTGGCTAGTACAGACGGTTGATACCGAACGCTAATGTTTCATACCTTCTTCTAGCCAATACGGTACGAAATTCAATTCTTTAATTTGAGAAAGTCTAGCAGTACACAACTTTACTCTTAGCTAATAAAAGAACTGTTTCTGCTAATGTTGAATTAAATATGAATCTATATCTTTCAAAAATTTTAAACTACGATCTTTATAATTAGTTCAAACTTTCATATAATGAAATTGTTTTTTCATATCACTAAAATCAATTTTATTGTAAATTGCCTTGTTTTGTTTGAGCCGGTGCAATTTTTGATAGACCCCTTTCTATTTACTTATTGAGCAAAAAAGTTGACATAAACTTGTACATTACTTTACAAGAATATTGTTATGATGTTCTTATATCCACAATTTGTTAGGAGAGATGAAGGTGGACAAGGTACTTGAGTTACAAGAAAGAAAAAAAAATGCTGACTCCATTATAGTCCATAGCAGTATATATATATATATATATAAAAAGATAATCTAAGAAGTTCGACAATCATGCAGACAAGTTTGACTGTTTAAGACTTGACAAATCAGAATAAAGTAGAGCAATAATGTCTTCCAGTCTTATCCATTTAAAATTGGAATTGTATCATGGAGTAAGCAATTTGGTGCTATCTTTTTGAATCCTTATCATTTCAATAGCATATCGTATACTTCTTAGCTTTTTTAGTTTAATATTTAACAATTTAAATTTTTATTAAATATTCAAGAGTTAAATAATTTAATTTAAAAAATATTTATGTTAATACTTTTGATAATATAAATAATAAAATACATGAAAGCTAATGTTTGAAAGTATTACATGATTTTTTCTTTTTATTAGTATAATTTTTGATTCTCTTATGCTGAATACATTCAGGATTATGTTTTAAAATGAAATTACTTATTTAATATTTAAAAATTATAAAAATATCATATAATCTTTTCAAATATCGGTCTTTATATATTTTTTTAGTTATGTTAATAAAATATAAATTAAAATAACATTTAAAATCTAGATATTTAGTTAAAAATTATTAAAAACTGAAATAAAATAAAAAGAACAGTAAAGACTTTGACCCTTTTACAATACGAAGTCCGCCCGCGTGGTTGTTATGGGCCTTGAGGAGTTTAAACAAACGGGCTTTTATTGCACGTGTTTCAAGTCAAAGATCCGGTTCAAGAGTGATTTGATGCCAAAAGTATCTTAGATCTCATGAATCATGATGATGAAGTCTGTGCAAATCCAATTCAAGAGTTCCAATCGAAACTACTAACTACTGTACACTTGCCTTTTCTTGCTCCTATCCTCCCTTTTAAAATATAAAAACGTAAGTTAGGCCACCTAACCTCATTCACCCATTCCAGCAATTAGGTTCCAGCCTTGATGCATCCTATTTCTTAAAGTGGCACATTTCCTGGTGAAGAATAAGAAAATAAGTTCTGGTAGTAGGTTCAATTTAAATTTATTAAAAGATAGAATCTGATTCTAATTTGCTTTGGACACAGACCAATTAAGTTAATCAGTTGAAAAAAACTGAGGAGAGCATAATCCAAAACACACGCAGTTTTAGATACAAGATAACAATAGGTCACTAAAAAGTGTTTACAAGTAAGAAAAAGGGAATGGCGTTTTTGTAATTGCTCATAGATCCTGGTACAGAAGAAAAGAAAACTCATCATCATTAAATGAACCAATCTGCACAAAAACTATGGAAGGGATGAGGAGCGGAGCCGCTCTAGACTCCAGTTTTGGGTGAGCCGGCCCCCACGTCCACGTGTGAAGCAAACGGCCAAGACCTGTCTGCCAATTTGGGGGCCATGTCCAAAGGAAACCACCATCAAGATGGTCAACATCAATTTGAATATAAACACTGTTTAATAAAATTATTGGTCGATTAGTATATATAAAGAGAAGGATTTAGATCTTGGAAAAGACCCAATTATAAGTTATCGTAATAAAATGTCACGCCCATGTGGGTACGTTTCTGTCGCCTACCCGGAAAGCATATGTTATAAAGTAGACTTTTAGAGAGTTCATGGGTTGGGTCTATGGTGCCATCATGTGCCACGTGGATTTCCCATCGGATGCTTTTCTATAGGACTATATTATTTTAGAAGTGGGGCATATCTAGGTTTGGGGATGTAACAAGTACAATCAATAACTTAACATGTAGAACCCTAATTCTGTTTTTCTTTTTATATATGAATTTATTTCCATTCTTGAATTTCTTATTTCAACTTGAAAAAGATTTAATGGCATTGGCAAGTACGATACTTTGACAAAATATTTTAAATGATGCACATATTTTTTTTAAAGAAGTTAAATTACATCCAACAACATAATGCGCTGCAATAAACTTAAAAATGGTTTAATCGTCATATTCGTCAACACCCAATTGAAAGCGTAAAATCGAGAGAAATATAAGATGATTTATTTAAAAGGTCTTGATATTCTTATTACTAGAATAATTCATAATTAGTTGTTGTGAATATATATATTTATTTATACGTATGTTATGAAATTAACAACATTTATTTTTCTTATATTTGTATGAAATATTACCAAATAAATATATTTTCTAAATATAAGAGGGAAATATTAATTTCTAAATTACTAAACATACTATGGATGGGGTCATATTGGAAATCTTAGTGATTCTTCCATGACACATGTTATTATTCCTTTCCTCTTTTAAACTATTATAACTTGGTAACCCAATTCATAGGTGATAGGACAACTCATGTCGTAGAATCCGAAGCCGAAGCAGCCTCCTAGTCCTATCCTTCAAGTAATGAACAAAACAAAGCACAAAAGTTTTTTTTTAAAAAAAAAGGGAATGCAAACGACAGCGTATGCTTCAGTCATTTATTAATATGCCAATCTATAACGTCTCTCTGCGCCACACACGTGCAATTGCCGCTCATTTCTCCCCCCTCTTCGTCGTCGTATCAGCTTTACTACTAACTCTCAATACGTTGACCCATTGTATATGTACGATTACGTTTCCATACCAATTGATTAATTAAGATTTATTTTCAAGTGAAAATTAATTAAGAATATGTGCAGTATTAAAAAGTTGTAAATAATTAATGGAATTTAATTAATAAAAAAAGACGGTCATCACTTGAAGAAAAACAGCTAGTCCACCTTAGAATTTTTATTAAAACTGTAATACAACTGTAAAACGGTTTCCTTAACATACGTATCCGTAGGTGTCTCGTATACGTATGCATGTGTTTGTCTTTCCCCTGCTACTAAAAGCTCTCTCTCTTTCTCTGTTACTCTGTACTTTCTCACATTTCACACACAGACTCACACATTCACACGTACACACAAACACACGCAGAGACTATCTCCGTGAAAAATCTTTGAGCTTTGGTCTTAGTTAGCTGGTGGCCTAAATGGGTTCTTGTTTCCTAGAGAAATGAAGATCACCGGAAACTCGAATTCCGCCGCCGCATTTCAGGCCAACTCCTTAGCTTCCAAGGTCCTAAACCCACCTCCTGACTCAGATCTCAGAACCTCCCCCAAGCCCCGCCGAAGGACCCGGAACCCGAGCTTGACTCGATTGAAGAGAGTCGGAGCTCCGGTTGGAAGGCGGAGCAGACCCGAGACCCCGTTACTGAAATGGAACATCGAAGATAGAGTGGTCAATGTTGACGATGAAGACGGTGGTGAGGCGGCAGGGGAGGAGGAGAAGAAGAATGGTGAGCCGAAAGGCCGCCGGAGAAGCGTGAAAGTTGTGTCGGCGAGGAGGCTTGCTGCTGGGTTGTGGCGGTTGCAGCTGCCGGAAACGGTGGTCGGTGGTGGTGGACAGAGGAGGAGGAGGAGTAGGAAGGATCTGGTAGGGTTTCAGGTGGTTTTCTCTCTTGCCTCGTCCTTGTTGTTTGCTCTAGAAAGATCAGTGTTTTGTTTTATTTGAATTTAATTTGGATGACAATGTGAGGAAGTTGAATGTGGGTCAATGGTTCTGCTTTGATTGCTTTGTGTGATGAATGTGGTTTGATCGAGTGGTTAAAGTTTGTAAGTTATGATTGATTGTTGCTTAGTTTAAAAGTTTGCCTCCACGATGATGGTATTCATATTAGCAGTAATACGATTTATTCTCGTGATTATTATTGAAATGAATGTCATCAATCGAATCTTTATGAAAGGAGACTAATTAGCTGGAAGCTTGTAGTTGGATAAAAGACGGGAACTTTGTTGTTTATTTGAAACTGTTTTTGTTTCTAGATGTACATGTTGTCAATGCATTGATGGGTTTTAGTAGATGATTTTAAAAACCGGTGTCTGCTTACTGCATGGTTTCCAAATTGAGGGTTGTTCTGCTGTTGGTTGTTAGACAATCCCATTCCCATTGGATTTGGAATATGATTTGTAATGTTTTTGACTTTTAGCTTTTGTTGTGTTTTTTGTCTTTGCAGCCTGGTTCTCGTCATGTGGCAATCCAATTTGAACCTTGGCGCGAGGAGAAAGCACATATGTTTGGAGCAAAGGATCCATCAGAGAGCCCTAGTTCTGTCTCTGGCATGAAGACAAGATTCTTGTGTAAGGTATGTCTTTTCCTGAAGTGTCGGGTGGGAATAACATGTTCAATGTGGACAAAACCAGCAAGGATAGTTAAAGGATTTAAACTTCTAATTTTTCTGTTCATCAAATCAAATGTTATATTGCTTAGTGAGCATGTTCAGTGGACTTAATTCATTTTGAAGTTTTTGTCTATTTTAAATAGCATCTTCCATATACAAAAGGTATCTTGTTCTGTTAACCTCCTGCATATAATTTCCTCCCTGAAGGTGAGATGGGAGGGTAGTCTAATGTGTTGTTTAGTCTTTTCTGCTGCGAAACATTTTTAACATTTTATGTTTATGAAAACAGATGTATG
The DNA here is from genome assembly GCA_027568915.1 of Erythroxylum roraimae. Lineage (NCBI taxonomy): Eukaryota > Viridiplantae > Streptophyta > Magnoliopsida > Malpighiales > Erythroxylaceae > Erythroxylum > Erythroxylum roraimae. The sequence goes on along the minus strand of JAOSBL010000005.1, from coordinate 21,248,746 downwards.
AGAAGGAAATGAACTTTAATACATTACAGTTTTTCGGATCTATTGCAATGTCCCTTAGTATCAAGTATTGTTTTACTTTTCATTTCATTGGTTTATGTAAATATTTTTGAGTTAGAACCACTGCATGGTTTTGTGTATAGACAAGAGTTGTTTTGGCAAGGATAGGCATGGTTAAAAACGTAATGGTCTGGTTTGTTCCTATGGACAGTAGCCATTTTTAGCTATCGAAATATGCCTTCCTCATTGCTATCTACCAGGAGTTTGAAACAGTTGCACAATACTTTTGTATTGACTTCGGAAGCTTATTCTAAAGTTATACCAACTAATAATTTCACCCTTTTAACTGTTCAAGTATTAAACTTGCTTTAGTTTGTCATTTTTATCCCACAATCTCACACATAAAAGTAAGCTACATGATGGCTTGTGCATCCTTATATCACTGTTAGTTATATATGTCTTTGTCTAATATAGACCTGCTGACTTCTACTTTAGATTGAACCCTCATATCAGTTTTCCAGCTCTGCGATGGAGGGCGCGACAAAGTGGAATCCTGTCTGTGCGAGGTCATCGGATGAGGCACGCCAGATATACAGCAACATGAAGTGTCTCAATCAACAGGTGAGTGCTGTATCAGTAGTTTCTGCACTTGAAGCCGAACTGGAGCAGGCACGACAACGCGTTCAAGATCTGGAGACTGAACGTCGGTCCTCAAAAAAGAAACTGGAGCATTTCTTGAAGAAAGTAAGTGAGGAAAGGGCTACTTGGAGGAGTAGAGAGCATGAGAAAATTCGTGCATTTATAGATGATGTCAAAGCTGACTTGAACCATGAAAAGAAAAATCGTCAAAGACTGGAAATAATCAATTCAAAATTGGTTAATGAGCTGGCTGATGCAAAGGTATCAGCAAAGCGATACATGCAGGATTATGAAAAGGAAAGAAAGGCGAGAGAACTAATAGAGGAAGTATGTGATGAACTTGCTAAGGAAATTGGCGAGGATAAAGCTGAAGTTGACACATTAAAGAGGGAATCAGTGAAACTTCAGGAAGAAGTGGATGAGGAAAGGAAGATGCTGCAGATGGCTGAGGTTTGGCGTGAAGAGCGTGTTCAAATGAAGTTGGTTGATGCAAAGGTGGCTCTTGAAGAGAAGTATTCACAGATGGAGAAGCTTGTAGCTGATTTAGAAACTTTCCTAATGTCAAAAAGCACAAATTTAGATGTGAAGGAAATGAGAGAAGCTGAATTGCTTATGCAGGCAGCAGCCTCTGTGAATATTCAGGACACAAAGGCATTTGTGTATGAACCCCCTAACTCGGATGACATTTTTTCTGTTCTTGACAATGTTAATCTTGGTGAAGCCAATGAACGTGAGATTGAACCTTGCGTTGCTTACAGTCCTGCAAGCCATGCGTCAAAAATTCACACTGTTAGTCCTGAAGTCAACCTTACTTACAAAGATGGTCATAGGCATGTGGAGGAAGATGAAAGTGGCTGGGAAACTGTGAGCCAGCTTGAGGATCAGGGATCAAGTTACTCACCAGAAGGGAGTGTCCCATCTGTCAATAAGAACATGCAGGAAAGGAATGTCTCAGGGAGTGAAACAGAACTAGAAGGAAGCGCGTGTGAAGTAACCCCCATTACCGAGATCAGTGAACTCTGCAGCGTGCCAACAAAGCATTTCAAGAAGGCCTCTTCCATTAAAAGGCTTTGGAGATCTTGTCCACATAACGGGGAGAATTACAAGATTATCTCAGTGGATGGAATAAATGGTAGGCTTTCAAATGGAAGGAAATCTAATGGGAGCATTATATCTCCAGATCAAGGGTCAGGTAAAGGTGGCCTGAGCCCCTCCGATTTGATGGGAGAGTGGAGCTCACCAGACTCGGAAAATCCTCACATAGCTAGAGGAATGAAAGGATGCATCGATTGGCCACGTGGCGCACAGAAGAATAGTTTAAAGGCAAAGCTCTTGGAGGCAAGGATGGAGAGTCAGAAAGTTCAATTGCGTCATGTACTTAAACAGAAGATCTAAGTCTAGTGATGCGTAACTTGTTAATTGATATTATTACTGATAAAGCCAGATCAAAAATAAATGGTCTCATTTTGACATGGAAGAATGCTCTTTCTACTTTTTGTAAATGCTTAGGGGAGAATTTGCATCTTTAGCTTCTTGCGCTTTCATCTTAATGCGTTCTAATGCATCTCTAGGATCTTGGAGCTTGTCACACTGGCCAAATGGATGCAGTCGAAATAACCCTACTGGCGTTCTCCTGTTCTGTTGCCTTTGAGCATGCAAAGAAATTTTTAGCCTTACCAATATTCCTGTTGTTACTTGGCCTTCATAATCATATGTATTATTATACTGTAATCTACTTATATGCATTGGTTGAACTTTGCATGTTCTCCCAGAAGACAAACTGTGCAATGTACCCTCAAGGCAAGGCAAGTAAGAGAATTATATAATTGCAATCTTAGATACATCTTTTCGCAATATGGTGATCCAAGGTAAGGTAATGCTTGTTACTCTGCATGATGCTTCAACAATCCCATTAAAGCGTATATTAGGATAAGAAAAGTAACTAATTTTGAAGTGTTCCAACTTTTTGGGAATTGAGATATAATATTATTAGATCCCTAACTCTTATTTAGTGTTTAATTATTATTAATAATAATAATATAATTAACTTGACGTTAATAACTAATTAAATTTTTGTTTAAAAATGTTAGAAACTAAAATCATAAAACAAAAACTATAAACTATAACAAAACCAAACAACCCTTTGACTATTATTTTTTACACTATTTACTAACATAAATATTATTACAAAATTATAAATTGGTTAACAACGCATTTTTTAATCTTTTTCTTTTTATAAGAAAAGTGTATTTTCATGAATTAATTATAAAGTTTAAAAGGTTAGGATGGAGTTCTTAAGAACAATTAGATATTAATAACAGTTTTTCTGAATTTATAGATTGCAAATATTGAAGAAAATTTGTAATAATTTAATCTATTAATATTTATATAAGCCATGATGTGAATTGAAGAACAAAAGTATAGAGTAATATTAAAATTTTGATTGGAAAGTTGTATAGATAGTTTTGTCTGTACAAACTTTCTAGAAATGATTTAAGAATTTCACAAAAAACGTTTTAAAATTTCATAGGAAAATGTGGACAGATTTAGTAGCACATATCCATTAGTATAATCCATAGCTTGTGCATGTGTTACCTTAAACCTGGCAAGAAAGCATTTTAAACCACAGGGCCTGAAAGTGAAAAACATCACAATTATAGTTATAGCATTACAAGTAGTGTTTTATTAGTTTTACAGGAATTCGAACCTTAGCGTATGTCAATCCCAGATAAACGGAAACAAGTTTGTTTTCCACAGTTTGTGTCAACTATATTCTTGGAAGTTGACATGGCCTGTGGCTTGAGCATGCTCAACAGCCTCCTGTGCGTTCGCATTAGAGTTAGAAAGAGCAAAAGTCACGTCAATATACTAATATTGACAAAGTGTTCATATATTAGCAATTTCATATGAACTCACCTTCTGACCAACTACACCGATTTGGCATACTCCACAACGCAAAGTGAAGTTAGCAGGATCAGTATATCTTCTCTTCCTGCAAGTAATAGCATTAAAAAATTTATGTCTATAGCTCAGCTTATAAATATATAATATAAGTGCAACTCTTTCCATCTCCACACGTTCCAGCCATGTAGAAAATGTTCACTGAACTTTTACCATGTTAAGCAATGGCCGTGTCTAGACATATATACATGCAAACCTAACAGACATTGTAAAAATGAAAGTGAATTCCTAACAAGCACTGTAAGCCAGTGCATGGGGCGATTAAGATGTATGCCAAAATGCAGAACATCTAATTAGCAAAACTTACTCAAAATATAGAGAAAAAAAATTGAAGTTATGAAGAAACTTGGGCTTAGAATAACAAAATGCGTCATCCAAATACTCATTGACTTGTTGTAAAGAGTATCTTGATGAGTTCCCATGATCTACTGATGCTTCAAGAATTTTTTTGCACTGAGAAAAATACTGCAGAGTGATAAAACTATTAAGTCTAAAGGAGGCACTGAACATTACCTCTGTTGATCTTTGACAAGATTAAGAGCAAGTCCCTCAACTGGCCCAATAGTCCTGTTCTTTTGTACGGCAAATATGGTCTGATCAAACTCCTCTGATGCTCCCTCAAATGGAGACATCTGGTCACAGGAATTAGCAGAATGAGCATGTCAATAAGTTGAATATCAAGAAGACTGCAAATATACAGATAGGAGTGGAGCAGAGAAGATCTCTTGAAATTGAATAGAAAGAATATAACTGTTTAACAAATGTGATCAGAAGTTTCCTGCCTAATCAGCTCGAGGCATATGTTTCTAGCTAGTGTGCAGGTATCTATCTAGGCTATAGTTGCTAGTAAACCTTCCCCTTGTTTCTCGTCATCATTGCTCGGCACAACATTCCAATCAGAAGACCTCCCTCTTTTGGGAGACATCTAGGCATTCAGCATAATTTCCACTACCTTTCATTTCAACAAGATACTTGACCAGAAGAAAATCAGAATAAGGCCAAAAAACAAAACAATAATAAAACAACTTACAGCCAAAGCATCATAGTGAAGCCCATCATAAATCAGCATGACTCTTTCAGAGTAATTCCTGTCCTGTTAAATGATAACCAAAGGAAGAGAATAGGTACTCATTATTGATCAAAGGTAGACTCAAATGTAAACAGAATTGATCAGCTTTGCTGACCTGGCCATACAAATCACATCGACCGGTTTGGATATCATAAGCGGCAATTTCACGACCATAATAATCAGCTAATATGGAAAGCTCAATTGCACCTATATGAAAATTTAATAGGAAGCAAATCAGTGAAACAAATCTAGGTTCTTTGCTTTTGCTTGATTTGTAAAATAACAATGTCATGGATATTTTGGGAGAATATATTTTCATAGGTCTTAGATTGTTGGTATAATTTGTTGTTAGTCTTTAAGAACGTGAATCATAAGAATTCTATATTGTATATATTCATAAGATTACAAGATGTAGGTTTATAGTTATACAGCCACCAAAATAATGAAAGAATCCTAGAAAATAAAGATTAATTGACAAAACTATACAAGAGCTATTCTAGGAAACTAAATTATAACTAGATCACCTAATCACATAAATCATATATCACTCCCCCTCAAACTGGCTTGAAGATGCCTTCCATAACTAGCTTGCTGACTAGAAATTCATACTAACCCTTTTATAGTCTTTTGGTGAGTATGTTGACTATGTGATCTATAGATGGTACATAAGGAACACAAGTTTACCCATTTTTGATTTTCACTTTGATAAAATGCTTGTAAACTTCAACATGGTTCATTCTATCATGCAAAACCAAGTTGTGAGCAATTGAGGTATCAACCCTGTTATTACAGTAGACCTTCATGGGAAGTGTCACTGGAATCTTGAGGTCTTCAAATAGTCTTTTTCTTTTTTTCACAATATCTCACAAATTCCGTAAGCAAGAGACCTGAACTCTGCCTCAACGCTGCTTCGAACCATAACATTATGTTTTTTGCTTCGCCATGTAACAAGATTTCCTCTAGTAAAGGTGTAGTAGCTCGAAGTTGATCATTTGTCAATGGTCCAACCAGCCCAGTCTACATCTATATAGACTTCTATTTGTAGGCTGGTATGTTTCTGAAACACAAGACCCTTTTTAAGAGCTCCTTTCAAGAATTTTAATATCCTATAAGCTGCATCAATATGCGCTTATCGACAGGCATGGGACAAGCAAATTAATTCTTCGATAGTCTCTGAAACTTCTCTGTGTTTGCCACATCTTCAGCTTTAGTATGATCAAGTTTTAGATTAGCGTCAAGAGGAGTTTTAACATTTTTACAACCTAGGAAACTTGTTTATGTAAGAAGATCAAGAATATATTTCTTTGTTACATAAAAACACCTTCTTTTGATCTAGCAAACTCCATGCCAAGGAGATATTTTAATAATCCTAGATTCTTGATCTCAAAGTCTCCTGCCAATTCTTTTTCAGTTATATTAGTCCTTCAACAGCTTCACCTGTCAAGACTATATCATCCACACAGACGAATAGGATAGATAACTTACTTTCCTTCAATCGCTTATAGAACATTGTGTGATCAGCTTGGCTTTGTTGATAACCATAACTTTTCATTACCTTCCCAAAGTGTATGAAACATGCTTGCAGAGATTTTTTTAAGTCTATTGAGTTTATTCTGACAGAACATCTTCTCAAATCCTGAAGGTAGGCTCATAAAGACTTCTTTTTCTAAATCTCCATTAAGAAAAGCATTTTTGCTATCTAACTGGTATAGAGGCCAAATACAATTAAAAGGATAGTACTTGGATGGAGTTGATTTTGATAACTGGAGTGAAAGTTTCTTAATAATCAATTAAAAGGATAGTACTTATCTGGATTTGAATTAATACTACCAAAGCCTTAAGCTTCTTTATTCTTGGAATCTTCATCTTTAAAAAAGTAGATGCCATCTATCAATTTAGCACTGCCAATTGTCTTCCCAAGCTCAATTCTTGAAAAAACACAGTGGGGTATAAAAAATGTAAGATGACAATTAGAGCCCTAGATAATTTACTAACTGATAGCATATCACAACTAAGTTTAGGAACGTGTAGAACATTTTTTGAGGGATAAGTTTCGAGACATTTATCAAACCTTTTCCAGCTATAGCGGAATAAGAACTATCTCATATATGAATTTTATCATGACCAGAATTTACAATCCAAGAAGTAGAATAATTAGGTAAATGACAAGATAGTACCTTTGAAATACTACTTGCTTAAGCAATGGAAGTATTAGGAGTACTCAATGCTTGAGATGGATTTCAACAGCTTCAAGAGTTTATCAAAATGCTCTTTGTTCAAGGAAACTGAGTCTGTCTTATGTGCAGTAGGATGATTGAATCGGTCTTCATGAGAGCCCTTCAATTAATTGGTTTTCTGTGAATATTAAAGTCAGTCTCATGTGTATGACAAGGCTTATTACAATAATCACACTGGACACGACTTTTATCATTAGGTTTCTCAACAGTGTTTTGGAAACCCTCACCTTGACAACCAAGGCTGAATTTTCAATAAAATTACCAAGGCTCTTTTTGTTGAAAAGACAACGACTCTCCTTTTGATGTACCTCAAAGAAGACTTCTCCAAGTGATGGAAGGGGGTTACCAGTGAATAATCCTATCTTTAACTTCATCAAACCCCACACTTAGACCAATAAGAAATTTAAAATATGGTTATCTTCCACAAACATTATCCCAAAGCTCCTCTGTTGTGTGATAGCACAAATAGTTGGAACTTACGTACTCCTCCATTGAGTTTACCAACCACGTTATCACCATCGAGTTCTCCGCATCGCATACTGGATAAGTTGGATCACTCTTTTCAGATTCCTTATTGTCACTGATCCAATTTTGCCCCTACCACAGATATACATGTGCACAAATTGAGAACAACGCAAATAATTCTCCGTTTAGTTTGATAGTGATGATCTGACTGGAGTGAGAATATAAGGTAGGAGCCTGAGTAGTAGTAGCGGATGTAGGCAAGCCTGCAGGGGTGTTTACAGGCTGTTCAGGAGGAATGGTTGTCTCAAAAACGTCTATGTTAGAAAGACAAAATAGGTAGAGGAAGATAAACTAGTTCAGGTAAGAGGCTAGCGCTTAGGTATAAACTAGTTCAGGTAAGAGGCTAGTGCTTAGGTTTTTTTGCAAGTTTATTGGCAACAAGGGTTAATACGAATGGATTCCTGCTTTGATACCATATGAATGTGAATTGTAAGAATTCTACATTGTGTATATTTGTAAGAGTACAAGTCGTACAAATTTGTAGTTATAAAACCACCTAAGTAAGGAATGAATCCTAGAAATAGGTTGACAATTATAAAGGAGTTATTCTAGGAAATTAAATTACAACCAAATCACCCTAATCACGTTGGTTATTTTTCATGTCCAAGTATTGTCCTAGTTTTAAGGAGGTAGGGATAACAGTCAAACCTTATTATCAACTCTTCTACAATTATGAATGAAAGCATACTGAGTTTTTCTACAAACAAAACCAAGGTATTGTTCTAGAGATCTTCAGGTCCAGTTACTATCCTAGTTTTGAGGAGGTAGTGAGTAACAGTCAAACCTTATGTATCAACTCTTCTGCAATTATGAATGAAAGCAACTGAGTTTTACGTATCAACTCTTCTGCAATTATGAATGAAAGCAACTGAGTTTTTCTACAAACAAAACCAAGGTATTGTTCAAGAGATCTTCGGGATTCTCTCTAATCCAAAAGCAGCCCATATTGTATTCTAAAAAAATAGGCAGAAAAAGGAAGGAAGAAAAAACTCTAGGACCGCCAGGGTGTTTGCCTAAGCGGAGAAGACCTATGACTCAATTGTTTCTAAGGAAACATCACAAAAATACATCACAGAGATTTTTCTGACACAGACATCCTTGGTAGTAAGCTTGAGTTGTAATATGGACAATATAAAAATGTTTAACAGTAGAGACAATTATGCTTTACTAATTTCAAATGCTGGTGCGGTTACATTCATAAGTAGCTTGATCCATTTTTATTTCATTTCATATATGTTTGAGGATCCATATATTCCTCAATTAAAAACGAAGGGATTTACAAGAAGAGTTTAATCTTTAGTTTCATCCCCTATATTAAACATATCAATTTCAAGAGTTATAGGCTTTAAGCCTGATAGCCCATATCACCTAGGCTAGTTCCAAGCTATGTAAAAACAGAACTGTCACAAAGAGCAAAGTAGGGTTCCTCTCCTTTTAGTCGAGTTAGCTTCGCTCCTATTAAAACTCACTCAAAAAGGCAACCAACTTTCAATAATAGTTGGGGTTATTTTGATAAATACATTAAACCAACTCCAATCTTTCTACAGATATATAATTATAAGAATAACTATTTGAGTCAGGAAGATAGAATGACACATATGAGAAAGGGTCACAATTTTTTAGTAATGGGAATTCAAAGATTATTTATGCGAGCACATAACTATCCAATTTTATGAATTCTTCAAATGTAAGTCAACTTACATGGCTAATACATTTCAAGTAGATTAGATGCAAAAAATATTGGCAGCACTTTTATGAGATAAGGATTAGTAGAAAGGTGGCTTTCAAGTGCTATCCAATTTTATGAATTCTTCAAATGTAAGTCAAATTACATGGCTAATACATTTCAAGTAGATTAGATGCAAAATATATTGGCAGCACTTTTATGAGATAATGATTAGTAGAAAGGTGGTTTTCAAGTGCTACAATAATGAAAACCCTCAACCAAAATAAGAATATATAACTAAAGTAACAAATACCCATTTTCTTAAATAATATACAAGACAACATAAAATGCTGTCTTTAACATAATAGATGCTCCAAACAAGCAATATAGGATTCAATTTATAAAATCATAGATGCATTAAACTATATTATTTGCTCACCACACACGCATTATGCTCTTGCACTTTAGCTACTGCTTAGATAATAAGCTCAAGTTCTGGTTACCACATTGTTATCAGTCATTAGTTTCTATTTAATGAAGCATGCACTCAACAACAGGAGAAAATGAAGTGAACATACCTCCCCACTTTTCGGAGTCAAGAATCCAAGTGCAATATTCACTATTTGGTTTTCCAAGAAAAGCTTCACTATATCTTACTGG
>JAOSBL010000005.1:21208559-21219181 GCA_027568915.1 Erythroxylum roraimae | reverse complement strand
TAATATTAACAACCAAACAGGTTTTTGTTTGTATTTGAAAGAAAAACAGAAACAAAAAAACTGAAAACGGAAACCGAAAACTACAACAGAAAAACAGAAGTAGAACCAAACGGCCCCTTAGTTTTTCATCTTATTTCTTGACATTCTCTAATGAAAATTTAAAATGAATTAAATAATTAATTTTTTTAGTCATATGTTATTAATATTTAATATTAAATTATTACATAGTGTATATGTAAATAATAATAAAAAGACAAAAATAGAAAATTAAAAAATATTTATTTATAAAAATACAAAGAAACTAAAATTAAAATTTGAACTAAATAAATCTTTATTAAATTTAAAGACGACAATAAAAAGAACTGTAGACGACATTCTAACCAATCCCAACGCCATCTCTTGCATTCCTGGAGACCTGATTCACGCACTTAAAAGTTCACAGATTGCTCAGCTCAGAAAATGTGTGAAAAGAGCCTTTCTGAAAACGTTTATCTTTTTTGGTTCGTCTCCGAGAAAGGAGATAAAGCAAACAACCAACTTAACATTTCATTATATGATTAAAACCAACTTTGAGATGCCTGCAACTTCTTACTTGGTAAATAATATATCAAATAATTGAATTGGTTTTGGAAGTTCATAATTTTGTCACAGTGATCAAGCTCAAGCAGTGTACCGGTTAATGTACTCCAATTTACACGTAATAATGATGTACTTGACATTACTCTACCCAGATGAAGAAGAATAAAGTCCTGCTATACATGGATTGGCAGCAAATGCTGAAGTTGTGTACTACATTTTTCAAAACATGTTTAGTTTCCTTGGTGACGTCACAGGGAGCATTTTCAGGCATCGTGTTCGTTCTAGTTCTAGGAATCTTAACTTTCCTTATAAAACAGACGTATTTATTACAACATCAAAACCGCGTAAATCAACGGAGATCTGTTCTTCCTTTGGCCTTAGCCTGTTACGGTCTAAACTTAACTAACCCTTCTTGCAAGCATCCTACTTGTTGACTTTTTTTTTACACTTAACGAATAAGCAAAGATAAACATGTGAACGAGCGTCTCTTTTATCTCTAACAGACGGGAGGCGTGAAGTCCCTCTACCCTCCCCGCACGAGACGAGATCATGTAAGCTAACTTTTTAACTTATGGACTTCAGTGTCTCATCATCCAATATGGTTGAAATCATACGAATGGCATGAATTCAATTTATATATGTAATTGAAACTCACCTTTTTTATAAATTAAATTTACTCCTTTAAATATAAGAATTTAATTAGATTGAAGTTTGAGGTAGTGTCTTACTTTTTTGCTCTTTTATTTTTTGGACTACTTCACTTCTTACTCTCTTGTGCTTTACTTGATTAGATTTAAAAGACTATTAATTAAAATATTATTAATAATTAATTAACAACAATATAATTAATTAAAATATAATTCATTCATTAATTAAATTATTGTAATTAATTAATTAATTAAAATATAATTAATTTTTATTTTTTAATATTTTTTACAAATCAATTACTGTTAATGGTAATAATAATCATTTCTTCCTCTTAATCAACCATTATAATAATAATAATAATATTCATTCTCATTTCTCACTATATTCATTCTCGTTCTAAACAGTGTAATTGAATTCATTTATATTATTACTGAGTTTGTTTCAAATAATATAAATTGAATTCAATTCAATCTCATTAATATAATTGAATCCAATTCGTTAATGAATTCAATTCAAAAATTTTCAAACAGCCTGTTGATAAATACGGTGAATACACTGATAAATACGGTGAATACACTGTTTAAAGTAATACACTGTTTAAAAGTAATAAACAGTGTATTCTTTTGTAATTTTGAACATTAAGTGCGCATGTCCTCTCTTTTTTTTTTTTTTGTTATCTATTTATCTTTCAGTGCTTGACTCGCGTTGTTAATTTTCAGAATACAAAATTTTGGACAGGATTGGTATCACCTGTTTTGGTTCTTCTTTTCTCATTTGGTGTGAGACCAGGAAAAATCGAAGTGAAATACCCATTTTCTTATTCTCATCCCATCTGAGTCCCGCTGGTTGACCAAGTATCTTGTTTTGCTCGTCTGTTTTCTTCTTCCCCATACTATCCCTAAAAAGCCAACAAGCTCCAAAGCTAACAGCTTTGATCTACTTTTCTCTCACCAGCATCTCCAAGTTAGCATCTTTTTCTTATCTGATCATATTCTGCCCATTTGGGTTCTCTGATTTATCCTTCAAAATATCTGCTTTCTGTGTGAGAATCTCTGATCCAGAAATACTTGTAGGTGCATCTCACAAATATATTCATCCAGGTCTTTTGCTCGTTCGCTTTTCTTTTTCCTCCTTTCTTTTCGTCTATTAAAGTTCTGATCTTGACAGCTGGGAATTCAAGTATCATCCCCTCCTTTTCTTTTTCTGATCTTCCTACCTGGGTCTCTTTTTTGCACAACTTGGAAGGTCGTGACAAACAATGGGTCATTGTTTTAGCAAAGAAAATGAATCTCAGGCTCAGAGGTATAATGGTCCTCGTGGGGTGAACTATAATCAAAAAGTTCATGAACCTGCTGCATACCAGTCGAAACCTCAACCTCAGCAACAAGGGCACCAATTACCTGCTCAACAACCAGTACAAGCCCCATGGAAACCAACTGTTCCAGTTCCCAGTCCTAAACCAGCAATTAAAGCAGACACAATTCTTGGAAAACCACATGAGGATGTCAAGTTGTTCTACACGATGGGGAAAGAACTGGGTAGGGGTCAATTTGGTGTAACTTATCTTTGTACCGAGAATTCAACTGGAAAACAATATGCTTGTAAGTCAATATCCAAGAGAAAGCTTGTGACCAAGAATGACAAGGAGGACATGAAGAGAGAAATCGCAATAATGCAGCATTTGAGTGGGCAGCCCAATATTGTTGAGTTTAAAGGTGCTTATGAGGACAAGCAATCCGTGCATCTTGTAATGGAGATTTGTGCTGGCGGTGAATTGTTTGATAGGATTATAGCCAAGGGGCATTACAGTGAGAAGGAAGCTGCGGAAATATGTAGGTCTATAGTGAACGTTGTTCATATATGCCACTTCATGGGGGTGATGCATAGGGATCTTAAGCCTGAGAACTTCTTGCTTTCCAGTAAAGAGCCAAATGCTCTTCTGAAGGCTACTGATTTTGGCCTCTCTGTGTTTATTGAAGAAGGTATTTTCTAGCTTGTAATTGCAGAATTGTTGCTTTCGATGCTCTTAAGAAATAGCATAATTAATAGGCGATGCTCAATTTTGTGTTAGTATATGTTAGCGGAGTTTATATAATTGCATTTCGTTTGACATCTCTGTGATTTTAGGATTTTGGTTTTGCCACATTTAGATAATAAGATGGCGGTAATCCAGAGCCTAAAGAAGAATCTGTATTCTTTGGTGTATGCCATCGCCTTTTATATTGTGGAGTGCCTATTTCAGTCTACAACTAAAAATGGGTCTTATTTTATGAAGGGTAGATTAGTTAGAGAACTTGTATTTTGTATTAATAATTAAACGAGCAGCCATTGCTCTTATCATTTTCGTCTTTAGTGCCACATAGGAAGGCATATCTACATGAATGATGCTGGACCTGCAAAGAATAGGAGAATTGGGCAAATATCTATTATTTACTATTCCAAGCGTAAACTAATTTCTATCCAGTTTCAGTTTTAAGTAGTGTAAGAAGCTGTGCACTCCTTTATAGCTTGTGCAATCATTATGTTTGTGGCTGAATAGCCTGTTTTGGATTTTCATATCAATGGCATGAGCATTCTATATTATACAAATGCATGCATGATTTCTTTCTTCAAAAGAAATTTCTGCCAAGGTTTCATTCAGTACTCTTATTGGATTCATCATTCCCATGCATTTTTTGTTAACCTTCTAGCATCTCACATCACTGTCCCTTTTGTAGTAAATTGTGAAATTGCCTTTCCAAATTTATTGGATTTGTTGTCTATAGATGTCAATATTCATGCCCCTATATGTTATGTGGCATATGCTGCAGAACGATCATAGCCATCAATAACTTTGGATGATAAACCTAGAATATACTCTGCGCAGGGAAGGTATATCGGGATATCGTTGGAAGTGCGTACTATGTTGCTCCCGAAGTATTAAGGCGCAGATATGGAAAAGAAATCGATATATGGAGTGCAGGAGTTATATTGTATATTCTGCTTAGTGGTGTGCCTCCATTTTGGGCAGGTAAATGATAACGCCTAGCAGAAATTACTGCAACTTGCATGATATCCTTGCTTTAGTAAGTGACATCATGTTTTGGAGCTTCACATAATTATTGATTTTAAATCAAATTTCCGAAGTTTGTGAATAAGTATGCTCATTGTTGATCCTTAAATCCATTGCAGAAACCGAAAAGGGTATATTTGATGCCATTTTACAAGGAGAGATAGACTTTCAAAGTCAACCATGGCCCACTATATCCAATGGTGCGAAGGACTTGGTTCGTAAAATGCTGACCCAGGACCCAAAGAAAAGGATTACTTCTGCTCAAGTCCTAGGTATTGATTTCCACAATCAATAGCTCTTTCCCCCTTTCCATATCGTTCTTCCTGTTGCTGTCAAATTGTTTCTCAGTTTTTAAAATGGGTTGCCTTTGAAAAAAATCTAAGAATATTGTGATGTTTTTCCTTGTATTGACATACTCTGATAATTGACATTGCTTTATAGGAAAGCTGGTTGATAATAATGATCCTTTCAAAATAAAATGGTAGTTCCTCTTTGTCGATACTTTTTCTGCAAAGTCAGGATAGTTTCTGGTTGAATACAGGACTTAAAGTGGTTCTAAAAAAAGGTGAATTAAATTAGCTTGACTACTCTGGTATTTTAGCTTCAAGAACTTCTGACAGTTAAAAATTTTGTTGTTGTCTTAGAGCATCCATGGCTAAAGGAAGGTGGAGAAGCATCAGACAAGCCAATAGACAGTGCAGTCCTCTCCAGGATGAAGCAATTTACAGCAATGAACAAGCTTAAGAAACTTGCACTTAAGGTAGGTCAGCAAATCGATTTAGCTGGATAGTTTCTGCTCTGAAAATCAGGGAGATAAAATCCATGTGAACGATGAAATGCATCCCAAAAAAAGAAATTGTGATGAACACATTCAGTGGGTGGTTTACATTGGTGCGCTAATTGTTCTGTAGGTCATTGCGGAAAATCTTTCTACTGAAGAAATTCAAGGGCTAAAGGCAATGTTTGCAAACATAGATACTGACAACAGTGGTACAATCACCTATGATGAACTTAAGAGTGGCTTGGCTCGACTTGGATCAAAGCTTACGGAAGCTGAAGTGAAGCAGCTTATGGAGGCTGTAAGATTTTCTCAACTCACACATTCACTGCAATAGTTGCTGAAACATTATCCAGAAAAACCTCACATTATATCCGTTTATCATTCAGGCCGATGTTGATGGAAATGGATCGATTGATTATATTGAATTCATCACTGCCACTATGCATAGACATAGGCTAGAAAGAGATGAGCATCTTTACAAAGCCTTTCAATTCTTCGACAAGGATAACAGCGGGTGAGTTTCATCAGAAGCCCTTTATGGAAAATGTTTTGTTTGTACTATTGTGATTGATCATTTAACATTTTTGTTAAATCTTAAGAAATGTAATTCTGTTTTGATTTTGTGGAGAGGTTCAAATTGAGGAATTACATGTTTTAAATGTACCTGAGGCGGAAGCTCATTTGGACGTAATTTTGGGGAAATTTTGCAGGTTCATCACAAGAGATGAGCTAGAGACAGCCATGAAAGACTATGGGATGGGAGATGATGCAACAATTAGAGAGATAATCTCTGAAGTCGATACAGATAATGTAAGCTAATTATGGTGCTGTTGCTATAAGTTACTTCGTCCCTCCTTTGTTTTTCTTTATCCTTAATTCATTTTGTGGTGGTGGTGCTAATTGTTTATGGGGTTACAGGATGGTAGGATCAACTATGAAGAATTCTGTACGATGATGAGGAGCGGAACCCAGCCACAGGCGAAGCTTTTCTAGATCTAAATGAAACAGTTGATATGCACTTGGAAGACGGTGGATGGAGAGGAACTTACCACCGAACCTGAAAGCCGTTTTGTCATATGTTTCCAATATCTTCAACCGACCCTAATTACGACATTTTTTAGCTGGTAGTAAGCGTGAGCCCTGGTTTGTTTGGGATTTAGATTACGAGAGCTTTGCATGTCTGTTTTCTTCTTTGTGCTTCCAAACGACCTGCTTACTTTATTTTGTACCTTTTTTATCAGCAAGTAGGATGCAATGGAAAATATGCTTCTTCTAAGTTGTCTCAACAGAACAGACGCTGTATTGTCCATGAGAAGGTAGAATCAAGTAAAATTTTAGTAAGCCTGATTTGATTTCTATAATCATGACTTTGGAGACTCTAAACCATTTTCCCGAGTTTAAGGTTGACCTCAGCTTCCCCACAAATCTCTAAAATTTGGACTAAACGAGGAAGCATCAAACCTTAACATTGTTGAGACAACATTCAGAGACATCAAAATCTTAATTTGCGAGCCAATTGGGATTTGCATCTTCTTCAAGCTTACCCTTCTGTAGGATCCTCATATCCAACTTCGCTGCTCAACAAATCGAGAAAGAATCAAGCGCCCAACTGTAGAGAATCAAAACCTAACTCCAGAAAAATTGCAAAATGAGGCAATGAAATGAAGGATAGATATATATCATACGCTCGAAACTGCAACCAAACTTATTTAAAAACATCCATAGTTATTGCCATTGCTGATGGAACTTCCAGACTGCATTCCATTAAAATTATCATCTAATAACGAAAAGAATGGGATGAAATGAAAGAAACAGAGTCAAATCCCAAAAAAGCAAAAAGCAACTAGATAGAGAACCAAACACTACTTTTATGCTGTGAAAATTTTGGTGGACGGCTAATAAGGAATAACAAACAATTTGCTAATTTTTCTTCTTCTTCATCTTCTTGCTTTCTTTCTTTATCAATTCAAGCTCTAGTTCCTTGCTTCTTGTTACACTATAATTTTAGTTTGCAATAGTTGTTAGAAATACATGGACTAATATAATCACAACATTAATTCCATATGCATAACTATTAATTGAATTGCCTAATGTATGCTTAAGAACCATAATAGGATGGTTAATAATTTACTAATTGTATTTGAGGCACATGGTAGTGCCCTAATAACTATATATTGACCTATTAAATTATAGTTTATAACATTCCTAAAATGACACAATTAACCTATTCTACCTTTTAGGGTAGAACATATTATAAGACATAACATATGGTGAGATTGTGTAAAATATATGGTGTGTGGGTGTGAGAAAGAACATTGGGTTTTCTACCATTAGCTCTTTATTACACAAAGTGTTCTTGGTTGTTCTTATTTTTGATAGGTTGTGAAAGATGGAGAGGAACCATCAAGACTCTAACCCAAGCATTGGAGGTATGTCATTTTCATTGTGTTGTTATGCCCTAAATAAAATGTTGATCTTGGTTGAGTGATGTTGATGAATGCATCTGTTATTTTTTAGCAATTGGTATCAGTGTATGGTCATTTAATTTTAGGGCTCATTTTTTCGGTATACCCGTTTTTTTCAAATCAGTTTTTAACAAAACAATGACTTCGAAATGTTGAATTGAGGCTCAGAAAATGTTGTTGGTTGACGTTGTTGCCTTTTTCCTTTGTTTTGGACAAAAAATCACCATTTTTTAGGTGAGTTTTGTTAAAGGTTTTGTGTTTTCTTCCATGGTTGAAATGGGTTTGTTGTTTTCAGATTTTGGAGCACTTTTGGCTGAAATAGATATGAGAAATCCATAGAGCGATAAAATGGAAGAAAACGCCTCAAAAATTGTCGAAAACCAAGGTTGGGAGAGGAAGATATAGTTGGGTCGACCCGCTGACCTAGATGGTAGGTGTCTTTCCCAACTTGGGTCACCCGCTGGTCGACCCGTGGATCCGTCTCCTTTTTCTTTTTTATTTTTTTATTTAAAAAAATTCTGCATATGGCGTGTGTATGGTCCTTTTTGGACCATTTTTCATTTTTTGCTCCATTTTTTAATTCTAATTTTCCCATATGTTTATGCACAAGATTAATTAGTGTTTTTTTATTTGATAATTCTAATTATTTTAATCTTATTGTGGCATAAACATGATTATTTGTTGACAATAGTGCATGCTTATTTTTACCTGTCGTAGAATTGAACATGTGAAACTATTTATGATGAGGAAAATTTTTAAAATATTGATGTATGTTTAAAATTGTGTTTTCCTTTAAAATAATGTTAAGATCTATACAGGTAATTAATTATCCTGTCAATAATTACTAATTAGTAGGATGCTCAATATGGTGAAGAAATTTTATTGAAATATTATGAACCGCACAATTTTCTATCATTTCGATAGTATATTGATGATTTGGTTGTAATATTTAATAAATTAATCTTACTTGTGAATCCGCTGATGATGCTCCTGAGACGGAACGGAAATCCTATGAAGAGTGGGAGTACTCTAACCAATGTTGTTTGATGATTACGAGGTATCACATGGATGAGTCCATTCATGATAGTATTCCCGAGGTTGATAATGCAAAGGATTTTCTTGCTGCCATTAAGAAGAAGTACATGAAGTTCTCAAAAAATGAGAAGAATGAGTACTTAAACATGCTTCATCACACCATTTATGATGGTGCAAGTGACATTAGAGCTCATATCGACAAGCTCATGGGTTGTTACCATAAGCTTAAGGCTATGGATATTGACCTTAGTGAGGATTACATGGTATAGTTTGTGATGGGGACTCTTCTTTCTAAATTTGATTCGATCAGATCAAAGCTATAATGCTCAGAAAGAGCAATGGACTATTGAGGAGATGACTGCTATTCTTGTCAAGGAAGAGGATGACATGAAAAAGGAAAAGGTAAGAAGCATTTCCATGATGATAAACCGCAACAATTCTCAAAAGAGAAAGTTCACTTCTAATAGCTCAAGTGACCAAAAGCCTTTCAAGAAGAAAGTTGTTGGTCCTAAAGGAAGTGGACAAGCGAGCTCATCTTCTATTAGTCAGAAGAATAAGTTTTTCAAAGGCAAGTGCAACTTTTGTCAAAGTTTTGGATACAAGAAAGCTGATTGTCGAAAATTCAAGCTCACTTAGAGAAGAAAGGTAGTTGTCTTGTGATGATTTGTTTAGAGTCCAATGTTATTGATGTGCCCTTAAATACTTGGTGGTTAGATACTGGAGCAACAATTCACGTTACGAATTCTTTGCAGAAACTGAAAAGTCGAAGAAGGCCGACTATTTCTGAGCAACATGTGTACATAGGAGACGATACCAAAGTCAAAGTTGAATTTTTGAGACAGTTGAACAATAGTTAAATACAGGACATCTTTTAGTGTTACATGATGTCACTTATTTACCCTCTACTATAAGGAACTTGATTTTTGTATCCATTTTGGATAGACTAGGTTATAGTCTTCTTTTTTAAACTAAAAAACTGACTTTGTATTGTGACTCTCTTTTCGTAAGAAATGAAATTTTATGTGAAAATTTATACAAACTTGAGTTGAATGTTGTTATTACTGTCTCTTCTCTTAATATTGTTGTTGATTCCAAACGTATGAGGTTGGATTTGAGATCTTCTATGTTATGGCACAAACGTTTAAGCCATATTTATAGAGACAGAATGGAGATTGGTAAAAGATGGTGTGCTTCAGGATCTTAATTTTTCATATTTCACTGCCTGTGTTAATTGTATTAAAGGAAAGTTGGCCACCAAGGTTAGAAAAAGCAAAACAAACACAAGCTCAGAATTGTTAAAGTTGATTCATACTGATTTATGTGGACCATTTATTCCACCTGCTATGGGTGGTTATAAATACTTCATCACTTTTATTGATGATTTTTTCAAGTATGATCATGTGGAGCTCATTCGTGAAAAATCTGAATCTGTGGAGGCATTTAAGATTTTCGAGACAAATGTTGAGCTTCAAGAAATCAAGGTAGTTAATTCTAACAGAGGTGGAGAGTATTATGGGCATTATGATGAGAGTAGAAGGGATTTAGGGCCTTTTACTAGATTCTCGCAAGAATGTGGTATTGAAGCTAAATATACAATGTAGAAATACCTCAGTAGAATGGAATCGCTGAAAGACGAAACCGCACACTTCTTGATATGTTGCGATGTATGTTGATTCATTCTAGTTTGCCTGAATTTTTATGGGGTGAGGTGTTGACGACAGCTGTTTATATCTTTAATCAAGTACCTAACAAGTCAGTCTCAAAGACTCCATATGAGTTATGGTCAAGTAAGAAACCAAGCTTGCACCCATTTTCATGTTTTGGGATGCAAAGCAGAAGTAAGGTCTTATAATCCACAATCTAAGAAGCTTGATCCGAAAACTATTAGAGGCTACTTTGTAGGCTACACCGTCGGATCAAGGAATTCTAAATTTTATTGTCCATCTCACACAACTAGAATTATAGAATCAAATTGTTGACAGATATAGAATGTATACAGATATGGAATGTATATAATTAGGATTCTACCGTCATTATTATTCCTAATTAGTTCTTCCTTAAT
>JAOSBL010000005.1:21192385-21208086 GCA_027568915.1 Erythroxylum roraimae | reverse complement strand
GAAAGCAATCATAAGTTACAAGTCGGAACTGAAGCACCAGTTGATAAAGGCAGATATCAAAGATTGGTTGGAAGGCTTATTTATCTCTCTCACACCAGGCCAGACATTGCTTATGCAGTCAGTATGGTGAGTCAATTTATGCATGACCCTAGAGAGTCTCATATGGAGACTGTCTTTCGCATTTTGCGCTATCTAAAGGCAGCTCCAGGGAAAGGTCTTCTTTTCTCTAAACATGGTCATCTTCGGATTGAGGCCTTTACAGATGCCGATTGGGCCGGGTCTCTAGATGACAGAAGATCCACCACTGGTTATTGCACCCTTGTAGGAGGTAACCTAGTCACTTGGAGGAGCAAAAAGCAGAGTGTAGTTGCTAGATCAAGTGCAGAAGCAGAATACAGAGCTATGGCTCAAGGTGTTTGTGAACTTTTATGGCTACAGAAATTGGTGGTAGAGCTGAGGTTGGCTGGAAGAGACAAGTTATCCTTGTATTGTGATAACAAGGCTGCAATCAGTATTGCTCATAATCCTGTTCAACATGATAGGACAAAACACATTGAAATTGATCGACACTTTATCAAAGAAAAGTTAAATGATGGAGTCTTAAGCTTATATCATGTGACTTCTGAAAGACAGCTAGCTGATGTGTTTACAAAAGGACTCAACAGTCGGACCTTTCATACTTTGATTTGCAAGTTGGGCATGTGTAATATCTTTGCACCAACTTGAGGGGGAGTGTTGACAGATATAGAATGTATACAGATATGGAATGTATATAATTAGGATTCTACCGTTATTATTCTTCCTAATTAGTTCTTCCTTAATTAGGATAGCTTTTCCTATATATTCAGATGTATATGTCTTGTAATTATTCATTAGAGAATGAAATTCTTCACAAATAGAGCTGTCTATGTTTAAGATGAATTTAGTTCAAGTCAAGGGTCAAGAGAAATTGTATTCAGGGAAGAGCGTATTCTAGTCCCTATACCTATCGCTTCCTCTCCTACTGATGACCCTGTGATTGAACAAATTCCGATAGAATCTCATGATAAACCTCAGAATCAAGTACAGGATGAAGTCATTGATACTGGGAATGATGAAGTTGTTGTCAGGAGATCACAAAGAACACGTAGACCAGTCATTCCTAATGACTATATTGTCTATTTGTAGGAACATGATTTCGTTGTAGGCGATAATACTAAACCAGTCAATTTTCAAGAAGCTATGAATAGTCCTAAATCTACATTATGGATGAATGCAATGAAAGATGAGATGAGTTCCATATCACAAAATAGAGTTTGGGAGTTGGTTGAACTACCTAAAGGTTACAAACCCATTGGGTACAAGTGAGTTTACAAAATCAAACATGACTCAAGTGGACAAGTAGAAAGGTATAAGGCTAGACTTGTGACTAAAGGCTATAGCCAAAGAGAAGGGATTGATTTCAAAAAAAATCTTCTCACCAGTTTCTACCAAAGATTCACTGTGAATCATCATGTCTATAGTTGCTCATTTTGATTTAGAACTCAATCAAATGGATGTTTATAAGACCGCCTTTGTGGATGAAAGTGTGCGTTAAAAAGGGAATTATTTGGTGGCAAGGATAAAACTATTAGTTATTACAATAGGAGGTTGAATGTGTCATATTAAATTTAACATTTAATTAGTCCATATTTAATATTCATACTATGTATATTTCATTCTTATTTTTTAACCGAAATTTAATAGAAAGAATTTTTCCAAAGAACTAAAAACTATAAAGAATTTTTCCGAGAATTTTAAAGATTAAAGAAAATTTTTAAATTTTATTAAACTACAAGAGATTTTTATATCTTTCACCCTAAAATATATCATTAACTAAAAATAACATGAATCTGGACAACATTGGAATTCATGTGCTGTGACTATTCCATAAAAAACTTCAGTTAAAATTCTTCTCTTCTTGGGAAAATATTGCGAGAAAGTGCAACTTATGATCACAACTTCTAAGAGTAAATTCGGAAAAAAGACCTGCACCCTACTTATGCTCGGATAAAGAAATTATGCAAATTTGACCATCCTCAGCAATCCCAAATACTTAAAGAACGTGATTTAAAATACAGGAATCTGGTGCGGGCATGCGTCCTCTATATGATGATGGTACTTACGATCGCTGGAACATGTTAAAACCAGTCACAAAGAACTGAAGTGAATACACTTACGGTGAGGGTCAGAACTCCAATAGATGGATCACCAATAGCATAGTATATCATGTTGGGGGTTGCCAAGTCCCTGGCTTGAAGGTTGCACCAGATCCAGTTGGTTCCGTGGACCTGAAAAATAGTTCATTCAATATAGAAATATCATCTTGATGGACATTCTCATGAATGCAATTATTGAAGAGCAACTACAATATGATACAGCTTCAGTATATCTACAAGCTACAAGGTTTATAAATATGGAACTCTGATTTCCTCGTTTGTTCCCTGTTCAACACATTTACATATTCTACACTTACTCTGGAATTGGTTCTTCTGTTTCTCTCTTTTCCTCTGCTGTTCTTCGCCTGCAAAACATGATAAATAACATGACAGCACTGAAAAGCATCTTCTTTTCCATGTATTTAGCGGGCAAATTCAATTACTGGCAATAGACAGCTCTAGGATTCAAATGTTAAACGATCAGATATTGCAACAGGTGAATCCTTTAAGTTCTATACTTTATCAAAAGTAGAAATTAACAGTACAAATATAAAATATTGTTTAAGATGTTTTAGTATCTCAAGCTACAAAAGAGAGCAATTGTAAAAATGTGCAAGCTCACACAAACCAGAAAAGTGCAATTGGGCTGTGGCATTACAGGCAACAGGACTCAGAAACCCAATCCATGGTCCTAGTTTGCATCAGTTAGAAGGAAAATGGAGTAATTAATACTTCACCTATATTTTCTTTGACAGGACCAATTGCCGCTTGATTATCTAAATGAAACATATAGATAAGGAAAACTTGGCCACTTTCCTGTGTATCCATTACTTCAATACAAAATCAAAGTTTTTCTTTGAATTAAAAAAATGTTGCTTGATTCCCAACATCAAACCAATTCACTTTGTTCCATCAATAGGTGGAAAACTGAATCCATAATTCTCTTCTATATCATCCTTCGAATAATTGTATTAGGCCAAGGATTCATGATGACACAATAAGCATTCAATTTGCAATGGTTATTATATGCACCATCAAAACTAGTTTGGAAAACTTCATCCCAGATATGCATCTTGCTACTAGTTTTAAACTTAAAGCAATTACTTGACTGCCGCCTGACTAGCATTAAGGATATCCCATGTTTAAGCTAACAAACCTTTCCACCGCATCTGATTCTTCCTCAAGTTCATCACCTTGCAGAAAGAGCACATTACGCAAACATTGTCAGCAGAAGAAATGACAGAAAGGAATAGTGAACATGACTCCATGTGTTAACTGTGTGCTCTTAGAGCTTATGTATGATTATCTTCTTGTTGAACGTGGCCTACAAGCTCCCTGAGATTTCTAATCTGTCATTTACTGGAACAACTTCCTTGTTTTATATAGTCTGGAAACAAGGTATGTTATTTGGTGGATCAGCTTATTTTTCCATTGGTGTCCACTAATCTAAAAGCATGCCGACACATGCACTAGGAAATTTCACACATGCAAGATGAAGTTTTCTAATTCCATTTAACGCAATGGCTTTGGCACCGACGGGAAGCATCCCATTATGTACCTCAACTAAAAAATAAGTTACCTTTTGGAACGATAGGAAATTGCCGAATGAAACTTTTCAAATCCAGACCTTCAGCCTTTCCTGAAAATCATAATATAAATTGTTAAATAAGCCTAAAAAGGCATGTAATAGTCAGATCAACCAATCAAATTTTAAAAAGAAAAATTCAGATCAATCAAAAGATACTAACCAGTGCTGATGATTTTGTGAGAAGTGCCTTCTTTGGCTCTTCTTTCCTCTTCTTTCTTAAGAACTTCAAGGGTTGAAAAACAAATGCAAGTTTAGTTCAAATGGGGGAAAAGCATAAAGATTGACAAAAGTATTGGACACATGAAAGAAACAAGGATTTGAAGAGAAAAACAAACTTGTATTGTTTTTAAGTAATTTCAATATTGCATGCACTCAGATACAAGAAATCAATTGTACTGACTATGCTAATTGTATGAATATTGTCAGAAAATAGTTGGATGCCAGAACTGAAAATGTTATTAAATCAGTGGCACGTACAAGCAACATTTTGCCTAACACGTTCACGTCTTGCTTCCAGATCTTGCATCTCCTAAAGAGAAAATATATCAAAATGAATAAAGCAAACAGTGATAAGAGGTTGTCAATCAGCATATATAAACAATATAATTTTCATGTGCACCTCAGGTGTTGGAGCCCTTTTACGTTGTCCATTCAACCAGCATATCCATTCAACTACAACAATCAAATTACAGGTAACCACTCATTTCAAGAAAAAAAAAAGATGCAGGCAGAATTACAAATTTCATAGTCAATTGACATGGTTACAAATTTAATTCAATTGATGCTTGGATCCAACTAGCAGAAGAAGAAGCTGCTATAACCTATTTGTTAGCATAAACAGGTGAGCTTCATGCCTAAATTAGAACGTACTTGCAGAAAGTTACTTAGTAAATGGAGCTGCAAAGAACTTGTGTTTCATAAGAGCTACCTGGTATTGAAGTTGGATCCTCCTCTCCCTTGAATATCACCCATCTTTTTTCCTTCACTGCAATACCAATAATTAAAGGGAAAAATTGTAATAGCTATCGGACTCGATTAGTAATTTGTAATACCCAATCAGTTACTTAGACTACTATAAACGTAAAGTTGTATTATTCTTAGACATTAACCAGAATATCAAAACTTTGTACCGGTCGGTAGAAATTTATACAAATTTTAGCAATTAGAAGAATCAATTTCTGATATTCGAATTTTACCAAGAAATATAAAGCACAAGTAAATAAGGTTACTCGGAGTTTGAAGAGAGAGAGAGAGAGAGAGAAATGTACAGGACTGGCAACCCACTTACTAACACCATCAATCTCTTCCGTTCTAGCGAAATAACGGTTGCCAGCTTTGTCTACACCAACGAAGGACCGGTTGCTGAAGAATCCAGCAACTCTCGCGAAAAGCCGTGACATGTCTTCTTAATTCTAACAACCCTTTCACGATTTCAATGGGAACTCAAATGGGCATACGAAATGAGACGCTTTTTTCGTCGAGCAAGTGTATCAGGGTTAGAGTTAGAATCAAGGCGAAGAAACGTCACTTTGGGGTGCGGCGACTTTTTTAGACTTAAGATCAACCGAGCAAGCAAAGAGTCCTAATTCGTCGTGCAAAAAGTTGCAGGTTGCCCTCCAACTCCCGAAGTAATCTGAGCTCAAGAGGATGGTCACAGAGAGCGGAGACGCCTGCCCCAGCTAACACCAATCCTATAAAATAAACTTTTAATTCAGTTTATCAACAACTTCGTATTTAAAAATTTTTTAAATAAATCTGTGAAATCTAAATAAAGAAACTATTTTTAATCTTCTAGCTTAAAATAATTGATTATAAATACAAATATGTAAAATTTATAATATTATTTACAGTAAATTTGTCATTTAATTTTAAAATTATTGACTCATAAAATAATTATTTAAAAAATATATCAACTTAATAAGTATTTGTATATAAATCTATTTTCTAAACGGAGTATTCATCCACTCACACGACACCTATTTTCTCCAAGATAAATGAATAAAGGAATTGATTAAAAGGCATTACAGCATCTTAATAACAAAAATAGTTACAAAGATCAAGTATGATTACAAACTAGAGAAGTCAAGAATAGAGTTCATATTACAAATTGGGACTTTCCAAATCAATGACTCCCTCTCCCTCTCACCCACGTACGTCCTAAGCTCCTAATCTCATGAATTAATAATTAAGCTTCCTTACTTGTTCTATTAGTTTATGCCCTATAATTAATCAATTGGTTATAGTTTAGTGAAAAAATAATTTAAAGACATTCTATAAGAAGATATATATAATAAAGCCGACGGGATAATTATACATTACAAATGAAATTATAATGAGATTCATGTTACATTTATGTATTATACTTAAATTGTTTTTAGTCATTATTTTATTGAGACTGAATATTAATATAACATAAAAAGATTAGCACACATTTTGTTTTTTCTTATGAATGAAATAGTCGATCTCGTAAGCTAAAATATAGAGATATTTAAACAAACTTGTGGATGCTTCTTAGAGAGCATGTTCACTTAATAGACTTGATATGAGAAATCCATTTGGAACATTACTTGTATGCCTATGGAATTCTCATTATGATAATTATATAAGTGATCCTTAGGCTTGAGGTCTTCAAAGTTATCTTGTATAGGAATTATTATATTTTGATACTACTTATGATTTATTTAATCACGAGTCGTTTAATCGATAGTCATTCGATGTAGCGTGAACTCTATGGAGGTAGTATGTGACTAAGATATGATTCATTACCCTAAAGTAATTAGGGAGAATGTTTCGTTGTTCTCTATTAGTATTAATTCGGAAAATCCTTGGCCAAGTTAGAAAGACGTTTTATAAATAATTTACAGATTTTATTAAATGAATCGATAGCTTATGGTAGATAACTAATATGATTTGATTCAAAATAGTGTAGACATTAATTTTATGTTCTATGCCTAATCGAAAAATTGGTTGATGAAATGATTGAATTATACGAAAAAAAACCATGCACAGAGAGGTGATTCAAAATCACTTTGACATTCCTAAATATTTAGATAATCATGATGCATTGCAAGGCATCAATCTCGATCTATGATTATAAATTATTTAATTAGAGAATTAAAGATAAATTAAAAAGAGTTTTAATTTATCTAATTATAATTATAATTATAATTATGAATTATAATTTATAATCACTACCAACGTATTTGGGAACCTAATAAGTCTCACATAAAGAATGAGAAGAAAAGAGCAAAGTTATTTTAATCAAGTTGGACATGAATGTAAAGTTTTAGAAACTTTATAATTAAATATGAGATATTTAATAAATAAAAGTCAATATGAGATATTAGATCTTATTTGGATATAATTGGTATTTAATTACAATTATTTGTAATTCTAATTAAATTTTTAATAAAATTATAACTTATTTTCAATTAAATCACTAAAGCGTTCAAAACTTATCATAAATAAGCTTCTTTTTTTTGGTAAATCAGAAAATTAAATAAATCAAAAGTAGTTATGTACAACCGAAGGGATTGCTGGATTGCCCTGGAAGCAATCCCTTCCTAAAACCAAAAGAGCATCCTAACCTACGAGCCTTAGCAACTTTACAAAAATTGTTCCTCATGAATCGAACCAACCACAGCATCACGCCTATACATATCTACCATCCAAGATGACCTTGAAGGAAGGCTCATCTTAACCAGTAACACAAACATTTACAGATAACCAAAGTAAAGAAAAATTCAAAATAAACAGTCATTTTCGCATTATAACCCAAAAATTCACGTCCACATTGCATGAGATTAAGCGTTTTAGCTGTATTCTTCCCTTTTGCTAAAGGTGGTGTATTTTTTGGTGGATTACCGAGGAAGCCCCTTCACCATATCTGTATAGATGTTCTTGCGTTCCTGTTATTCCTCACAACATAGACCCGTGTATGAGATCTTCATCTTATACTCTCCTAATTCTCACCCATCCTTTTGTGGTTAACATCATATAATTGTTTCTGCTTTTTTAAGACACCAACAGAGGAGTATAGACTCTCCTTCAGTCAAGAAGACATCAAGAACTAGAAAAACCTGCAAAGCATAACATTTAAAGAAAATAATCTCAACCAGTATTTACCTTTCCTCAGTGTTTGAGTCGAGAATTTCTATAACTTGGAAGACCACTCTGGTGTTCAAATTCCCAACTTCCACGGCTTTTTCCTTGAAAGTTCGATTGTTTTTTTCGAACCAAAGGTTATAAACGGTCACGGAAAGGATAATGGGAAGAAGGTTGAGGTCAGTATTTGTGTGGTTTGAAGGGTGATTAAACCAGCTTAGGAGGGCTTGAAGATGTGTCAGATTGGGTAAGTGAATCTGAAAATGTTATAGACATATTATAAATAAGCTTAAGCTTTATAGAACTTGCACTTTTTGCTTAACTCTCTCTGTAAGGTTTACAAAGTTCTCTTAACTTATTCTGTGAGTCTAGACATTTGTGCAGCTATGGTAGTTAAGACGAATCGGTTTAGAAAATAATTTGAAGAATACAACAACATAAGAATCAAGCTTTAGAATAAGGTACGAATTTTGATTCATGCTTTATTATAATTATGTGTTAATCATTTTATAAAATTAACGAGATCTTGGTTTTCAAATCTCGACCAGATTTCCCAGCAAGCCCTTCCATTCACACTCCCACTAAACACTCCTCTCTCATCCATAAGTTCAATAAAGATATCAAGAAAGCTTATCAAACATATTTTTTAAAAATGACCTTAATTTGCGAGTTATAAACAGATATATGAATGGTGGATAGATTTAGGGTACCAAAACATTAGTAAGGCTTAATATAAGTGCCCACGTACAAGTTTAATTAGTCTTTGATACTAATTGAACTAAATAAATAATTACGTTAGATTAATAGATTTGATGATAATCTATGGGATAAATGGAAACATATATGTTGATATTGAGTTTATATTTGAAGATGTAAGTGTTAAATGGTAAGTAATGAAGTGAGAAATAAGAACAAGATTAAATCAATGAAGACTTTAATTAGGATTCAGGGTATCATAATAGACGTCATATAAAGAATTTGCAAATATCAAAGAGTTTAAAAAGATTGTAGTTGATTATGCGTAGCAATTGGTTTCAATGTGAGGTTTAAAAATGAACAACAAGGGTTGGGATTTGATGCATAGAAAGATGCCAATAGAAATTATATGTATCTTATGATAAGAATGATAGGTGTATGAACAAATCAAAAAAGATTTAGGTCTGATTTTTATGAGATATTTCAACGAGAGAATATTAAAAAAATGATATTAGTATAATTAAGGTGGTTAAGGAATAAAGAGAAAAACTAAACATTTTTTTCAATTTATTTAGAAAAGAAAGTGCTAAAGATTTTGTTAATGCAAATTTCAAACTTCACGGATATATTTGTGAAATAAAAATGAGAATATTGGATCCACCGTAGTACTATAGCTCTTAATGAGTTAAGAAACTTAATTATTTTTGGGTCAATTCTGGCCATGAAAAGAGGGTGGAGTCGTTAAGTTTAATAATTAGAATAAATGATTGCTTTTTAAAAATAAAGTTCCAATGTCAACTTATTAGTTATACGAGATGTAGATGGTGTAAGGGTGGTGGTGCGAGTAAGGTGTGAGGAGGAAAATGTATGTAATAACATTGGACATTAGAAAAGAAAAGGATAGAGACTTTTAAAGTTGTTTCTTGCACCTTTGTTAACTAAATTGTCATTAAAAGATGGAGAGGGTCTCATTTTGATTTTAAACAAGCAAAATGTTACTTTTAAGTAAAATTTATGCTCCTATTTATGATATGCTGCTTAGTAGTTTTATGTAGTTAACATGTAACCTTATGTGACTTATCTTAATACTTTTAGTTATTAATAAGATTTGCCTATATAATATTTTCAAAATTCATATATAAAATGTACACAAGGTACATTTATCATTATTGGTATGACAACTGGAGCAACAACCATTTAAGGAGGAAACTCTAGACATATTCATTGGATACTTATATTGAAAATTTTAGTGAATAGTTAAAGAGACTTGATTAACTCAAACTATGATGTGATTTAGCATTATTAAATATCCTGCAAAGTCTTGGCAAAGGTTATACCACATATAAATTCAAGTATCTTGCAATCAACATTAAAATTCGTAAGACTTATAATGTATAGATCTTGCCTCTTAGAGGTGGACATGTTATCTATATGGTATAGACTATAAAAATCATAGTCATGAGGAGGCATGATGATAAGATAGAGTAAGTAAATAGATGGCCAGGGGAGAAAATGCCTAAATTTATTTAAAAAGTTAGAAAAGAATTAAAAAAGTGCAACATAATGGATAATTATTTAAAATGGTGATGGAGCTTATAAAGTGTCTTAAGGTGATCAATGTCATATTTAAAAGAGATTAAATATGAAGTTACAAACCATTGGATATTGATGGATACACATGGAAATATATTATTAGTGATATTTGTATCCTAAAATAAAATTTAAAGGCATTTATGAATAATTATTACAAGTACACATATTTAATTGTAAATTATGTTATAGCTTTTAAGGGGGTGTATCTTCTAGTCTCCTAGTGATCATGAGTAGATACACATACTAGAAAATAAGGTGATTTTAGAAAAGAGCCAAAAATTAAGCAAAATAAAAAATAAAGAGATGGACCACACAATTAAGCTAAGTTCTAGTTCTGTACTACATTAAGGCTAGGATCAAACTGTTCCTCTTACAGATAATGCTTCCTTTATCTAGTTTATCAGCCTTTGTATAGAGGACGTGATTGTCAAGCAGAAAGTTTCATTAGATATGATAATTATTCTCTCTTAAAATCTCACAAACCAAGTAATAAAAAGCCATCAAAAAGAGTGAGAGGCCCTTTTTTCTTAACTCTACTACTACTATTACTACTACTACTACCACCACCACCACCAGTACTAGTAGTAGTAGTACTACTACTACTACTATTACTACTACTACTACTACTACTACTGCTACTACTACTAATACTAATACTAATATTATTATTACTACTACTACTACTACTACTACTACTACTACTACTACTAATACTACTACCACTACTACCACGACTATCACTACGACTACTACCACGACTACCACGACTACTACTATTACTACCACCACCACCACCACCACCACCACCACTACTACCACTACTACTACTACCACTACTACTACCACTACTACTACTACTACGACTACCACCACCACCACCACTACTACTACTACTACTACTACTACTACTACTACTACTACTACTACTACTACTACTACTACTACTACTACTACTACTAGATGTGAAAAAAAATGCTTAGGCTAAATTCTTAAGAGGTAAGCACTACCTATTTACAAGTTTAGGCTAACTACAAGAGGAAAAAGTTAAAAGACTTATGAGAACTATAGGGATCTCTTTAAAGGAGATCCTTTATTTGTATCCTAGTCGCCAAAGTTTTCTATTGCAGATGATATCATCGGTAAGTTTCAACATTGTCATATCATTCTTGATCACCTTCTCCCAATTCTTCTTACGCCTCCCTTTTTTCTCTTACAATCTCTAAGTATGATCTTCTCACATCTTCTCATTGGAGTGTCTAGATGTCTCCTCTTAATATGTCCAAACCACCTAAGTCTTGCCTCTTTTAATTTGTCAATAATATTTGCTACCTTTAATTTGTCCCTTATTATTTGATTCTTGACTATATCTCTTCTAGTAAGGATGCACATCCAATGGAGCATCCTTATCTCCATTACCATTAACTTATGACTATGCACTTGTTTGATGAGCGAACACTCCATCCCATAAAGCATAGTTAACCTAATTGCTAAATGATAGAATTTACTTTTAAGCTTGAAGATGATAAAGATATATTGATTACAATTAACTACCATAGTCTAGTTTGGATGGTCCATTGACTACCTTACTGAGATGTTGCTTAAAAATTACACTTAAACTTATTAAATTTGTTATTTGACTTAATAAAGTTATTTTCAAAATATTTTTTAAAATAACAAAATAGTAATTAACTTTGGTCAAAGGAGAAAATGTCATAATCTTTCTATATAAGCTACAACTAATTTTTTTATTTTATAACTAGATCAAATGAAAACATATAGGCCCCTGGTTATATTTTTTTTACTTTTTTACTTGGTATTTTTAGTAGTTTATTAGGTAAGCACCATAATAATGTGACACAAACTTATGAATAACTTGATTAGGTATCTGTAACATCCCGTTACCTATGTTAAGGCTAGAATAGTGCAATATAAGAAATTACTGAGAAATTAAAAAATGCATATCATGCTTAAATTGAATATGGCATGCACATACATGAGAATATTGATTTTTACACATTAACATGATTGTACATGCATTCATTGACATTTTACGGGTTAGAATTGATTTTTAAATGGGAATCATGGATTATTTGTGTTGAAAATTTATTTGGTGATAATAATAATTATTATGAAATTTTTGGTGAATTTTAGGAAAATTTGTAAAATAAAATTTGTTATTTTAGAATAGGAAAAAAAAGTTGAAATTGGACCAATTTTAGTCTGGCACGTGGACTGATTAAATATTAACAAATTGCTTGCATGCATGGTGACATGTGGTAGCCTTATTTGGGTGACACTTGTATTACATGCAAAGAATACATGTAGATTATGTTTTGGTTAGGAAGAGAATACTGTAGCTGTTGTTCTTCACTGAAACACTCAACACCGAAATTCTCTTCCATTTTCTTCATCACCGAATATCGAATTGTTATTCTTTTTGTGTGTAATTGATTCACTCCTATTGCTGGGAAGGATAGTTGAATCAAGTAAGTGATTGTTGGCGATGTTTAAACTTTGTACATGAATTTATTCATGAGTGGATTGAGAAGTGTAGTTTCGGTGACGAATGAATTAGATGAAAGATTTGTGAAATAAAAATTGTCTAGAAAAGTACGAAAGAGGTTCTGTTTTGGGTATGTAAAAGTCACAAAAGTTGATGTAGTAATATATATACTTTGTTCTGGTTTAGAGAAATACGTATATGGGTTGTTTTCACTGTTGATATGCGTGAATTTGTGGAGTGTTTATATAAATAAACTAAACTGAGTTTGATAATAAAGAATGAGCATTTGGTGAGATCTTAATATAGAAAGGAATTAAATGAAGTAGAAGTGTAGATGAAAGTGAAAAGAAATAGATAAGATGAAAGATAAAAAAATATGCACACATAAAAAAATCAAAGATATACACACAAAAAAGGTAGAAATGATGGCTTGAGATTAAATTAATATGGTTACGTATGATTTATTGTTTTATGGGATGTAAACCACATTATATAGTATTTTTGCCAAAGGATTCAACTATTAAATTATTTACGTTTGTGATTACGAGGAGTTATATTTTAATTACAATTAACTATTATAGTCTAGTATGGATGGTTCATGGAATTGAATTCTTTATGCTATGATGGTTTTTTAAAATTGCACTTAAAGTTGTTAAATTTGTTATATGACTTATTTGAATCATTTTCAAAATATTTTCAAAGAAATAGTTAAATATTAATTAGCTTTTCCAAAGTGATAAAATGTAAGAAAATTTTTATGTGAGCTACAACAAATAAGTGTTTTTATTTTATGACCGGATAAAATAGAAACATATAGGCCCTTGATTTTATTTTTTATTTTTTATTTTGTGAGCTTGGTGCTTTTAACAAATTAGGTGTACTACAATTATTTTTAGTACAGCTATTAGAGAATCTTGATATTGTGACCTAAACATATGACTAACTACATTGTCTCTCTATTCATATCATAACCTTATATATTAGTGACTTATAATTTAACTCTAACTAATGAGAAAAGCAAGAGATTTACCAAAAAAAAAAAAAAGAGAGAAGAGCATATGCTACTTTCTCTATGTTGCACATATTCCAAAGGTGATTATCTAATTTATTAAGAACACAATTATGATTTCTAATTTAAGTATTTTTAATATTATTTTATTATTCATAATTAATTATTAAAGTGTATGGAATGATATAGAATTATCTTACAATCTTCTATTGAATGTACTTTGTCTACATATCTAATTAAAGCTTCATCCTTATAACTTGGTCAATTGTAAAACACGTCATTAACATCTTTTTTAATCAAATAAAATATATCAATAACAAAGCCAGAAGCTTTATAAAATGAGACAAACACAATCCAACCAAACAAAGAGAAGTGCCAACATTAAGCCTGCAACTTGAGAAACAAGGAAAACATGTCATAGAGCTTTAATTTATAATCTTCAGCTTTATAGTCACTAGTTCCTACCAAGTCTCAAGACAAGTTCTAGCTGATTTTGATATCTAAGCTTGCTTTTTTTTTTATGGCTTTGGTAGTAATAATTACCTCGTTATTTTAAAGAATAGTCTTAACCATGAATTCATACCTGTCTAATCTTTACCCCGACGTAATTTATTATTCCTTTCCCTCTGTAATGCATAAATGCAACAAATGAAGGGAAGTTCTAGGAAAGTTGGAATCTTTCCCTGTCAAGCTAACTTGGTTGATAACCCATGTAATAATCGTGAGCTAGTCTCTAGAAAGATAATTTACCTGAAGCGACTATTAGATCCTATAATAAGGAGTCTATGAATAAGTACAATGGAAGAATAAGTGGGAGCTAGATTCAGGTAAGTTCTAGCATAGTAAGCATAATTGATCTAGAAAACTGAAGCATATATCCTTAGTCCTCAATCATTGTTAGAGCATTAACCAGATGACAAAAGAAGCTTTCAGGTACTAATATTTTAGTTTAGGTCAATTCAAACTAAGAAAAGTTTTGAAAATGAGTCCTCAATATCTTCAAACAAGAATTGTTGGTGAGTCTGCGTAAGGTATTTCTCAACCAAACAACACAATTGAGCTCATTTGGATTAGGACTTACACAAATTAAATCTTTATTTTAATTTCAAATTTATTAATAAATTTAGTATAGAGCAAATAAAAGTTGATCCCGTGAGAAAATTTGATTTACTAATTTAGTTCATTAATTATTAAAAAGTTCTAACAAATCAATTTATTTTTTTAAAGAGATAATTACATCCTAATAATTTCGATCATATCAAAGAGATTTCATAACAAAATATAAACATCATCAAAACTCATGTAATGTCTCTTTATTCACATTAGTAAGATACAACATCAAAACTTGACAAAATGAACGTATAACGTATTTTTAAAAAAATCATTCAACCAATATTTAAAAAGTTGATAAATTATTTTATAACTCAATAAAAAATCAACGTAGAGCTGAAAATAGCCAGCATTAATCATAAAGCATGAAATATGAATTTTCCTTACTTCAACATGAAAATTTACGATCTAATTTAATCAACACTTAAATTACTAATTCACCATTTTAATGCTAGCAAATTTTGTTATGTGAGACATGTAATCTTAAAACTTAGCATAAAGAAAAACATGAAATCTAAACAAATTACAGCTGCCAAATTACTTCCAAACTCAATTCAATTTAGTTAGATAGTTTACAACTTACCTAATTTATAGGACAAGTCAAATCATAGATAAAACAAGAAGTATATATTTAAACATTTAATATGTTGTCCTAAACTTAAAACACATCTTAACAAAAATCTGGAATATTCTTCGCAATTTGGACAGCATTTAGAAAAGTCATCATTCTTCATCTAAATTCTTCATTTTGTTATGAATCAATTATTTTATTCCATTTTAAACTTCAATGCAAGCAATTTATGACAAGTTCAAAACCTACGAATTAATATGAAATAAATGCACGGCCAAATCCTTTAAAAATCCTTGATCAGATATATAGTTTAACAATCCTAAAAATTGTTGTACTTGAGTCCTATTTGC
>JAOSBL010000005.1:21126722-21137025 GCA_027568915.1 Erythroxylum roraimae | reverse complement strand
ACATCGAAACAAAGATCTCTTGATTTTTTTCGAGCTGCTCGTTGAGTTCATGAATTTTTATGTTGCTTGCTCCTACTGCTTATTTATTTTTAAAAGTGCAAAATGGATAGTATTGGTAATTATATGCAAAACTGCAAGATGATTAATAATGATAGATCTTTATCAAAACTGAGGATCTACCTTGATTTTGTAGTCATCATTGTGATTTTCACGACCTCTGTAATTCTGAACTGCTCTAATATGATCTGGTGGTCCTCCATAAACTGGTTGCGGATCTGCAACCCTAGGAATTGCCACTGCAGGAGGATGGTTAATCCTTCCTAGGTTTAGCTGCTCTCCCAGCATCTGTCTTATTTCTGCTATTTGATCGGATAAGTTTGCCACGGATGTTTCTAAGGTAGTAAGTCGGTCTTCGTAATTGGCGGCCATGGAGGAATCTGGCTCTGATACCAACTGACGCAGAATGAAAGTTACGAATGGAACAAGAACGTTTAGACTCCGTTCAGGAGT
Source organism: Erythroxylum roraimae (assembly GCA_027568915.1). NCBI lineage: Eukaryota > Viridiplantae > Streptophyta > Magnoliopsida > Malpighiales > Erythroxylaceae > Erythroxylum > Erythroxylum roraimae. The sequence continues at coordinate 21,136,515 of JAOSBL010000005.1, read as the reverse complement.
TTAATCAATGTCGTTTGATTGGACGAAAAGATGAACAAGAGCGACAAGCGATCTTGAAAGAAAGACAAAGCTAAATTCTGGAATGAAAATAAAATAATCGTCTGCGGAAAACATCAATAAGGCCTATTTATAATGGCCAACAACCCTAATCTGAAACCTGACAAGATTCGGAAAATAAAAGACAGAAAAATAGCAAAATAGTCTTTAAAAAAAACAAACAAAAAATTGGGCCCCTAATTTAGGGCTTGTTTCGCATCCTGCCGCAAACCTTGCCGCGGTCAAGATCTTCCATGTAATCCAAAACTAAGTGGTCCGCATCACATACTAGGGATTTTTTTTGTTGTCCAGTTCTGCGGAGCGAAGGAATGACAGAACTTGAGGGAGATAAATGCACTCTTACTCCAGATGGTTTGAATAGCCACTATCCCACATCTCAGTCATCATCCTTTACGCCGCTTTCTTTTCAGCAACGACGACGTGAAGGTATGAAAATAGTAAAATTTCCTAAGCGCAGGAATTGTTTGGTTCTATTTTTATATCACTCATTCATCTCCAAAAATATATTCGTATTCGGCGTAGTTTCTGTCATTATCAGATTATTTTCGGTATTTTATAAAAGAAGTGATTAAAGATATAAATAAAGGAGAAGCGTTTAGAAGGAGAGTTGTATTAAAAAGAATATAAATATTAAGTTACATTAAAAGTAATTAACGGGATACGTGATAAAAACACTTTGCATTAATATTGTGCTGACGTTTGAAGATTGGAGTAGGACATAATTTAGCAGAAGAAAATACCCAACAAGATTTAAATGCTTCCTGACAACTCAGGGCAATCCAAGTGGTAGACATATATAAACTTAGTAATGCAAATAAATCCTATTTTATAATTGTTGTGCCATTGCTCATAAATATGAAAAGATGAATAAAACCAAGAGAAAATTGTATGATTCCTTATGTTTAACGGCTCCATATTCAAGGTTTAATGGTACAAGCCCCTCAACACAACAGCTTAAATACAGTTGCAAGATACATTCCTATAACAATTACAAAGAGTTTGATTTTCGGATGGCAACCATGAGAGAACACAATTTCAGATTGAAAGTCAGATCCGCAAATCACAAATCTTGTTCTTCAATTTATATATTTCGTCTGCTAGCAATATAATCAAACCGTCACAGAACCAGACATAATCTGTATAAAACTTCACGTTCTAGGGATGGTCCACATCTTACATAACAAGAGAACTGTTGAAGGGGAGAATTATGAATGCAACTTAATACCAGGAATCAGAAGACAACTAGAGCTAAGAAACTAATCCTGAACCCAATGCATCTAATGTACAAGTCATTGACTGGACGTGATCCATAATTACTCTTATTCAGAATATAAATCAACAGACATTACAGTCCTAGGATTAGTAGTCATTTTGCTGGAATCCTCCAAAAATCTAAATTCCTGTGATTAATTTTCAGTAGAAAACGAAGTGAACATTAAGCTTTATTAAACTATCTTGGCACCAATCTCCTCGTGTAATTCCTTTTACTCAAATCTGCAAAAACGATTTCTTCAAACAGAGTAACCTCCAGTGCAGTAACTCAGCAATCTCCCTCTTGAAAACTAAACCTCCAGTGCAGTAACTCAGCAATCTCCCTCTTGGAAACTAACATTCATATCCTTAAAACAAGTTCAGTAAACCAGATCTCGATGCCATATCGGGAAAAGTTATAAGCATTCTCACATTTAACTAGAGTGTAAGAAATGAACACTATAACCCCTGATTGAAGCTGCGATTATATTGCATGCTTTGCATCTATCCAAGTCATGATATCAATCCACCAATATTCAGAGTTGCAATGCCAGGTCTGGCTGCTGTGAATCAACCATCATACCTGAAGACTGTTTTGGTGGAGAGCCTGGACATTGGAAACCAATGTTCAAATCAGGAGGCAGTGATTCTTGTTTCTTCTTTGGTTGCGAATTTGAACTAAGCCCTTGCTGAGGAGATTGCATCTGGAATCCAGACAGATCATTCCCCATGATCATGGGCCTATTTTGGAACTGTCCTTCATTTGCTGCCTGAATAGGCGGTCTCATGAATGCTTGAAATGGAAAACAGCGCTTTTCATTGAGAAATTGCATCCCTGCAGGAAGAGGAAACTGACCTTGACGAATTGGAAGCTGAGCATGGAGCTGACGAGTAGGGTTATACAAGGACTCAGCATATATTTGATTCTTGGGTGTCAACGAATTTTCAGTCTGCGGTTTAAGCCCTGCAGCACCTAGAGACATCCACACCCTGGTAGCAGCAACTGCAGCATTGTTAGCATCATTTCTTACAGATGTAGTAGGCAGAACAACAGGTGAAGTATCTGTTGAGGATTGATTCAAAGGTTTCTGTTGTTTTGGAGTCTTTTCAGTTGAGATCCTCATTGCTTCAATAGGGTCAGTAAGGCCTTGGGCTTGACCATGAGTAATATCTGTCTCTCCTTGGCTCATTTGAGTTTGAACAATATCAGAAGACAAACTAATCAACCTATTATTCAAGCAATTGCCAGTATTTCCATTAGGCAACCCCCCAGACCAAACTCTCTTCTCCTGCTGTTTTGGAGGCAAAGACTGTGGAAGACCTATTGTCCTTTGTAACTTCCTCAGCTTGATAGCTTCCATTGCTGAATTAATTGGAAGCTGTTTTTCCTCAACCATATTAGTATCACGCTGATAGTTTGAAGGGGTTAGGTTCAGTTCAACTTGCTTCACAGCCTGATTCTGAATTTCTTTGGAACTCCTAGGTGGCAGTTTTTGCTGATTTTGAGTGGTATCACAAGGCAAATTCAGTCTTATATTGGTAGAAGTCAAGCAGGATGCTTTTCCCTGTGATGCAGTTACATTGATTGGTTGAGAGAATGATGGATTCCGTTCAAAACTAGGCCCTCTTGCAGGACACTCCTCAAGGGTTCTTGGAGGTACATCATCTTTTCGTGTGTCAGCAGTAAATTGTTTCTTTGCAAACAAAGTAGAATCTTTCTGAACACAGGTTTGAAGCATTAACACTGGGGTTGGAAGCGGCTCATATTCTCCTACCCAACCTCTACCAAACTTGCATCCAGGAGGCAGTGCTTGTTGAATCCTTTGTGAGGCAACTTTCCACGCAACAGGTCCAAGAGTTGCAGCAAAACGAGCTAAGCTCCTGGCATAGGAATATTCTGCATGAAGTCCAACCTGATTGAAAAGGGAGGAGAGAATTTTGTAAGCAATGATTAAGACCAGAAAAGAGAAGTACTAAATGAGAGAATTCAACTTCGTGGATACATACAGCAACCAGCTGCTTGACTTCACATTCAAAAGTTGAAAATATAGATTCTGATCCAGCCATTGGTTGATTGGGTAAGTTATAAGTTGTACGACGGTTTTCATCAAACCCAGATGACTTTCTCCCAAGTTTGGATAGCAGATCCTTCCCTAGAGATAAAGCATTCAAAATAATTATAGATACAAAGACATAATAAAATTATATTTGAAGTACACTAGTAATACTACACATTCTTGGGCCAAAAGTATATTGGCACAAAGGACGATTGTGATGTGAAACGCTTTACTATTAACAATGTTTAGTTGACTTGTTTCAGGCAGAGATGTTATTCACCGAGTCAACCAGATGTTTCAGAAAAACAATTCCTGTAAAAGTTGAATAACAACTTAAAATCCTCAACTCCTAGCATGGAACATAACATCACAAAAAACTGCAAGTGTTCTTCTAAGTCAATTAGAATCACACACAATTGCATGCATAAATTCAAAGCATCATACCTGATGATAGTTCTTCTGCTTTGTCGAGAATAGTATCGATTAAGGAAGAGTTGCCCTCTAAAAGTCCATCAGTGTTGTTGGGCCTCTCAAAGCCGCCGGTATGGTTATGTACTGAACCATTCTGGATATCACCAACATTGGCAAGAGTTGCACCAGAGGAGAAATCAGAACCAACGCACTCCTGCATAGCTCGGGTTACAGGCTTCTTTATTTGCTTCCTGGCCAAGCAGTTGGATTTTGTTTTCTGTTCTGACTTGATATCTTTCTCTGTGCGCTCTGTGTCAATTCTTAACTTTTCAAACTTCCTTTTCGCCAACTCTTGGATAGCACATGCCTTCTCCAACGAAAATTAGTTGAACAAGATTTTGCAACCATTTGGGAAAGGCCAGAAATCGAAGAAGCAACAAGCATTACCTGTTTATGGTATATTGTCTCCAGGCCATTGTATTCCATTGCATTTGAGCAGATTAGAAACACATCACTCTGCAGTAAACAAAAAAAAAAAGGACAGTATACGTTAATAAAAACAATAAACAGATATCAATATATCTATAAGTAAAAATATAGGGAAATTTCTGAATTAATGTAGAAGTGTTGAATTGAAGATCAGCACCACTCCAACTTCAACCATACAAAAGCAGCAGCCCATTACGCTATAAGGTGCTTCAAAAGATGCAAAAATGCTTCAAGAGACTGAAGATCATTGCCTAGAAAAGCGTCATCAAACAAGAGCAAGGGCATTTCACAAGTCAAAGACCACTAAATTGACCTTCCTTTCCTTAAAATTGATGCCTTATGATAATACCTAATCCTCGATACTTGATACAATCGATTTTCAAGATAAAAGGCCTAAAACCTTGTAACGCTACAAGACAGAGGAAGATTCTCTCTGCAACTAGCACTTTAATAAAATTGACCATTAAAAGTCTGTCCACAGCTGCGAAATGGGTGCACTCGTAGATAATGGCATAGATCCTTAAAGAGCATCAGAAGCATTCCCCAGAAGAAATGTTGAATCACAAGCCAAAACTAGCAAGTATGAAGAACGCAAAGTTGAGCTATATAGTGAACCCACCTCAAATTGTTCCACGGTAGAATATGATCCATTTGCCAGCTTCTTCCTTACAGTGGCAAAGTCCATTGGATGATCAATCACATCAAGATAATCAGGAAGCTAGAAAAGCCAAAACAAGAAGATTAGTCGTCCCCAATTCCCACAGGTAATGTCGCCCAAAAACATGCCAACCATTAAACCATTCAAGCAACCATTTCACACACCTCTTCAAGATCAACTGGTTCTGCATACACACCATATGTGTCCTTCCTGCCACAATTTAAAACAATCAGCATCAGCAAAGTCCCGCAGCATAAGAATGCTAAGTAACACCACATCCCCACATAATGCGATAAACCCACTTTTGAAGCTTGTCAAGAATCAACTCCAGAATCCTCTTCTCAGGCAATGGCAATCCATTAGAATGATGCGATCGCGTCCCTAGGTAAATTCACCCAAAAAAAAATCAATACACCCCACATTAAACTCCACCACCATAAGAAAGAAAAAGCAATCAAACACTAACCAGGAAGCGATTCCTGTCCTTTACCATCACTTCTCTCCTTTTCCTGTCAAAATCAAAGAACCACCCGAAAAAAAAACCTCAAAAACAGAAGTAAAGAAAACAAACGTAGCGAAGCAAGAGTACGACAATGAGTAGAGAAGAGAAAAGGAAGGCACTAGTCCAAGACACAGACAGAGACAGGTACGTAAAAGCAGACAGCCGCGTATGTAAGAGAGTGAATGATGTAGATATAGAGAGAGAGAGAGAGCGAAAGGTGGGGAATAGAGAAAGCGTGTGATCAGATTCTGTTTGTAAGAGAAAATTTTAGTTTTTGACAGTTGACCCTGACCGTTATTATCCTCAAACCCCCAAACCTCAGTGTCACTCGCAGACACAAACACAGACACAGACAGACAGAGAGACAGGCATATACATAAATAGATATAGAAAGAGAAAATTGTTGTTCATTTTGATGTCTGGACCAATTAGAAATCCCTGAGTGATCTTCTGTCTCAAACCCTTCACATTTTCGCTTCTTCAATTCATAAATTAATTTAATACCTTTTGATGGTTTCTAATATTATTATGTTGTTCGTGATCATTTTCATTATCATCTTCCTCGCTCTCATCATTGATTTTCTTCTTCTTCAACTGCTTCCTCTCACTCTCCTCATCCTCTGACGAGGAAGAAGAAGAAGAAGAAGAAGCGTCGTCGCCGCCTCCTAGAGCGTGGTCTCCAGGCGCCTCTGTTTTCTCTGTGCTATTGAGCTTGAGAACGAGTTTCAGCTTCTTCTCTTTTCTTCTCTGGTCGACTTCGTCGACGTCATCTTCTTCGTCTTCTTCCTCGAACTCTTCGTCGTCGAGGTAGTCGTCGAAGTCGATGAAGTTGTTGTACCTCACATTTCGTTGTCGGAGGCTTCGCCGGCGTTCAGACTCCGCATTCGCTGGACTATGAAGTGCTGCGTGGCGAGCTAGATCCGCCTTCGATGGCCTCCCTTTCTTCTTTCTCTTCACGATTGGCCCCATCTTTGTCTCTAGAGAACTCACTGTTTGTTTATCTCTCTAAACCCACGAGTCTTTGCTTCTTCCTTTTTTTTTAATTTAGCAATTTTTTTGATTCCATAGTTTCCTTCGATAGGTTGGGTTTGGGTTTTTGTGTAGACAGAGAGAGGGTAGCTTCCCGAAGCCGGGACCTAACTGCTAGCGTGAGGTTCGGAGAGAGTGGGTATTAATAAATGATTGAAATTTCTTTTTATTTGCGCGTGAGAAAGACGGCCGTCTAAGTCACTGCCCGTTGCCCCAACTTGAGGGCTTACGTCATCTTTGGCGCGTGGGTGGAACGACACAAGACAGAATTGGTCCTACAAGCATGGAATTAGGGGTAGTATGAATAAAAGACAATGACTTTTTTTTAAAAAATTTAAATCCTAAGAATTCTGAAACTTAATGAGACAGACAATGTTAAGTAATAATTTGATTGTGTTATGATATGTATGTTGTTTTTCATGTAAAAGAATATTGAATAGGACGAAACTTAGCAGACAAAGTTTGACATGGTGTGATAAGAAAGAATTGAGCACTTGTATACTACGATCCCATCCCATCCCATCCCATCCCATCCCGTCCCATGTGCATGCATCGCATTAGCGTTAGAATTAGGGCTAGATGGTAAAGTCTGACAAATCAAATGAAAGACTATATGAAAAAATTAAGCTAACGCTCTTTCCTTTTACCCCTCCTTTTGTTGTTGACCAGAGGCTGCTCCCACGTCTCATCAGTGCTATACAGTACACATACAGGACTACTCAAGCCAGCTGTAAAGCAGTCGTTGGTTACTTCAACCAAATCGGTGGGTCCCGGCTCCTTTTTTCTCCCGACCATTATCGCATCACGAATTGAATATACAAATTACAGTCTCGGTAACGCCAGGCCCAGCCGCTGAGTGAATGACGATCCAACGGTGCTGGACATAGGAGGTGGACCCCCCTATATTCTTATTTACTGGCAGTCACTACTACTTGCCAACCAGGTTTTTGGGATTTTTATGTCTCCCAATTCTAACAGTAAGGAATAAGGATGGATGGTTTGGATTGGTTTGGTTTGGTTTCTCTCAAATTGTTCACCGGTGGGGACAAAGAAAAGACCTGGGTGAAATGAAATATGAAGAAGAGCCATGAAAGCTGTATGGGACTAGGACCTGAACGGTGGGATTTACGATGATTAGATGGAAGCCGCAATTGTGGCCAATCAGGTGATGATCATGCTCTTTCTTTGGTCAGGTGGGGCCGGCAAAAAATTTCTTCAACATTTTTTAGCTGTCACATTTCCAACACAACATTCACCTTGTAGTTAGCTTTCGTATTCGGAGTGCCTTTGGTGACTTGGTTTCTGCTAAAGTTCAGATGGCAAAAAAAACTGGATTAACAGATCTTATTATTATTATTGTTTGAATTGCAATTCTTGTAACTATTTCAAATCAACTGTCATATTTTTTCTAATACATACCAAAATAAATACCGTGTATTTTTTGTTATAAATATTCACGAACTTGTCTATAAAAATGCATATATTACATATGAAAGTTAAAAAAAGTAATAATCTACATACAAAATTATTATTTTAAATATAATTTTTTAAATAGGAAAGATATTCCATTAATAAGGATAGCAAGATTGACTAAGCCTCGAGTTAGTTTTTTTTTTTTTAAATGACTTTTAGGTTAAGTTTAAGTTTAGATTATCAGGCCAAACTTAACTCGAGACTCGATTTTTATAAGTAAAATAACATTATTTTGTTAAAAACAAAATCATTTCGTATTATTAATTTGTAAAAAATCATTTACACTCTTTAGAAAAAAAAAAGAAACAGTTTAGGAGCATTGAAGAGGGAAAATATCTAACTAGCTAACAAGACAATCGAGTGGATTAGATTAGCTGTCATGGCTAACAACGCAGAATATGCAAAAGTCAAGCAGGAAAAAAAAAGTGAGAGGGACAAAAAAAAAGTGTGAGTGTCCCTCTCTTAACCAATCAACATGCATGTTTTAATTTGGAATGTAAGAGGACTTACTAGTCCTCTCAAGAATTAAAGCCTCAAGGATATCATTTCAGAGGAGAAATCTACTTTGCTTGGTTTACTTAACCAAAATAAAAATTGTTAACTTGAATGTGGAACTTGAATTTTTAGGAAACAAATGGAACTATATATCCAATACAAATGGAATTGCTTATCGGCTGATTTGAGGATAATTCAAACTAAATCAATCGACCTTGACTATTAGGTGGTGACTTTAACTGTAGACTTAATAGGTGCTTAATTAATTATTTAATTATTTCTTAACACTTAGTGATTAAGGACATGAAATTGCTTAAGATACTCACTTTAATTTATATGTGATTTTAGGCACAATTTAAAACCAAAAAAGTTAAAGTAAGTAAAAAGTACGATATTTGGGTCATTTTCTAAAGGTTAATATTCGCTTGTCTTCATAGAGCAAAAAGAAGAAAATTAGAAGACAAGAAAAATGGAATAAAAAGAAGAAGAATCATAGAAAGCATGCAACGTGCATGTTTTTGTCATGCAAAAACATCAATTTAATGGACAGTAAAACGGTAACAATCCATAAAGAAAACGCAGCAGCATGAAGGGAAGCATAAACGACAACACAGTAGAGCATGAAATGACGACGTAGCAGCTGGGAAGCGTAAGCAAAACGTAGTATGTGTTTCACATAGATGACGTTTGCGTAACGCAAACAAGGACTACTTTTAAGGGAAGCAGGAGAGGGTTTTTTTGTGCGTGGACAGTAAGGTGGCCACCAATGTTAAATTGTCACATCATAGAATAGTGAAAAAAGGAGAGTAGCGAGAGAAGCGAATAGTAAAGGATAGCTTGCGACAGAGAAGGCAGGCGCTGCTAGGGTGGTCTTCGACTGGGTTATTCACCATGGGGCTGAAGCATTTTCTTAGGAGAGATCCATGAAGGGTTAGACATCTTGACACCGGTTCGAAGGTGACATCAACACCGATAACCTGGGTTAAATGTATTTTACTATTTTGTTGTTTCTTTCTCTCATTAGAAATTGATTGTATTGTCCTATGTTAATTGATTTGGGTTTTACGTATGGATAATCATACTTTCGTTATTGTTCGGTTATTTTTGTATGAACTCATTGGGTATTGTAAAAGGATGATTTTAACATATTCATTGAATCGTTTATTTGCAAACTCATTGCCATAATTTTGATATAATCCGTAATTGTTATGTTGACATTCATGTGTAGAGACTAATGATTCGTAATCATTAGAGATAACATAACCTAGGTTAAATGACGCATCGTATGTAGTTGTGATAGGTTGTCGTTAGCCTACAAATTTATTCCCCTACTTAAATTGATTTGTAATATAGTGAAGTAAGGGTATCGTC
>JAOSBL010000005.1:21081848-21098811 GCA_027568915.1 Erythroxylum roraimae | reverse complement strand
TGTGTTTATTAGTTTATTATTATTTTAACATGATAAAATAAGATTTAATGATGTTAGAATAATAGTTTTATTTTTTTAAATCAATGAGGTCTAGTAAAGCGGTTCGTTCCCTCACTGTTGCATCTGAAACTGCTTTTAGTACAGGAGGTCGAGTGCTTGATTCATTTCGTAACTCTCTCTTACTCCAAAGATGGTGGAGGCTCTTGTTTGTGGACAAGATTGGTTGAGAAAATCACAAGCTTCTCTTTACGTGAAAGAAAGACTTGAAGAACTTAAGCAAATTGAATAAGATAATCTAATTTACTTTACCTTGTTTTAATATACAAATAAATTAATAATTCTTTTTTCAATTAAAAAAATAACGAGTCTAACTCTTTTTATTCTTTATTTTCTACAGATGTGACTTCATGTATAACAGTAGATCATCCTACCATCCTATTCAAAGAATAATTGTTTAGTAATTTATCTTTTTTTTCTAGTATGGATTTTTATAAGACATTGTTTGGCTTATTTTTACTTTGCTTGAGTTTAACATGTTGAATTAATCTTTGATGAATTTTATATGCATACTTTTATGAATAATTTGTATTTATTTTCATCAATTATTTTTATAATCTTTTGTCATATATATTGATATGAATAGGTTCTAGTTACCCTAAGAACCAAACCTGAAAATAGGTTAACCGATCCTATAGGTTCTTTAGATTTAGGTTCAAGTTTAGGTTCGTGAAATTGCCGAACCTGACATTCAAGTTCAGATTCAAGTTATTTATGAATGAATCAGATTACCCTACCAAGAACACCCCTAAGGTAGGTAACTGCATCCCCTGTAATATAGTAAACTAATAACTAGTTGGCATTGCCTGTGGTGGAGGAAGAGAAGCAATTGATGAGAGAGAGTTGTAGGAGTTGAAATTTGGAAAGACGGGTAATACAAACCAAGCTCAAATGACCTTAGTTTGGAGGAAAAAAACCACAAATGCCTCTCAGAGACAGTCGTAAAAGCATGTGTTCAACACATGAGTTCTTCGGTGTTTGTAATTTTTAGGAATCGAAAACCAAACCCAGTAGAAAAGAAGAGAGAAATATGCAATTATACGGACAAAAAAAAATTGAAGAAGAGAAAAGGTTAAGAGAAAATAATATCTGTTATTAGTAGAGAGTGGAGGAGGAGACAGTGGCGGGCAAAACTTAGCGCCAAACAGAGACGTTCATTCCATACCCATACTTTTCCATACCACCTAAACAACCACAACTTAAGAGTTCAATAATAAATACCGTCTGCAATATGTAGGCACGGAAACGAAAAAATTGTTCTTAATTGTTCGGGCAGTAGTACAGTTTTGGACTGAGCTTTATGTAACACTTATATGTGAAACAAATCCATAGATTTCAGACATTTCTATTTTGCAAGTTCTATTATCTGGTCTCTTTTCATAGTTCACACTTTGGCGACTTTGCTTAACCAGAATAGTAAATGAATAATGATATAAAAAGCAGAATTGATGCCCAAGAAACATCTACGTCCATTCTGGAATTTGCAAATTTTAAAATTTGCATTTCTTATTTCAGGATTTGCCGTGGTTCTATCTGCTTCTTGTGGTCTACGAAGGTTACGTGCCTTCCAAATTTCTAACCATTGCTCCGAAAGAAACAATCATGCTTTCTGGGACGTAGTTCGTCCAACAGAGGACGCCGCAGGTTGTTGTTTTTCCTTATTATCATACAGAATTCCATACATGAACGTGAAAAACTTTGGTATCATTGTACCCTGTCAGAATAGGTAAATAGTTAGCAAGCAGAAGATGTGTGGACGGAAAGGAGACCTTTAACACTGTTCAGATTGCGAATGAAACTGTTCGGATTGGGAAGAAGACTGTTCAGATTGCGAAGGAAATATCTCCTGGACAAAAAGGTTGAGGTCACCGGTAAGAACATCAAAGGCCAACATCTTGTCAACTGCGTCCTGCATTTGGATCAAAATTTCAGAATATATCCTCGTGCAATATGCGTGATTTCATCGTTGCATTTGCCAGTAAGACCTTGTATTCCTGATCTTGCAATAATATCTTCTCGTTACGCAACCGCTCGACAAAGTTGTTATTCCCAATAGCAGCCAACACTAACGTTGCTCGTTTAACAACATCCTCTGGCACACCTAAACGGTCGATCAGCGATCTATCAGGTTAGAGACTAGGCAACATAATCAAATGTCACTTCAAGTATAGATCTACTCGTGTCGTAAGCTGAAGTCAAGTTCAATCCTAACGAGACCCTACTTGTGCCATTCGTTTATGTGTTTATAATATAACATGCAGTCTCAAGCCTAAACCGAGGAAGATTGTGATTAGTTGATGGAAATGTAAAACAGGAGGTAAGCAGTCTATTGCATGTGTAGGCAGATCGTATGTAAAGTGTCGGGTACTTCAGGGACTTGACTCTGGGTCCTCCTATTTTACACTTGAAGCACGAAAATGAAGCAAGCAAACAAAAAATTTTAGGTCCTACTTCTTATTAAAGATATTAGTATCCTATCATTTGTCTGTAATGATTCCCAATCAAAAGAAACACAAAAATTCAAAAAAAATCTCCTCTCGTTTTAACATCATTTGCATGTACAAAAACCTTTCAGGAAACCAAATATAGAAAACACAGAACGTACCAGCAAGTTGTGCACAGTGAAGTCCTGCAAATCATAAACATGTAATTTTGCCATCAAGAATTCCCGAAATCATTCCCAGGACTCCATGAGACATGAAAAAACACGCACTCACCATAACTAAGATGTGCATGACCAGGAATTAACCTGCCAAATAAGAACCCAGAGAAATATTATGGAAAAGAAAAAATGCAAGAGATCATAATCAAAAATGAAACAGGATGCTGGCGCATGTAAATGACGATAAACAAACAATGATGCTTGATCATTCTAGAGCCGAAAAGTAGTCATCTTCTGCCTGAGAAATTGGATAAAAGACATAAGACTTGTCTATGATTTAAATAATTTAAAAAAATCTAAATCTTTAAAATTCAAAAAAAATCTTTATAATTTTAAAATTTTAGTTTGTTAAAAATAACAGTAAACAAACATGGTATGAACACCAAATATAGATCAATCAAATACAATTAACATGATAATAAAAATAGCTCTTAAATCTAGCTTATAATAATAATTTATTGTAATTATCTTAAATTATTTAATTAATTAAATTTAATTATTTCAAAACACTTTTAAGAATTAAATTAGATTATCATATTATTAACATTTGATTAATTCAAATGTACTGTTCATATCACGTATATTTAATTATTATTTTTTAGTAAAACTTTAAGAGTTCTAAAAATTTAAAAAAATAAAGATTTTTTAATAATTTGAAAATTAATTTATTTGAAAGAGCTATTTAAATTTACCTATATAAGAATACGATGTCCTCAACATTTCCAGAATTATTGTCTGGCCTCAGGACATTCATTGTATAAAACTTCACCATCTCAGACTGGAACAATTCAAGAGAGTATTTCATATAACTTTTCGAGCATTTGCCAAGTTAAATGGTAATTAGCAAATGAAACTTTACAAGAAAACATGCCTCCAGCAAGCAACTTTCATTGAACAACTCAGTCAAGTGAGTACACACCAAAACCTATAAGAAGAAAATGAAGTCAGCAATATTTTTATATGACTAACGGATATATTTGATGTTCCTTCAGCACAATGCCTTTGTAGGATCACCAACATGGCAGATCAACTTCAAATGCATTACTTGCTGGTTTTAACTTGCAAAATAAGTTTAGAGAGGGATTGACATATCGTAAATAAGATAAAATGGTCAGAAATTTTCAAAATCAGGTATATAATGGTAAGTAGTCAAAAACTAACAAAAAAGAAAGGTCTGGTAGAATCAAGTAGCTGGAAGTTTTGTGATACAGATATGTTGGAAACTGATAAAGAATGAAGTGAAACGCTGGGACGCCCAGGCCCGAGCCCGGCCTAACAGTTTCTGCAGGGGCCCAGAGTCGGAGGCAGCCAGGCCCAAGTCCGAGTCTGACACGTCCGGCCAGACCTATATTTATTTTTTAAATTGAAAACGACATCATTTTCATAAAACGACGTTATTTTCCTTATAGGTGAAAGGCCTCGGGCGGGCCTGGGCAGCCGCAGCTCACTCAAGGCCCGGTCAACCCAAACGCGGCCAGAAGGGGCTGGACTCAAATGTCATCCCTAGGGATGCATGCAAGTACTTAGCAACTACCACAAGCGTTTCTTTCCAGAAAAATGTTACTATGGCAAACGACAAGACTTAAGCAAAGCATCATCCTGCTGTTGCTGTAAAGAACTGGAGAAAATGATAAGCATCAATGTGTTGTAATCATCTAGTTCACCATGGCCATTGTGACGTATAAAATAAACCCAGAAAAATGAGATCTAACTGGTTTTCAGAAAACCATTGTGCTAATACGATTTTCTCAGTTCATCTGGATGAAGAATACCAAACCTTGGGAGGGTCAGCACTTTCAACAAAGTGGTTTATGGTTCCACCAAGCAAACCTATACCATCTGTATTGCATATTGTGATCAATATCAATGTTAATCATTGTTATAAGATAAAAGGGAAAAATCATAAAAATCATAAAAGCTAGTCCATTTTCCTCATTGCTTATGATACATCCAAGAAAAGAAAAATTAGGAAGGTTTACCTTCTGTAAGAGTGCCTTTACCAAATTCATCCAACAGACACAATGATCGTGAAGTTGCCTGCCTGAAAGTTTGACAATTTGAAGAATAAAATTTAAAGTGTGGATTGTAAATGTATATTAAAGCTTTGAGCAACTTAAGCTGGGATATTCACAACCTTTAATTTATAACGAATTAATAACCAAGATAAGGTTTATCATATATATAACCGATATACTAGGTCTTTTTTCCTGATTTGTCCTTTCAAATGGAGATGTCAAAAACCACACTAACCACCTTCATACCTTAACATCATCCCTACTTGATGCAGATCTATCATAAATGTTGATTGTTCTGCGGTCATTAGTTTGCTTCCTGTTGCGCAAAATATCCTGTTGCAAGTTGAACAGTAGCTAGTGTAGCCAATTACAATTCTGATGAAGGAAACATAATGAAAGCATGATTCAACAAAAACCTATCAGTCAATCCCACAGTAGCAGCATCTGCAGGTACAAAACTTCCAATATGGGAAAGGAAAACAATCAAAGCCACCTGCAAGAACAAGTTTCAGAATGTAAATATACATAGGAAAATGGTGTAATATAAAAAGGAAAATCACATGCATAGCAATCATATGCACTGGAGAAATTCCTTTTGCAACATTAAAAAATAAATCAAATTGAGATGAAATTCCATTTTTCTAAATACTGCTGAAGTAGTGAAGCTTAAACTTTGTACCTATCATGTTTAAGGGCTCTGAAGTCAACATTGTTAATTTGCTAGAGTTTGTACATCTAAAAGATCATCTGGGCAAGTACAACAGAGTCCATTCACTTGAGAGAAAACGGTTAACATATTTTCTGGAAATATAATTACAAAATAGACTCAAAATAATCACATTTATGCTCATATGTCAAGATGACATGAACAGGCATCAGTTGTCGTTAAAATCAATTATTTAACTGAAGCACAAACATGAAAATACAAACACATTCCCACAGTCTCTCCATCTCTCAAAGATAGAACCAATAACCTGCTTTATGTAAATACTTTTTCCTGAATAATTTGGACCAGTGATAATGTTAATCCTTCCTGAAAAACAATTTTAAAATAACAAAAGGTTACTGGTATAGAAAGATGAAAGTAAAATATAAACGGGAGTTAGAGATTTCATAGATTAATTTGCTAATCATTATACCATCATGAAGAATTTTTGTATCGTTTGGAATAAATGTGTCAACAGTCATTTCCTGCAAAACATGTCTGGAAAAGTGAAATCAGGTATGAATCATAGTGTTTATAGCCAAATGGGACAAGAAGTCCTCAAGGAGTCATTGCAATAAAAAATGGAGCATATGAGTCATTCATATCTCACCTCCCGTTGTGTATGTCAAGCAAGCTTTCTTCAGTCAAAATAGGTCTCACATAATTGTTCTGGCGTGCAACTAGGGCCAGTGACAAAAGGCTAAGGAACAGAAATTGTATGTTATATAATATAATACAACAACAACAGCCACTAAGAGTCAAGCTAAAACGCAGAGTCTAGGGATGTTATATAATATAATAAACTGAATAAATCGTAGTGAGGGAAAGAAAGCACTTGTAACGGATTCTTACCAATCGAGTTCAGCTGTGAAGTTTGCAGCCTTTAGCAGATGCGCTGAAAAGAGCAGTACATGTGACACCAGATCTCTGATGATTGCTCTCTCCATATCTTCAAAGAGAAGTTTGGCGAATGAACATCTTTGGGAAACAAGCTACAACCTAACTAAAAGAATTACATTCTACAGAAAGGTATACGGCTAATGTATTGAGATCTCACATAGAAAATCCATCACGTTAAGGAAGCTAGTATGAACTTGAATCCAATAAATTGCATGAACAATATTTGATGTGTCCATATTTTCCCGCAGCCCATAAAAGTATTCAAATCTCATCAAACTTTGAATAACTAGAATAACATGTTAAATTTACCTAAAATTTTATGATAAATATCTCCAAGGCTGTCATCCAATTCTTGTGTTTTTGGGGTACGATAAAAATACCTATTGGTCTCTCCGTCAGCATCGGAAAACTTCCATTCACAGTAAATCTTCCTTAGTCAATGCAGAATGTAGTAATAGTATTACCAATATCTCTATTTTCTTAATAACTGACTTAGCAACTTGCCACAAATTCAAAATCTGGCCGCTTTTCAAGTGATGCTTCATCAAGTTTTTCTTCAAAAAAACACAGCAAATATCCTGCGTACAAAGAACAAAAGAAATGAATAACAAGAAAAGAACCATAAATGTCACCAGCCCCAAAATCAACGATGTCTTTCCATGAAAAGATATAGGACATTGGCAAACATAAATTTGAACTGCATTCCAAAAAACTAGACAGCCAACACAAATCTTTCAGCTCTGTGCTAGTTCTTCAATCACTACAGCCAAATGGAGCTCATAAGAGTTGTACCAGACAATGTCGCAATACTAAACTAAATTATCAGTAAAAAGCCCGATTCTTCTATTAATTTTAGCTTAACAATGAAACAGAGTATTCCACTAGAACTTGAATATTCATCTATTGTCAACAAGTTGAAATTGAGGATTAACGGCTAATACTTCATGCATGCACTTTTTCATATATATGACTCAGGTTCTTAGTCGTTCATTCCTTCCACGTGTATCCAGAATGCATCATTGCAGCATAAGAAAGAAATATAAAAGATAATCTAGGTGTTATACATAGTACTTTGTGCACTCTATATGTTCTTAACCGAGGAGAGATCCATACAAAAATCAAATTAAGCATGCCAAGTTTTCAGTTGTCGAATGGTAGAGAATGATGGCCAACCTATTTGATGCATATAAACAACACAGGGAGCAGTCTTCAAGGCAGGAAGTTGTGCAATTTCATATGAGGCAACCTACATACAACTGTCATACTCAGAATAGTTGTAGACGGGTAGTAAAACTCAATATGTGTGAGTTTCACTCATGTATATTATATGAAAAAAAAAAAGTACCTGGTGCAGAAACTCAGGCAGTTCATCATGGATTTGCCTCAATTCATCCAACTATATATAAAAAGCGGAATTAGTTTCTAAATGTCCATAACTTCATAAAACTGGTACCCAGCATTGGCGTTATGAAATAAGCAAAAAGTTTTATAGATGAGGATGCAAGTTTCAAGCTTGATGCCAGCAGAAAAGGTTTAATAAAAGAGGAACTAATCACAAACACAAAAAAATTTCATATGCTGGGGGGTGAAAAAGAACAAACTGGAGTTGCAATTTCGGTAGAACCTCGTCGCAGAACCCGTCCTTCACCATTGTCCCATATCCCTTTTCGTTACTTCTATTCACATCAATGACACCGATGACCTACAAAACGCAGTACTGAAGTAAGAATATGATCTACAAATATTATTCGTAATGTTCTATTGACATTACAAGTCATAAAAAAGATATTGATTTAATGCAATTTAACAAAATAATAAAGAAAAGGTAGAAGGAAGAAATATTTGACAACATCAGCAAAAGAAAAAGTAGACCATTAAAATTAGAAGTATAAATCATTTCCTTCTTTCACATTTTGGACCTTCACTTAACCTACTCAAAACTATTTCCTTTTGAGATTTTCTTTCCCTTTTCCATTTGCAGTAATTCTACTTTCCTTTTGAAACTTACACTCACACATGATTCAGGCATATGTGAGTTTAAAATCGCACATAATTCGGGCATATATTGTTATAGTATCTCATATTAACTAAATATAAAAATGTTAAAAGGTTTATAAGTAGCGAGGGTTAACTGTCTAAATAATTAGTTCTAGTCATTTTAGCAATGCTTGACTCAAGCCTAATTCTTGTTAATGGACTCTACACTCTACTCATATTAAAAATTCTAATATGTTATCAAAGCCAATGGTTGTTCATCTAGATGTTCAGTCCTAGAGACCCAACCCGATTACCACTGCATTTATTTCAAGTGACAACTGAATGTCCAGTCCCGATTATACTTAAGAGAAAGTGTTAAAGTATCTCATATTGACTAAACATGAAAATGTTAAAGTGTTTATAAATAGTAAGGTTCAATTATCCAAATGACTAGTTCTAGTCATTTTGGCAATAATTGACCAAGCTCAATTCTAATATATATAAATAAAAGAAGAGGTAGAAGGAAGAAATATTTGATAACATAAGCAAAAGAAAAGGTAGACCATTAAAATTATAAGTATAAATCGTTTCCTTCTTTCAAATTTTGGACCTTCACTTAAACCTACTCAAAAGTATTTCCTTGTGAGATTTTCTTTTCCTTTTTCATTAGCAGTAATTTTATTTTCCTTTGGAAACTTAAACTCACACATGATTCAGGCATATGTTCGGTCATTCTTGCTAGAACTAAAACATGGGATTCCTTTTTGCTTTACATCAGGCACTCTATGGTTTCTCGTTTGTTCCTGGCTTCTTTAAGTTGTTAAATATTCATGTTAAGTGGAACTTCTAATGATAATCAAGATAGAAAAGTTTGATTCGACTATTCCTAGGCAATAGCAAGGTTAAGCTAAGAGAACACCAAGGCAAGATAGACTAACCAATTCATAGACATAAGCCAGCTCTGTTGAAATACATGAACCAGCCTGAGATTAAAAAAAAGAAAAGAAAGACAAATCATATTAAATAGTTAATAGTGCTCATCAAGGAATCTCGTGTCAAAAATGAAGCAAAGTGGTTACACCATAGACAGGTGAAGAAAAGATTTATACCTGCTCAACAATGTCCAAATTCAAGTAATTCACATGATGTTGAAGGTTCTCAGATATGCCTACTTCAAATATCTTGCCAACATGCAAGAATGAACAAACACTCTGCAACAGCAGAAAAGAATTGTTTTACGTTGGTTGCAAACTTTATAACTCATTCTTTCAGTACATTAATGGATTTTAAATAGAAATGACAAGGAAGAACATATTATTTTCAAATGCAAAAGAATAAAATCCTTTCGTTATGAACATTCTGGATAGTAGAGAATGCTCTGGACGTTCCTTAGTTGTCTTTGTCTCAAAAACCAGAGATTCTCTCATGTAGGGAATTCCGTGAGAAGCTGAGTACGCAATTTGACATAATTTAGCAGATATGTTCCCATGTCTTTCAAATTTATTGATGCGTTCGAAATATGTCAAGATCGGATGATTTGTGACACAGACAAGTATCAATCTTTGCCAATGAAAAGGAATACATTAGGGGCGATTTATTTTCTAAAAGAACGCATTTTCTTCAGCTTGATTTCTAATTATTTTCCTAGCTGACACGAAAGCAGCCTCTTTGTAGAAATACAAAGGGAAGACCCTCCCCGCAAAGTTGAAGACTTGTGCACTGGATACATTAACTTTGACTTTAAAAATATCTCCTAATATAGTTCATTGTCACATCAGCTACTTCTTTCTAGCTCTTTTCCTACATAAAAATTTTTACCTTCTTACTTTAAATGTAAAACCTATTGATGTTTATATACACATTTAAGCAGGCAGAAGAAATTCTTCTGTGATACCACTGGACAAGCTCAGCAACATCTTATAAATTATAATACTGAGTCAGGGATTCAACTTTCTCAAGTATTTGTTTGTGTGCAACGATTGAGCTATGAAGCAAAAGAGCCTGGCGTTACAAGTCGTTAATTATGTAATGAACCATTTAATATGTAATGAACCATGTAAAGAGCCTGGCGTTACGCAAGTTCCTACCTTAAGCAGGGGTAGAAATTAAATAGCAGAAATAGAACAAAAACACAATAATTATAACCTTTGCATGGATTGATACATCTCAGAGGCATTAGCATATAATCCGACATTTAGTTACATACTGTAAATATGAACAGTACTCAACTTTAGCTTGACAGACAAGAATTTATGTAAGGTGGGAAACTTATTTCTAGGAAGAATTACCTTCAAAAAGGCTGTCCAGTCACCAGTGGCACTCAAAGAGCTTGGTGAATTGAATTTCTACAGGCAAGAGAGAAAGTTGATTATGTACTAAG
Organism: Erythroxylum roraimae; assembly: GCA_027568915.1. Taxonomy (NCBI): domain Eukaryota; kingdom Viridiplantae; phylum Streptophyta; class Magnoliopsida; order Malpighiales; family Erythroxylaceae; genus Erythroxylum; species Erythroxylum roraimae. The sequence goes on along the minus strand of JAOSBL010000005.1, from coordinate 21,088,114 downwards.
ATGGCAAAAAGGGGTGTCTAATATTTTCTTAACGATTCTAGAAAATGACTGAGACTCCGTTGTATAGATGCCAGATCATATACTACTAACTACATTGTATCTGCATAGAGTCCCAGTTGGTTCAAACTGTTTCCTCTTCTCCTTTTCTTTCGAATAGATGCCAATAAGCAAAACAGCTTCTGCAAAATACTCTAAATCGAAAAGAGAAGAATTTGTGATATAGTTTCTTTAGATTAAACAGAGTTATCATGTTTAAAATGAGTAATACTTGTTGGCGTAGGCTGCTGACAAGTTCAGTGAAATACTTAAATGTCATTTACTCTTGAAAGATGGGATGATTAAAGAGAATCACCTTGAGAATGTGGGGAATGTCCTTGACAGACTTCAATGTCTCACGTAAAGAAACCATTAGTTCTTCTGAATGGAGAAATATTGATATCTTAATTTAATTTAAGGAACACAACCTTTCAGTTAGAAGAACAAAAGCATCTACAAGCTTTCAATTCTGAAAGCCACTCCCATCTTTCAATTGAAATATAACTTCATTTCTCAATTGTTCACAAATAAGGTATATTTGCTATGCGTCCTTTATCTTAAGCTTAATTCCACCATGAAACCCCGAGTTTACCATGCTCATTGTTATTATCCTTTTCCTTCTTTTGCTATGGCATGATAGCATTTTCCAGTTCAGCTGAAGAAAACCAAGTTTCATTCGCGGAACTAGTCAAAGGATACAGCATTGAGACGAGCATTCAGATTTTCAAGGTCTACTACGGGCCTCAGGAACCAACTTCTGAAGGAAGGAAACCATTTAAGCAATAAGACTTAAAAAGAATATCAAAACAGAAAAATGACGAAAGGTATTAAAATAGATGTACCTTAAAAGACGTCGACCCATTGGTGTCACGCACTGATTAAGGAAATTTGATCAGTCGAATATGTATAATATGCTTAAAGGAAGGATATTGCATTTCCACAAACCTTGTTCATCATGCCAAAAACGGAGAACCTGTAGTCAAGATGTTATTAGAGATCTTTTCCCAGCAAAGATAAATGATAGCATCGTACATAATTTACCCTTCTTTTGCTCTACCAATGCCCATGTGGCTAGGATGTTTGTCTACTTGGAAAATCTGTAAGGCGTCTTGAGCTGCGGCATCAAGTTTAAGAAATTTATTCCTTTGTAAATGTAAGGGGCATCTTTTAGTTCAAGCCGTTTACAGAATGCTTTGAGAATAACTACACATATGAAAAGGATACAGTGAAATCTCTGTGACTGAATCAATAGTAATGGATGTATTCCCGCATTCCCTTTGCTCAACGGTATCTACTATCCTTTCACTCTCTAATATGGCAAGAAGGCCTCCACTTGTTCGGACTTGAACATCGCTCCCCATGTTTATCATGGAACTCAGCTGTCGACGAAAGATTTTGAGAAATGAAGGCAAACTCAGTAAAGGGCGTGGTCGCTTTAGGACAGGACTGGCATGCATAGGATATAAATTCCCCAGTCTCCCAAAATATAAATGGTCCCCCAAAGAATGGACGACTGCCTAAAGAAATTCATAACTATGCTCGCTTACGAGGACTCGCAAGTGAATTTAAACCTGATGGATTAAATCAATGTACCGAAACCGTAACTCATAGTAATAGCTAGTAATACACCGACTATGTTGACAGATTGCTCCACCAAGAAGTTAGGGAACAGATCATTGTTTCTCCTAGTTGAAGAGATAATTAGCATGTGCTCTATAGGAAACAAGTCAAAGAGGGATTACGGTTAAAGGAAAAAAGAAAAAGAAGAAACATTTTGATATTTTTAGTGCGACATTTTTGTTTTTTATATCAACAACATTGGTAATGAATTTCAAATCTTACCTTATCATGAACAAGGCCTAGTGCACCAAGAATCATAATTGCTTAAGATTGCCGAATGATAAGGAAATTGCAAACTTTTGTAATGCTGATACGTGTTTGAAACGAGACGTTGAAAACTTAAGACAACGGAAAGAATAATTTGAACAGAACATCATATTGGCTAACACCACAGACGTAAAATGCAGAGCAGGAAACGTCACCAAACTCCAATTGCAAGATAACCCTTCTTCCAGACAAATGGTAAGGGAACCTAACCATTCACTTACATATGAAATTCTCTCCTTGATGTTCAAGCCCTCATCCATTCCAGTTACTTGAAGATACAATAATCTAAGAAAACAACCAAAAAACTGGAGATTAGAAGAATTGGTTTTTAAGAGAGACAGAGACACAAAGGCATCACATACACAATAAATGGACCAAAAATATACTATCATTTCTCCAAGTTCCCACCGGTGGAATAGGGAGGAAGAGATTGACACAAAGATTTTGGCCTATAGTTTCAGAATGCACTTAAGGATTTGACAGTTAATAAGCTCACGAGCTTAAGATATTAAATTGCTTATAAAGATTGAGTGATGCTACCACCCCTAGATAAACAGATCTTCCTAAATTCACTGGGGTCAAATAGAAATTCCAACTGAAATTTCCTTGGAATGAGAAAATGGGATAGAAAAAATATTCGTCTCCATCTCCACTTTGCTTTCTTCGTACATGTGAAATTTCTTTGATTACCCCGGTAATTACACAAACAAAGCGAATGTTTGTGCACTGGTTGAATACATAATTCATAATAGCCACGCGCAATACATTTGGATATCCGAAGCAAGGACGTAAGCTGAATGTTGCCTACCGACAAACCCGTCAAGAGTTATTGTCGCCCCAGATAATCCTTAATTTCATTATCTTGGAATAGTTTCTTCTCTCTACCGATTAAATTCACAGAAAAGAATCAGGATCGGTTCATTCGATCCTTAATACCTATGCCACGCTTGCTCATAACTGAATATTGAACTTTTTACCAGTTTCACTGAGGGAGCGTCAGTTGTGCCATCTGCATCACATATAAGTCTTTATGATTAAACTTAGCCCGGAAGCAGAGAGTCGACAATTCAACTAGCAAGGAACAGCATACCACTTCGTTCTAAAGCAGATAAAAAAGATTCTTCACTCTTAGTACTTGCATAAATGATGCAGGGCTTCGCCTGATATTTTGCTGGAACAATTACTCAGCCAGAGATAAATCATTATAACAAGGATATGGCAACTAACGTGTAGATAGGTGTGAAAAAACAGATGAGGGAAAATAGAATATGAAACACAAGGTCCGAGAAAGGAAATAGTTTATGTCAATTAATGATATCGTCAGAAAGATCACTCAATGTCCGCAAGAGCAAATATGGTCTAAGGTGCACCCCACTCGAGACAAGAAGCATTTACCGAGATCAATCAGGAGAAATTCTGAGCTGTCATCTTCCCAAACTTCAAGCACATGAAGTTGACGAATACTGGAATCATAATAGGAAATTCCAACCCTGTGTAGGAAATTCAAAATCAGTCCTCTTGAGAGATCAGTCATAAAATTAACTGAACAGAAACAACAACGGTCCAGTTTGGTTCATCATCACAGTTATTTTACCAATGTAAGTTCTACGAGCTCTCGGCTGCATGTTTAATCTATCTTTTATTCTAGTTACCTCTTTCATCCCTTAAAAGTGAATAACAAACTATATACTCCTTTCATCAAAGACTTGTGACTTCTTCTTACTTTTGACAAGACTCTGTTAAAATGAAAAAATTTTATATCCTTAAATTGAAATTTTGCGACAGCAAACTTTCAATTTTATATAATTAAATTGAAAATTGATGAGTTTTTTATGAAATAATATAATTATTACTATTCATTTTTCATTTTCTAAGAAAAAAAAAGAATCATAATTTTGATGGCTATTATGGGTAATATTTCTTAAATTAACATTTACATACCATAGAATACTTTATATAGTATTCATCGCTATAAAGACACTTAAGTGTCGGTCATTATAAGATAACTAGTGATAGTTATAAATATATAACTGGTATAAATCCAATTCAAATTTGTTAATATCTAGAATTAAAACGTGATCAACCTTCAACTCTTTGCTGTATCAAAGAACATTGTTGACACTCTTGTAGATCAAAGTTTCAATGAAACAAACAATTCAGTTACAGAGACAGACAAAAGGAATGCAGTGGTACAAGAAGTAGCTCACCGGCGACCGTGTTGAAGGCATGCCATATACACCTGAAGGTTTCAGGTTAAACAAGTGATTAAACTCAGAGAGACATAACACAAAACATGATTTACAAGCCAAGCACAAGTTTCCAATCACGTGCTCGCCACAAACAGAGAGAGATAAATGAAGCAAATTAAATGTTTAAGCAATTGCGGCTATAGATCGACGAACAGTAGAACAGGCTATGAAGGCGAAACTACATTAATTGAATTACTAACACTGAATTAATAATGCTTTTCGAGGGAAAATTTTCAAAAACAAAAAGAAATTTCGAAGCCTACACTCATCGGACACCGAATCAACGTCTGATGCACACAAACCGCATCATCATTATCTAAAACCTAAGATCGTGACGTAATTTGAACTGTACATTTTTTTTTTGGAAATTAACTTAAACTGTAAATATAACGGGGAAAAGATCGACCGAGATCGGACCTCAGGCACAGCTTCAGTTTCGTCCATTTCCTCCATTTTCGAGCTCTGAGTGTTTGGTTAGTGAGGTTAAAACTGTAACTGATCTGAAGAGATGCAAGTTTAAATATAAATGGGTTATGGCGGGAACCGAAAGGATTGGATCAAAATTTTGTAAAGCGTTTTGTGAAATATGTATACTTTAATACGTGACAAAAGATGCGGGGGATGAAACTTCTAAAATTTTCCCTTGTAGTCACCTTATCGTTTCATACGGGCCAAAAAATGAAATAGTATTACTCACTTTGAAATCGGCCTTAGGTATTGGAAGTTTCACTTGGTACCAATTGGTGTTTAAAATACTGGTCAAACATCAATCGGTAGCGTAAATTTTGAAAAATACAAGGATTAAATAGCAAAAAAATATTTAACAAACCCCTTCGACAGTTGCATCTCTCACTTCTCTCACTCTCGGTTTTTTCTCTCTCCCTCTCTCGTCACTCATTGTCGTTGTCCTTGTGTTACACATTGCGTTGACTTAATGCTGAAAAATATTGGGGATACTAATTATTTTCCTATTATTGATGAGATTGTGCAGAAGCCAAAAATGTAACTAAGTTCATTTATAATCGTGCATAGGTCTTGAATTTAATGAGAAAAGATTTTACCAATAGTAAGAATTTATGTCGTCATGCTACTACAAGATTTGCAACGAATTTCTTATCACTTCAATGTTTTGTTATGATGAAGAAAGAGTTGAGACAGATGTTTACAAATGATAAGTGAGTTACATCTTAGCATGCTAGGTTTAATGCTGGATTTGAGGTTTTTAGAATTATACTTGAAGATACTAAATTTTAGTCTCAATATCAATTTCTCATCCGAGTTTGTGAGCTTTTGTGAGGATGTTTCGTTTGGTTGATAGTGATGAAAAGGCAACAATTGGTTATTTTTTGGATGCCATGGAGAGGGCGAAAGAAGCAATCAAGGTCAATATGAAAGATAGGTCTTCTTTGTATACACCTTATTTTGCAATCATCAATGACAGATGTAAAAGGCAAATTTACTCTTCGTTGTTTATAGTTTGGGCATTTTTTTAATTCTAGTGTCTATTTCAGACCAGGTTTTACAAATAAAACTGAATTTAATAGGAGAATGCTATTAACTATTACAACAGATATTGCCTATGAGATGATGTAAGATCTCCTGAGCTCATTGTTAAGTCAAAATGACTTTACGTAAATGATTTTGATGAAGAACAAATAATAATGAAAGAAAGTAAGACGGAAGCAGAAGCATATGAGAAGGAAGAAACAAATAAAAATCAGACGGAAGCGCAAAGCAATAATCAGATGATAAAAAGACAGACGGAAGCACAAGCGGAAATCAGACGATGGAAAGTGAGACGCAAGGCGCAAACCAAAAGTAGACGGAAGGCGCAAACCAAAAGCAGACGGAAGGCGAAATCTAAATAATCAGACGGAAGATGATCAGACGGAAGAACCGATACCACGACAGTTTTCTAATCAACTTGAGTTAGTTACAGAACTCAACTGAATAACTTATTCTTCAAAGATCAAGAAGAAGTTATCAAGAAGCGGTTGAAGACGAAGGCTATAAGTACGAGTCGGAGTCGAAGACTGCAGAAGTTAGTGATTTTAAGAAATCTCATTGTGCGAAAAAAAACTAGAGCAATTATCT
>JAOSBL010000005.1:21064060-21081748 GCA_027568915.1 Erythroxylum roraimae | reverse complement strand
GGAGATTGTTAAGTCAAAATGACTTTACGTAAATAATTTTGATGAAGAACAAATAATAATGAAAGAAGAAAGTAAGATGGAAGCAAAAGCAGAAGCATATGAGAAGGAAGGAACAAATAAAAATCAGATGGAAGTGCAAAGCAATAGTCAGACGATAAAAAGACAGACAGAAGCATAAGCGAAAATCAGACGATGGAAAGTGAGACGGAAGGCGCAAACCAAAAGCAGACGGAAGGCGCAATTTAAATAATCAGACGGAAGATGATCAAATGGAAGAACCGATACCATGACAGTTTTCTAATCAGCTTGAATTAGTTACAGAACTCAACTGAATAACTGATTCTTCAAAGATCAAGAAGAAGTTATCAAGAAGCGGTTGAAGACGAAGGCTATAAATACTAGTCGAAGTCGAAGACTGCAGAAGTTAGTGATTTTAAGAAATCTTATTATATATTGCTCTAGTTTTTTTTGCATAATAAGATTTTTTTTCTCAAAAAAAAAGAAATCTTATTATACAAAAAAAATAAAGCAATTATCTTCTGTAACAGTAGCTAAAAAAACTCTTTCAGTAGAAAGAAAAGCAGATAGCCTGAAGAGGCTAAGAGTAAAAGAATACTTGTCGTAAAGAGACCTGAAGAGGCTTGGTATCAAAGAATACTTGTAACGTTGTGAAAGATAGTAAAATCTCCAAAAGATCTCTAAGGACTGGTCGTAGCCTACGGTTTGGGGTGAACCAGTATAAATCGGCTGTGTCAACGCTCTCACAACTCTCAACTCTCTCTTAACTTTGAAATTTTTATCTTACTGTTTTCATACGAGAATTTTCAAAAGGGGATTAGTAAAAAGAATACACAATTCAACCCCCCCTTCTTGTGCATTTGTATATCGTTTGTTAAGTCTTAATTAACGTGTGATCCACTTCACTCATAAATAGAGCTTTATAAGCAATCTTTGGGGATTTGGGATGTCAATTGCTATTCAACAAAGAAAAAAACTTAATCCAAGTTTTTTTTTTTACTTTTGTTACTTTTTGAAAATTAATTATCATTTTATTTTGTTTATAAAGCTATTTTTGTTGTCTTATGACTTATAGTTCTTAATGAGACCAATTCGGAGTTGATGTTCTCGAATTGCAATGGTTTGCAATTCGAATTTTAAGTTAATGTATGAGTATAACAAGTTGTGAAAGAAATTGGAGCACATTTGAATTCATTCATTCCAAGAAAACGAATAGATTAGAGCACGAGAGATTGAATGACTTGGTCTTCGTTCGTTACAATTTAAAGCGTTGGAAAAGGTATGTTTTTTAATTTTTAATTTACATATAATTTCTTTTTTTAATAATTAAATTGTATTATTTACTATGACTCTTAATAGAATAAGTAATTCAATAGATCAAATTTGTATTAATAATATCGATCTTTTGACGGATTGAGTTTCTGAGAAATTGGATTTGGTAAATGTGAGTAACTCGGAAGATAATCTTAGATGGGAAGCATTGACATATCATTAGATGCGATAAATTTGAATAATGAAGATGATAAAACTCCTCTCAATGATGAGATTTTGTAGCAAATGATGATTGGGTTCAGTGAAGTTAGATCTGGTATTCTCTCATAAACGATTAAATGAAGTTCTACGTTTTTGTTTACCCTCTTCTTTCAATTTTACTTATATTTGACGTATATGTTAAATTCTATAGATGAAATGTTATTGTAAATATTTTTGTTTCAGATTTTGCTTCTCCTTGGTTGTTTTCTCATCCCAAACTTTTGTTTTAAATTATAATGGTTAGAGAATTAAGGATATTTATTGTTGTTTTTATTTGACGTTTTGATATAATTATGATTTATTATATGATGAAATTATAATATTTTAAATACTTTATATTGTTCTTAATTTTATATTTGTATGTAGTTATCTTTTTTTCATATTAAATGTGATTATTATTTATAGGTGAAGTATATGAAAATTAATGTTAACAAAAATAAATAACTTTTTCTTATTTTAAAATTTTATTATTATGATTTTTGGAGATATAGTTGATGTAAAATTATAAAGTATACATTACAATATACTAATGAATTATTTTGCAAGTTTTTAAAAATTCAGGAATTATTTCATAAATTTAAAAATTGCCCGAAACAATATCTAGTATTGACCGATATCAGTACAGTATCATGCCAGAATCCAATTCAGTACCAGGGTCAGTACGGTATTCATAACATTGCTTGTAGTTGAAATCATTTTTAGAATATTTATCTTATAAACGTCCGCAGTATCTAACTATCATCTTATATTTTTATTGAAGAAAAATGGAAAATAAAACTCTTCACCCAAATAAGTTACTAAGCTTTACTTCACAGTTTTGGTTTAATAAAAGACTCAAATTCAGTTTATAATTTTGACTTTTAATAACAGATGTTAAGTGGCGTAAATTCGCAAGTAATTTAAATCAGGTATCCTTTCATCCAGTGAAAATTAGGAGGGAAAAAAAACTTAATTCCTTCTTTTAATCGATATTCCCCATGTTGGTTAAGGGTGAATTGACGTTATATCAATGTTCATACATTTGGATTATTTCATTTTAAAATTACACAATTCCATTTTAATATTTAAAAGGAATAACTAGGTTAGAGAATATTATTTTCTCTGTTTAGTTAGGCGTTTATGCCTTACATGCATTCTACATTTTGTTTTTAATTGAAAATGATCCTCTTATAAGTATAAAAATCAAATTACTTAATATGATGTATCAACGATTAATCATCGTGTGTATTATGAATTTTATAAGAATATTAATTCAGAACATTTTTTTGGCTTTCACAATAAAATTACAAACCTATATACCATTCTCGAGATGTAGTTTAAGGTCAAATAATTGTCCAAGTTGAAACCCCATATTGAGGACATGAAAACTAGTAACTTTTGTCCACCTAGTACATAATAAAAACTAATGTGAAATTAACTATTCATATATGTACAGGAGATCTAATACTATTACGGTTCAAATTGATTTATATTGGCATTTTTCGTGTATATAAATAAAATTATATTCATTTTTGTATTTATAATGTGGATTTGTTGGTTTTAATGATACAACTTGAAAACAATGACAAACTAAATACTTATGCTTACGATAATTACCCAATAACCAAACCACTCTATATAATACTTGAAACTATCATCAACTTTTGTATATCCAACTTTAGTAGAATTGTCATCAACGATTAGTTAGTGTACAAGGTTACAATTTTTTTTTCTTTTTGAAAAATTACAAGGTTACAAATTTTACATGCATCTTGATGAAAGTTTTCTAATTTGAACCCTTTTTAATTATTCATATGCCCTAACTAAGGTCTAAAACAAGGAAAATGCTAACAAATGAGAAAAATGTAATTTTGTATAAATATGTATTTATTGCAAGGAATTCAAAGGGTTGGGTTAGATCCAAAATTCAAAATTAAGAAGGATAATGAGTCAAATTGGATTAGACTCATCCTTAGTGAGGTTCAATCTAACCTTCCTAAAGTATGACCCAACCTTAATTCGAAACTTGATCAATTCGAGTTACACCTCAATCTAGTTTGGTTCATATAATTTGAGCCTAATTCTAATTGAGTTTTGGACTATCCAAAACTTGCTCAAAACTCAAAAGTCCAGAACTTTTTACACTCTAACAAGAAATTGACCTGACATCATTTTATCTTTCCCTTCCATCGAGAGTGTCATCACCAACTCACTATTGCCTCCGTTGTGTTATGAAGGGAAGAAAGTTGATCATTATCATTCTACAAATTAAACAATACTCTTAGTTAACAAAGAGCTAGAGAAACTTTCTAGTGATGTATTAGGTATAAAATAATGTTAATGCTTGATTATAATTTCGAATTTGATATTATATGCTCCCTTAATTCTTTTGTTGTTTTCGATGTTGAAATAACTTTTCTTTGTCTATATGTAATGAGTTTTGATGTACTGGGGTATCACACCAATAATCATAAAAATTTGAAAGCAAAAGACATCTTTAGTTATTCAAAAGCATAAAGAATTTATAGTAAAGAAGGGTAATTCATGAAAGTAATAAATTAACGGCCTATCTTTAATAGTGGCAATAGTAGTTACACCAACACCCACAAGAATTTGGATATAAAGTGTAAGAATTCCAAGTTCATTAGATTACTAATCACCAATCTAAGATAGAAGTTTTCAGATAGACAACATAACTACAGAGTAAACTACTAAATAGGTAGGATATATTTTAGAAGAAAAAGAGACGATCAAGAAAGTTAATCAAAAGGATTATTATTCGACCAATGGAGGTTCTTATTGATATTTGGATAATAAAAAATATAATTACCACTAATGAGATTATTATGTTAATGAAAAGTAATATAAAAACAAAATGAAGTTATAAACTCAAAAAGATACCTTATAAAGTTAACAAAGAGAAGTTGAAATTTACAATCGTCGAAATAAAGATCAAATCTATAACAAAAAGAGATCAAGGCTTATCAAGTTCGTTCTTTTTTTATTTTTAATTGTAATCTCACTTTGTCAAATTAATGTTTTAAAAGGCTCACCATGCACAAACATTTCATTTCACTTTATTGCATAAGTCTTTCTATCCCTCAAAAGGCATTGAAGCTTTTCATTTTAATACAAAGGCCTCTTTATCTTTCAAACAAACTTTAGGGAACATTTTGGAAAGCATTCAAATCATAATTACTTTAAAAAAATTGAGTTTGAGCATTTGTAGTTGTTAAAATCATATTTTTTTAGGTGATTGATAGACCTATATGGGTTAGTAGTCGATTAGGTTAAAGTTGTTAAATTTGATGTACCATAAGTTTGTAGTAATAGTCATTGATAGATTAGTTGACTAATATGCCTACTGGTTGGCCAATGTCCTAATGGCTAGAAAATCTAATGCTTTTAATACATATCGATCAACCAATATATACAACAAATAGTCATTATAATGGCTAAATCTTAGCACTACTTGGATCTAACAGCTAGTAAGGGTCCTAAAATAGTAGAAATAGTTAGTTTCCTCATTGGTTTTACATCAAAAAGCATTTGGAAATATTTTACACATATTTCTAAGTGCTTTTTAATTATTTGAGCATTATTGTCTTATATTTATGTGGGTGAGCATCTTTAGAGTTACCGAGTGATAAAGTAAGGAATTTTGGGTTGTAATATTTGGTTAGGGCATTATATTATAGTATTTGAGGTGTGATCTAAGTGAGAGTAAGGTTTCTCTTCATTTTAGAGGAAGTCTGTAAAAGGGTTATTCTTTGCGGAAAAAGATTGTATAAGGTTATTCTTTACTTTGAAAGAAGAATTATAATAGAATTTCAAGAAGAATCATGGGAGTGGACATAGATTAGGGTTGTTTATTGAATCATTATAAATTGGTTTGCATTTTTTCTTCTCTATCCTCTTTAAATTATTATTCAATTTTTTGATTGACTTATGTTAAGCAATCCATTTATTCACACACACACACACGCACACACACACGCACACACACACACACACACGCACACACACACCTATATATATATTGATTGTTATTCAATGAATAGAAAATTTTTTGAATTTTATAAATGCTCAATTCACTCCCTCTCTTAAGTGTCATTAGGGAGGAACAACCGATATCAGAGCGAGGTCTATTAAGCTAGCATTTTCAACAAAATCTTATTGCAAGTATCACAATGACATTTAAAAGCCTAATCATCATCATTTAACCAAGAGGGACAAAGTATTAATAGGCCACTTTTCTTTGATGGAAATGATTACCTTTGTTACAAAAGTAGATGAGATTCTTTTTAATGGTTGAAAGTGTAGTCCTATAGGAAATAGTTTTAAATGGTCCTTTTATTTATATACACATTATAGATAATAAAAGGTACCAAAATTAAAGTAAGAATGAGAACCTTTAGATACAAGATTAGTTTCCTTAAATAGTAAGGCCATACACATCTTTTTATTATTATTTTTGCATTGGGGAGAAATGAATTCAATAGAGTCTATATATGTGAAACGACTCATAAAATTTTGCATCGTTTTGAAATTACAAATGAGAGAACCAATCAAGTAAAGAAGAGAAAAGTAAGCATACTAATATATCAATATGAATTGTTTCAAATAAACTATAATGGAAACTTATCTAGCATTTATCATAGATTTATTGATATTATTAATACTCTTAAAGGTCTTAGAAAGACCTATACTAATATTGACATGGTAACAAAGTTGCTTAGATTACTTTTGAAGATGTGCAAAGCTAAAGTGAGGCTATTTAAAAAAAAAAACCTAAAGTGATGGTCATATAAGAAATAAAAGATCTAATAACGCTACCATTATAGGAGCTTATTAGATCTTTTTTAACATATGAAATGAGGCTCCAAGAAAATTAAGAAAAAACAAGACTTTCAAATATAAAGAATTTGGCATAAGGCCTCAAAGAAAGAACCAAATGAACAGGAAGAGACATAAATAGTGAAGCAATGAAGAAGACATTGGCACAATCACTAGAAATTTTAAGAAGTTCTTGAATAAGAAATTCTCTAAAAGAAAGGATTTCAACAAAGGTAAAAATAATTTAAAACATAAATCCTCTAATATTGTTTGCTTTAAATGTAGAAAACTCAGCCACTTGAAGTCATAATGTCCTCTACTCAAAGATAATGAGAAGTTTGAAAAGAGCTACGAGAAGGAGAAGAAGAATAAGAAGAAAGCACTTAAAGCATCAAATTGGGATGACACAAGTGAATATGGAAAATGAGCATTTGAAAGAAGGGACATCTCATATGTACTTTACTACTATATACAATAATAAGGTAATATCCAACCCTAATTTGTGTTAGTGATAGTGATTTGACATATAATAAATTAGTCAAAAGTTTAGAAATCAAGAGTAAGAAAAGAAAAAAATTATCTTCTAAACTCAAAGAAATTCAAAATAGTTGGATGCATATATGAGTGAGAATGAAAAGATAAAAAGTAAATTGCATAACATTAAAGCATCCAAAAATGTGATCATTAATGACAATCATGACTTAGATGTATTTAGATATGAGAATGAAACAATGAAAAACGAGGTAGATTCCTTTAAGGACCTATTGTCTAAGTTTACAACAGCAAGTGAAAAATTAAAGAAAATGCTAGGAGCTAAAAAAAATTCCAATAGTAGGCATGGAATAAGATATAACCATGATAGTGAATCCAATTCGAAAACCACATTTGTCAAAGGAAAATAATTGCATAGCGAAGAACTATTGCCTAATGGGACAAATGAGTATAGGGCATCCTTATATAAGCATATACATGCACATACCACATTACTAGGACTAATTCTAAAAGTAAGCATCATGCTTTCATATATTGTTCACAACCTAGGCATAAAGTTCAATACTATCACAAGAAGAATAGACATAACTTCTATGATAATATGAAAATCACTTGCACCATTTTTGGCCTTAAAGAAGCATATATCAAGCTATCGTTAATAGTAGACATCGTACATATAATTATGGTAGCTCTTTTCACTACTTTTAACATGTTTAATGTCCAATGGAAGTTTTATCATTATGCATACACATATAGTAATGCATTTATACATCATCATCACTTGTATAACATTGTATGTCATTTTTCTAGTAAGTTTTGACATATTAATGGATTTTATTTTCTCTAACAAATAATAGCAAGCAAATCTTTGAAAGTGTAGGTTGAAAAGAAGAAGGATCCTAGAAATTAAGGAACCAAGCTTACTTGGATGCCTGAAACACATTAATTAGATTGTTTTGCATGTTTTTTAAAGAGAAAAATTGAGTGTTATTCTTAAAGAGTTTATATTTTTTATCTTTGATGAATCTAACTTTCTTGTGTCTAAGAAATTCTTGAAAATATTTACGTAGAATGTGAAAAATAGTCATTGAAGTGAATAAGAATCATCATTAAAGATTCTTCAAAAAATTTCATTATTGAACCAAGTGAAAGAAATGAAAAGGGTAAAATGCTTTTAATGGATTGAAACTTCAAGAAGAATCTTCATTTAAATCATATCATAAGTAATGTTCAACAAGAGATAACTATTAGTTCATACTTTAAAATTATGTCATATATTGCTCTTATTTATCAATTTGAGTATAAATTCTTAGTGATGACTGCTTGGGTTTGTACTATGAAAAAATTGTGGAACTAAACTTAGATCTTATGTGTAAATAGGAATATTAAATTAAAATTTGGTGATATACTAAACAATTGGGATCTAATTTCATTAAACTAATGAATGATGTTATTAGGAAAGAATTGGAGATGATTATATGTGTTTAAAGTCTAAATGTTTATAATGATTTTTGTTGATATTTCTATGAATTATTAAGTGTTTTGATATTTTAATTTAAATTTAAAAATATTGTTTCTCAAATTATCTAATCAACTAGTCAACTAATATCTTAACGCCGTTGAATAGTATCCTTAAAATTCGCCATTCCTTTGCTTTCCAGTGAGTTTGTAAGTTGCTTTGTCACTAATTTGGGTGATTACTTAGACACATTGGTCGATCAATATCTTTGTATGGTCAACCAATGTCACTTCACCCAAGCAGTAATTTCTTTCTAGTGCGTTTATAAGGTCTTTGGTCACTCCTCTAATTGGCTAATGTCCCTTTTTTAAGAAACTTTTGCTTCTAGTGAATTTTTAAGTAGATTAGCTATATATACTAGTAGACCTTATAAGTCATTGGTTAACCAATATGGCTCTACAGTCGACCAATTTAGTGAGTTAAAAACAAAATTTCAGCCACCTTCTCGTTTGTTTAAAACTACTTTAATAAAACTTTGGTCAACCAATGCAAGTCTTATGATAGACCAATCTCCATGATCTAAATGTTATCTCCTCCTCTTTTCTTTTCTTTTCTTTTCTTTTTATATGTTATATTTTTATCTTCAAAAATCCAAAACAATTATCTTTTTTTAACAAAAACTTCATCCCCTATTTCATAAAAACCTTGTCAAATTACATCAAAATAAAAATTTATCATTTTGGGTTTCAAATATGGGAATTTCTATTTTTTCTTTATTAAGAGTTTTCTTTTCAAATTGATGCTTTTATAATTAAATTATAAAAAGAGTCAAGGTTATTTCCCTTTCAATCATGTTATTTTGTTTAATTTTAGTATTTTGGAATTTTTTATATTTTTATTGTTTTAAAATTTTGGAGTTTTCAAAATTATACATTTTTCTTAAATTGATTATTGGATATTGCAATTATGCTTACATTTGTTACAATTCTAATTCCTAACTTTATCAAAACTTGCGTTCTTTATTTAATTGAATGTTTAGGCATATATAGAAATTAAGGAAGTTTCAAAATTAGATACAATTAGGGATGTTTCTTTTAAAATTGAGCAATTACATTGATTCTTTAATATTCAATAACCTTCTTTCTCGAATAAGCTTACAAATCTTAATCAAATTCGTTTTGATCTTTTAACCAAGTTAGCTAGATGTATAATACTTTAATTTTATGCATTTATGGATAAATGAATTTTTTTTTTCTGATTCTAAAAAGGGGGAGAAATAGTAGTGATAGTAAATTTGAGGGGACTGATGAAATTCAGGAGGAGTACTATTTTGTTGCTTTTATATTTCGTGTACATTAAGTGATATGCTTAAGAAATTCTATGTTATCTATTTGTAGGGATATTTCCTTAATATTGAATATATCTTTTGTTCTTAATATTGAATTTTATTCTTTATATTGTATTATGTTTTATACATAAATTAAGGAGGAGCTAATCACCTTCTTTATAGTTGTCGCGTGCTTAATTTTATTATTGTTCTCTAATAAACAAGTGTTTTGTCATCATAAAAAAGGGAGATTGTTATACTAAGGAAGGTTTTAATAGATTTTTTAATGATAATAAACCATAATTACTACTAATGAGTTTATTATTTTGATGAAAAGCAATTTAAGAACATAATGAAGTCATAAACTCAAAAAGATGGCTTATGAAGTTGAAAAAGAGAAGTTGAATTTCAACCGTCAAAATGAAGATCAAACCAAGAACAAAAGAAGATCAAGACTTATCAAGGTCATTCTTTATATTGTATTATTAATTGTGATCTAACTTTGTTAAATTGACGTTCTAAATGACTCACCATACATAAACATTTTATTCCACTTTATTGCATAAGTTTTCACATTCATCAAAAGGCATTGAAGCTTTTTGTTCTATTATCAAAGTCTCATAATCTTTCAAACAAACTTTATAGAATATTTTGGGACGATTTTAAATCATAATTTTATTTTAAAAAATTGATTTTAAGTATTTAAAGTTGCCAAAATCATGCTTTTGGGTGATTGGTCGACCTAGATGAGTTAGTGGTCGACCAATATAGGTTAAACTTGTTAAATTTGATGTTTTAAACTTGTTAAATTTGATGTACCATAAGTTTTTTTAACATTGGTTGATATATTGGTCAACAATGTGCCATATTAGTTGACTAATATGCCTATTGGTTAACCAGTTTCTCAACGAATAGTGAAGTTGGTACTTTTAATGCACATTAGTTGACTAATTTGTTATACTGGTCAACTAGTACACTATAAATAACCATTATAATGGTTAGTTCTTGGCTCCAACGGCTAGTAGATGTCCAAAAAACACTATAAATAGGTGTTTTCTTATTGGCTTTTGTATTAAGAAGCATTTGGTGTATTTTACACACATTTCTAAGTATTTTTCAATCATTTAAGTATCACTGTCTTATATTTGTGTAAGCGAGCCTCTTTAGAATTATCAAGTGATAAAGTGAGGTATTTCGAATTGTAATATTATGTTAGGATATTATATTATCGTACTTAAAGGGTGATCCAACTGACATTGATAAAAGAATATTGTTAAATAGTTCCTCTTTACTGATAAAGATTGTATAAAGGTTATTTGTTTCCTTGAAAGAAGAATTATACTGAAATTCCAAGAAGTATATTGGGAGTGAATGTTGATAAGGGTTATTTGTTGAACCACTATAAACTGATTTATATTTTCTCTTTTATATCCTCTTTAAATTATTATTCAATTGTTTGATTGGTTTATGTTAAGTAATCCATTTATTTACTCACATACAGACACACACACATGCACGCATGCACACCCACACACATATATATTTACCCCCTCTTAGGTGTATGAATAACAATTGGTTGAGTTGGGCTTGAGCAAGCTCTCTAGGGCTTGGGCCGACCCTAAGGTAGTCCAACCTGGCCCGGGCATAATTATTATTTAAAAGAAGATAAAATGATGTCATTTTTCTGTCTCAGCTTAAGGCCTGATCAACTTGAGTTTGTCATGTTGACTTCAGGCCACATCAAGTCGGGACGAGTAGGGGCTAGGCTCTTTTACCATCTCTACTTGGGTGTTATTAAGGACTGACAATTATTATAGAAGAAAAATATTAGAGAGAAGAGATGACTCAAATTAATAAGTCTTAGGAATAGAACAATGGCGTAGGTAGGGCCTCCATTCTGATTGGTAATCATTAAAAAAAAAGCAATTTGCACCAGGTGCGCTACGCTTTCCCTTGCCCAGATGTTCGCCTTTCTAAGTCAAGTAATGGTGACCCGCCAAAGACTGGAGCCTCGTAACATGTTGATGAAGACCTCAATGATGACTTCATGACAATTGTGAATCTAGAAGAAGAGAAAAATGGGAGATTGAATTTTTTTTTAATATATATAATTAAATTTTAGATTAAATTATATTGTGAATCTTGAATCCGAACTTTATCCAAAGTTTAAATATTTTAAAAAATTAAGTCCGCTATAAAATCTATTCAACTCTAATCAAACACGTTGATTTCAGATAAAATCAGATTTGACCTGAGGTGTTTTGCTAAACCTACTCAAAGTTGGTTTTATGGTAGCCAAAAGTGAAATTTAAACTCCACAAAAATATAAAATGGGTACAAAACAATTTGTACCCCACAAAATCAACGTATCAGGTGAAAAAATAAATGCTTAAGAACAAATAAATGTTGCCCCCATTAAACATAAGTTGAACAATAGAAATTGTCAATTTTTTTTGCAAATAATCTAAAGATACATTACATTATAAGATTAGTCTCACTAGCCAAGAGGTCATTCTTATTTGAATTTAATAGTGATTTCTATAGTAAATTAAAAAGGGTGCACTTATTTTGAATTTCAAATTAAATTAGAACAATATCTTTATTCTTTTTATTTTTCTCAATTTATAATCAATTTTGAAAAATAAAATTAATACAAATACAAATACAAATACAATTGCAACAATATATTCATATAAAATACACATTAATATATCAAATCAATAATTAGTGACATACAATTGCAACAATATATTCATATAAAATACACATTAATATATCAAATCAATAATTAGTGACATAACGAAACATTGTAATTTCATAATTTTATGCATATTAAAATTCACAATCTTGTTTTCAAAGACTAATGAGAAATGTATCTCTTCCTGTATCACTGCCTTGAAAATATTCAACAAACTTTCAGGTTTACATATAAACAATGACAAGAGTGGATTATATCTTTCTACGTGTGCAACTCATCAAATTGCATTATTAACCTCGCTACTGGTTTAAGGTATTTACAACTTCCTATAATATATCTTAAAATATCAATAGCCTCAACTAAGCCTTCATACATGGATTTTAAGTCTCTTCTTGAAAAGATTCAACATAAGATTGCCAGCTTAAGCAATAGGACATTATCATTGGCAGGTAGAGCACATATAATAACCCGTTTTCTATATTAAGGGTTAGAGCTTTGGATTGTTGCACATGGCCATATCATTGAGAATTCATGAATCACATTTCATTCACATATATATCATTAGCATACACCCATGAATTATGATTTAATAAACATTGCAAAGATAGTATATGCACTCAATTGACATATTCCGGGGTATGAAAGGTTTTAAATGATCATGATGTGAATTGTGTATTGTTTATGTCTTGAATTTTGGTTTGGTGGACTATAATTAGTA
The DNA here is from genome assembly GCA_027568915.1 of Erythroxylum roraimae. Classification (NCBI taxonomy): domain Eukaryota; kingdom Viridiplantae; phylum Streptophyta; class Magnoliopsida; order Malpighiales; family Erythroxylaceae; genus Erythroxylum; species Erythroxylum roraimae. The sequence continues at coordinate 21,068,688 of JAOSBL010000005.1, read as the reverse complement.
AACTTGGAATTTATTGTTACAATTGGAAAATTGATGAATTAATTGTACATTTAGCCTAGGAAAAATGCCAAGTGGTAAGACAAATTAATTCATGAAAATTTAGGATGATTAAGCTTACAAATGAGTGACATTTGGCATATGTAATTAATTGAAAAATGACAGCAATGAATGAGTGACAAATGGACTAATAACTAGGTGACATTTGGTGGCTTATGAAGAGCATAAGTGGCTAGCATGCTAAGGACACATGTTAATCCAAGTTAATGACACTTTGCACCTAGTTGAATTAAGCAAATGCTGGGAAAAAGTTTTTGTTGTGTTTTCTCTTCTTTTTTATTCTCACACCACCGAAACACTCTCACCTGCATATCCTTATGTTTTGCTTGAGCTTTGCTAAATTATCACACCAAATCCAAGCTTTTATCCTTTATAAAGTTAGGTAAAGAATCAAAACATAGTGTTCTTGTTATAGCCTTTGATCCTAGCCAAAAACCATACAATTCCCACCTTGAATTTGTGATGATTTTGCATTCATGGAGAATTGAATTAGCTTGATCTTTGAGCTGGAATTTGAGCAAGACAAGTAAGTAAAAGATTGATCTTTATGGCATGTTATAATAGAAGGATTATGATGACTAAATTGGGATGGAATGCAAGTGGCGTTGATGATGATGTTGTGCTGGAATGTGATGGATGAATTGGTTACTTTTCTGTTATGTTTTTGATGCATGAAAATAGTAGGTTATAGACTATTAAATGGATGATTTAGGTTGAGATTTGAAATATAAATGAAGATGGATTCATGGTAAAGATAGGTGTTATTGAAGTGTTCTTGAATCTGGAAAATTAGAGTTATAGGTGTGTTTGTAAAAAGGTCATTGTTAATGACATAAGTGAGCAAAATTTTGTAAGCCTTAGTGTAACCAATATGGAAGTTAAATTAACCTGAAATAAAGTAACCTTAAAGACATGAAATCTGGAAAATTTCAAATGTTATGAAGTAGTGAAGGTAGTAAAGTTACACACATTATTGATGTTGATGACAAATTCTGGAATTTTAATTTTAGCCTTGTGTACATGTTAAACCAGCTGAGGAATGTCACTCTAAATTGGTATATTTGGACTTGATTAAGGCTGGGAATGAGCCTAGATTGCTGTTTGATTAATTGGTTAAGAGCTTGATAAGTTTATGTAGTTAATTGATTTCATTACGTAAAGAATGGATTGTTTTGATGTGGTTGAGTTCAAATATGAAAATTATGATTTGTTAAATAAATAAATGAGTTCTTTTAATGCAAACATGATCTTAAGGACACGAATAATGTGTATAAGGTATGGATGAATGAGCATTCAAGAACATGGGATAATTATGAATAAGAATTGGGTAAATGTATGAATATATAATACTGGAAAAATTTCGGTGAATGTACAGATTTGGCTTGTTGAAATTCTTGATTTAAAGTAACAATTGTGTATGTGTTATAAGAGGCTTTGATCATGAAAATATTCAAGGATAAGTGCAAAGTATGGTTGATGAATTTGGAGTGAATCAAACTAACTTAAAGGTACAAACCTGATTGCAAAATGGTAGTATACAAAATATAATGTTTGAATGGTCTTAGGGTGTATAAGCACAAATTGAATAGTTAAGATTTATATATAAGAATACAGACCCGGGAAAGTCAATTGAACATCCATTGAATATGACATATATACATGTGTATGATTGAGTACTCATTTGATTAAACAAGTTAGGAATGTGTAAATATGTATGTATTGCATGTTATAAAAGCACAAATTCAGCGTCCACATCCAGACATTGCTGGATCGTTAAGGCAATATCTTATTTGGAACGTACTGTAAGTTAACCTAGATGTTTGTCACTATAATTGATTTTTTTTGCTTAAATTTCAATTACTGAATTGTTACTTATATAATTGTGATATTCCGGACATTGTTGGTCCGAGGAGTTTGATATTCGAGATTGTATTGGAAGTGTTTACAAATTGAATGTGCAATTTGAAATGTGTTCTCAATTAAATGTTGAATGTCAGACTTAGATCTGATGATTGTGATAAATGACTATGCACATTAAATGAAAGTGATTGATAGCATATTATGTGAAATGATGCATTCCATCATATGAATGGTTGTTTGCGTGGGCTGTCATACCTGGCGTCTTCATCCTGTAGCAGTGAATTGATACTGATCTCCGTTCCTCCTCCATCGTTCTTGTCATTGCGCAGGAAAAGACTGGGTCCAGAAGAACTCGAACCGAAAGAGCAAGTTCGGGCCTTGGTGGAGCATAAGTCGGTGGGACGAACGGAATTGAATAGCGGAGATCGGTCGTCCTCCTCGGACATTTGAGCACGATCCTCCCTGTTGAAGTCTTGGTCACTCTCCGCTACTCCTAATCTGGGCTTTTTGTTGTTGAGGATCATTAAAAAAAAATTGGATAGATAAAAGGAGGAAGAAGAAAGGGTTGTTCTTGATTGGAAGTTTGAAGAAAGATTAGAATTTTAGACCATGAAAGCAAAAAAAGAGGGAAAAAAAAGAAAGGCTTTTGAAGAGTGAGGGAGAATGAGAGAAATAATGCGTGCGAGGGAGCAGAAAAAGGCAAGTGTTGGAGGGATGGGAAAAGGGGGATTTAGTTGAAGTTGGGTGTTTTTAATTTATTTTAGTATAATGGGTGACAAAGCCAAAGTTGAGAAGGGTCAACCATCATTTTGGAAATTAGTTTTTATATCCATCATATTTCCTTCCGCTTACAGATTTTCTTATCCTCTTTGTTAAGGTTTTTGTTTTATACTTGTATTACCCTCTTTGAGAAGACGAGTGCAGGCTTGTCAGCGGCAATGTTCCAGTGCTCTGTCAAAGTTGAAGTAGAGTTGATCTCAACAAAGGTCTGGCGGTATAGAACAGTAGCTAGAGATGGAAATCCAAAAAGACAAGCTAGAGACATAATACGAGGAAGTGAGCTCCATGAGAGATTCGCTGAAGCATGGATCCGACAGTGGCTATCAGGTAATGTTTTCTCTATCTTTCTTTTACAACTTCTTAGTTGATGATGGGTAGGGCAAGCTGCATCTCTTCGACAGTCAAAAGAGATTCAACATTCTCAGGTATCTAAGTGTATTACTTCTACCTTGCCGCTTATTTAAGTTTTCGGTGCATAGTGTGTGTGTATATTAACAGTGGTCATCGCCATGTGTGGCTCCCTTAAGTCGGTGGAGGTAAGGGATAGTTGTTCAAGCCATCCTTGGTAGTTTCATTTTTAATTCTGTATGCCAGTGTGATTCTGTGTTTTTAGTATAGGTTATTGTTAGTTACGCATAGTGAAAATCCTGTGGGTCGAATACGTTCCACACTCGTCCGTTTTCTCGTGAGCCATGAATGTTACCTAGGATGAGGCGTAATGGGTGGAGCTTTCTTCTACTCAACCAAGCATAGTGCGCTTGTTGAAGACGATAATGTGTGGTTATTGCATTGCAATAGATAAACGTAAACTCGCTGGAACATCACGCATCTGCTGATAAGTTTACTGCCTCGAGCATCCTGATAAGTCTGCACCCGTTACCAACTTGACGTTTCTTAATAGTCCAACCTTTTGGATAACCTTCTCCTTTCTTATCAAACCTTACCAATCCCTTTTGGACCAAGTATTTTAGAGCGGGTTAGATTTTGTTGTCACTTTGCATGCTTCACTAGTAGAGGCGTCCTTCGCAATTATTATTATTATTATTATTATTATTATTATTATTATTATTATTTCCTTTGATTGACTTTCTTATTAGTTTCAGTTTTTTTTTTATTATTAGTATTTGTATTAAGTATCTCGTATTATTATTATTATTATTATTTGTGATTTATTATTCTTACTTTTTTTGCTGTATTTATTCTGTTAACCTGCATCACTTTATTCCTGTCACATCTGCATGTGGGTCTACCGGAAACAGCATCTCTACTATGTAGAGGTAAGGCTATGTACTATTAGACCTCTCCAGACCCCGCTTCACTGCGAAATTTTAGACTGGGTGATGATGATGATGATGATTTGCGTAGATCAACCCATAATTTATGGTGACAACTTTCATACCATTTCAAAGGAGCAGAACTCATTGGGAAGTTGTTATTGTCTATCTCAAGTGTATTCAGTTTTCGTTCTTTATTATTTTAATTACTTGAGTTATTCATTTATTGTTCTTTCGTTAAAATATTGATTAAGAAAATCCTTTGTTGAAGTTAGTACGAGGTAGTCATACTATTGAGTATGAAATTCTTTCATGGGTAGTGAAGACAAAGGATAATATCAAGGGTTGAGTAGTGTCGGCCCAGTAAAGTCTTATATAAAATTATTGTCGGTAGTGAAAAATTAAGCTAGATAAGAGCCCCACAGACATAGGTAAAGTGTGTCTAACTGCCAAATCTTAGGGGGCGTTTGGGAATGAAGGAATGGAATAATTGTAAAAAATAGTATTTGCTTTGGGGTATTCATTCCCAAGGGAATGGATTGATTCCATTAAATTTGTGAATCTACTAAACCTTCCAAAAGGGTGGGTATCAAGTTTTCATTCCAATCTAGTGGTTACTATTTATACCCCTCCCCCACATAAGCAATTTTTATTCTT
>JAOSBL010000005.1:21044122-21057435 GCA_027568915.1 Erythroxylum roraimae | reverse complement strand
TAAGTACAAAATTATATATAATAATTAATAATAACAACAATTACAATAATTAATAATACTAATAATTATTATTGTTAATTTTATTACAAAATTTATAATAAATCTTACTAATAATAATAACAATAATTAATAATAATAATAATAATAATTATAATAACATAATTAATTTTGTGTAACAAATATAATACTAAAATTAATAACAATAACATATACTAGTCATAATAGGTACAAATTTTTTAATAATAATAATAATAATAATAATAATAATAATAATAATCACACAACTGTAATTTTATTAGAGTTACAAATTAATAATAACATAATTAAATATTGTAAAATAAATATTGATACAATTATAAAATTATCAATGAATTACATCGGCTCTTCTTATTATACTACAGGGGCATTTTTGTCATTAATATTGTTTTTTGTTATGTCCCCTACAACTAAACACATTTCTGTCCTCAGGACGAAGACAATTTTTTCTGTTTTGTCCATCGCAACTAAACATCTCACTGTCTCCAATTCTTGTTCTGTTCCGTCTCGTCCCATTTCTGCATGTTGAAGACGCTAACCAAATAGACAGTAAAGAGAAACTCATTTACAAAGAAACTACGTCAGGTGAGTTCATCAATACATCAGGCAGAAAGATAGTCCGGAAGTAAACTGGCGTGGACTACTCTAGGATAAAATTCTGCTCCCAAAGCTTCACATACTATTTGGTAGGTACCGAAAACTAGCCTTCCCACTTTAGAAAAGTTGAACAAGCATTCAACTATCCCTAACTAGTGCTCTCTTTGTAAATCCAAAAAAAAAAAAAAAAACCCTTAACCACCTGTTGTTTCAATATGATTACACTAATGCCACTTGGATTGAGATGTTGTGTAGATGTATTATGGACACTTAGCAAGAAATACTAGATTGGTGCTTGAAAAACAACCATAAGAAAGGGATGGATCATGGATGGATATTTGTGTCACCTTATTATATGCAGTACTCACTTCCATTTGGAAAAAAAAGAAACAGGAGAATTTTTGTAAATCAATGGGAAAGCAGAGAAGTTTTTATCAAGACGCTAGTCAACAACATAAGATGCCACATCCATTTGAACAAAGACAAACTCAACCGTAGTTCAGATGTCTCCTCGAAGTGGCGCATTAGTTAACATGTAGATTAGTTCCTTTGTGTAATAGATTGGAAACTAGCTAATCCTACGAAAGGAGTAATCTAGTGTAAAACCTAGCGTCAAACTAGCTATTCTTCATTGCAGACTTTTCCATAGCTTTTTTGCCTTTCAAGGCTTAATATATTTTTATAATTTTCAAAAAGATCATATTCTTGCTAAATTAGGTCGGAAGACATGATTAAAATATTATAAATATTTAATAAATTATTATTATCAATCTAATTATTAATTCTTTTGCGCGATTCCAACTATATAATGAAAAATTTGATGGATTACATATTAATTTATTATAGATTAATAAGAACTTTAACTTTTATACTGAATATTATTAAACTAAATAAACACCAAAAATTCTATAGTTTTGAACTTTGTATAGGAAAATCTCCATTATCATTTTTAAAGGGTTTGATTCAATAAACCTTTTTAGATTTTTATGTAAACCATCATTTCATCTTAAATTTGTTTACGATTGCATAAGCTGTTTTAAAGAATTCTTATCCATTTTAAAAACTCAAATTTTCATGTTATCAAATATTATTTCAATTTTAGTATTATAAATAAAAGCCTAAGTGTCTATTTGTTTCCATTTTTTTTCCATCCTTTTAGTTTTATAAAAATATATGAACTATTTCTTTATTTTTTACCATAATTTGATTCATCATAGATTAAGTATGTAAAAATTAGTTACTAATAAGAAATTTGATGATGATGATAATAATAATAACAATAATAATAATAATAATAATAATAATAAATATTTTAAATTTTATAAGTATTTAAATATACTTATAAAATTTTATAAGTATTTAAATATAAAATATCTTAAAATAAATGTATTTTATAATTAAAATATGCTAATAAATTCATATTACTTTACTATTTATTTTAACAAAATAATATTTATTATCATTGTGGACATACGTTTAGTATTTAATATCATACAAATAATAAATAATTTCTCATTCAATTCTTTTAAATTAAAATAAGAATGAGTTTAGCCATAGGAAGACTAAATCTCCCACTTCAAATATAAATTGTAACAAGAGTGTAGGTAATGGTTTAATTAATAATGCCATTTCAACTTGGTGCCGCAACCAAATAGCGTGTGGGAGACCAAGACAAAGGAGGAAGAGCGTTACGCAAATCTTTAATCTTTGGACCTTGTCAAATCCGTCCAATGCTACTAACTACTAAGTACTGTTTTATTAAAATTTATATTAAGGAGAATTATAATATTAAGTCACCTTGCTAATGCTAATTCAAATCTAGATACTAAAATTTTAATACAAATTTTAAAATTATATACCATTGATTGAACTTTTCTTTTGTCTCAAAACGAACAGTAACACTACACACATATTCATTAGTTATTTATTTATTAACCTCTCTATCTTCCTCTCTCTCTGTACTTTGGAGCGAGCCTCCTCACTACTGCACACTCCTTCCCCTCATAAAACCAGCGCAAGCAGCTAGGCCCCTCCATCAAAAAACATGCCTTCATCTTCGTTCACTTCTCTCTGACCGTCGCCGTTGATTAAAAATGGAGGCGCCGTCCTTTGTTTCCAAAGCAAGGACCGCCTTCCATTCCGCCGCGGCTAAAGCGGAGCGTGTTCTTACCGATATTAAAGCCGACTTTATCTCCGATCGCTCTGGTCCTCTCTGATTTTCTACCTTCTTTTTTGTTTTATCTATTTTTTCCCCTCCTTTTTATCTTCCTGATCTTTTTCCTGCTTTTTCCACTTCTCTTTCACTTTCCTATTTTGACCTCGGTTTTTGGAATAAAATTGCGTTTGTGTCTGCACGGATCGTTGACTTTTTGCCTTCTGTCTTCCTTTCTTTCTTTTCATTCGGAGAAGATTCGGAGAAACAATCACCTGAGGAGTCGGGAAAAGAATTGGAAGACAATTCTCTGAAAAATGTCGCCGAGTCAAAGGTGAGTTATTTTTGTTCCTTCCTTTTTTTTTCCCAATTCTAACGTTATTTTTTCCTAATTCAACGGAATTTATTTTCTCTTTTTATTGGTTTCATCTGGAACGCAAAATTTTTGTTGGAAAACTTATTTTTACTGCGATGCTGGAAATGTTTTGTTTGGTCGCCGAGAAGAGAGAAAACATGGAAGCTTCTCGCTTCAGATTGGGTTACAGATTGTGTTCGTTTAAGTTAATCCGAAAGGTTTTCTTGTTATATATATATATATTCTTTCTTATTTTGGTTTCTCAATATCGTTTACTAAATTTTCTTAGCGACCAATCAGGCCATGAACTTGACTCTTTAGACGCAACTTAGTTGTATATTTGGATTATACATTGTTGTGTTCGCTAGAACGTTGAACGTTGGGGCGTGCTTGTTTGATATTTTGGTTCTGATGTTATTTTTCATTTTTGTTTTGTGTATACGTTAACAGTTCAAAGCGTAAGTATTCTCATTGTTTATAGTTTTTCTTAGATTTCATAATATGTTGCGAGCAAAATATTGAGAAAGCTGCTTCCTTCTTGTTAGTCGCTCCGTATTTGTTCTCATGGTGTGATTTTGGTGTGATTTTAGGGTAACAAAGAAGGAAGGCACTCCAAATGGAGACCTTCACCTATAGGGTCAAAGCAGGATTGGCAAGATAAATTCAAGAACATAAGGATAGGAAAGAGACCTCCTGAAAGGCATTCTGAGAAAGTCGAAAATTTGCCAATGGCTGTTCCATATTATGATGAGAACTTGTACATTTTGAACATGAAGAATGATGCTGAGGGAAAGGTAATGGTGACTCCAATATGTTTTGTGTTTGTGTGAAAGCTGATCTACCAGGTATCATGGTTTCGATAATTCTATGGTAGATGAAATTGATTTGAAATGCTGTTTTTAGTCGTTTCATTAATAGTAGTAATTTGTTGATATATGGGTGCCTTAACTTTCTATTTTTGTTTGTCATGTTATTTGGTCCTAATTTATATTTTACATCTTTTCTTTATTTTCTTCTTTCTAATTTTGTAATTGATATTGGCAGAGTTCCCAAATTTCTTACATATTAGAAAGATTGAATGGCACCAACCAAGATGCCATTCCCTCATCATCTGTCTTGAAGCAATTGGCCATAGCTGTTGAGTAAGCTCTTGTTTTTGTTTGTATAATTTTTAAATTGAGAGTATTCCAATGTAGCATTCTGCTCAGGGAATAGTTGCTGGCTCCAATTGAGATACTCTTTCCATTGTTTTTCTTTTTATTCTGTAATTTCTACATAACATTTTAAGACGTATTGTCTCTGTTCTTTAGTGCTGGCAAGAATTGTAAGTCAATGAAAGATCTTTTGGCATCATGTGGTGGCTCGTCACCAATCAGGGAGAGGGCAAGCTTAAGCCTTGCAGCTGTTAAGTCACTCGTGTGCCGTGACAAAGAGGATAAACTCACATCTGAGCTTGGTGATGATGAGAAAGTTTCAGTGCTGATGCAATCATTATTTGATGCAGGTAGAAGGTCATGTTGAGATTTTTCTTTTCATGATTAACACTACCATATGTTCTTTTGCGCTATCCTGTGATGATCTTTACTTCCGTTGTAATATTTGCAAGATATTCGCAGAGGGAAACTTTCTCAGAAGGAATGTCAACTCTGGCTCTGAAGCATTGTTGTTAGCAAAAGACATTCATGGTGCTCCTCCCATGGGCTTTCTTGTTAAACTATCTGAAGTAATTGGAAGCTTTAAAACCCTCCGGAAAATGGCATTATTGTGGTGCAAAGTTGTTTCCGAGGTAAGTATGTTGTGATTAAAAATTGGCAGTGAGAAATTAGAGGATTTTGTTTTAGTATCTGAGCTTCTATTGTAATTGCTGAATTTGTCAGAATTTATCCATTTTGAAATGAATAAAATAATCTTGATGAAAACTCTTTGGTTTTTCATGCGGAACTATGTGTAAAATCTTAAGATGCTGTAAACAATTATCATGCAGAAGGAAAAAAGTATTCTACCTTTGACAGCTGCCACTACATCCTACAGTGTGCCTTCTTCAAGATAATTAGTAATTTGTACTTATATAATTGTTTCACATTCTATGTTAATTTAATATTGGAACATTACCATACTTTATAATTGTAGCTTGCTCATACGTATGTATTTGATCTTTGAACACATGCAGCTGAGAAGACATTGGTCTGAAGAACTTCATATACCTGGTGTGCCTCTGGATGAGGTGCCAGATTTAAAATGCTGTCTTCTGTACCAACAATTTCAGGTTATAAATTGTTGCCTTTCCAGAAAAGAACGACGGGATCTAGCCATAGAGTCACTGGAATCAATTATGAAGGATGCTGGTTTACAAACTGAAGAATCAACAATTTTGAAAGGCCCAGTTGTTTCAAGCCATATCTTTTGTGCTAGAATAAGCAGTGGAGAGCTTGTTCTGAGATTGGGAGCTAATTGTCCAGCTGGTAATTTGACCATGTTAGAAACTGGGGAGCCCATATACACTCCAGTTGCCCAGGTTTGGCTAGCAAGTAGTTCAGATGATAACCATGTCTTGGAACCTACTCCAGTTGTTCATATCAAGGTGCTTCTGCTTATGTAGGAAGGACCATTGCTTACTGAAGATCTCATCAAAGAAACAGAAGAATTTGTGCTACGAACAGGCAGGTTAGTTTGTTGAGTTTATAACATCTTATTGGACAAATTATATCTTAATTGCCAGTACAACCTTCTATTTGCACCTTTTTATTATGAATATGAAACCCTTCTTAGGTTAAGGTTTTTATACATTTCTTGAGTGAGAAGACTCAAATAATCCCGATAAATGAAATGGTTCAAAGGTCTATATGCTTTAAATATGTGCCATTACATTCTTGTTTGATCAGGTGCGGAAAATGTCTAGTACTCAAGTCTTACGGTTGACTATCTATCTGATAAGTTGATGATATAGAAGATAGTAATTGAGATTAATGAATTGCAATATTTTTTGTGATTAGTGTTGGTGCTGGATGTTCTCAACTCCTGTCAGACATGCAGGCGTTCAAGGTATATTTACAAAAAGAAAATCTGCCTTGTTTACTTACAAAATGTATGTACTAACAATACATGCATTAGGCTGCAAATCCTGGTTGTATCTTGGAAGATTTTGTAAGATGGCACTCCCCTCCAGACTGGACAGAAAATGACTCTAATGATGTGGCTAAAGAGTCTACCAGTGGATTTGATTCATCTTATTCAAAAGGGCAATTAAGTAGTCGAATGCAAAAAGAAGGTTATTCTCATTCTTTTGTCCCATAAGTTGCTGATTCCTTGACTCTTTCTGAACATCAAGGTTAACAAGTTAAAAATTTGAATGGTGCTGGATGTTTTTGTTTTTTATTTGGATATCACCTAGAAATACATCTGCTACTGTGTAATCCATTGTACTTCAATTTGATCTATATAGGTATATTTTGTCTAAAGTGCAAATACTGCTTTGTTAACTTTTACATGTTGATGGTAGGTAACTTGTGGCGTGAACTCTGGGAAACATCTAAGCCAGTGCCAGCTGTTAAACAGGCTCCACTGTTCGATGAGGATTTGGCAGTGTATGTTGAAATGGCAAATGTTCCATCTTGTTTAGATTCTAATTTGTTACTAAAGTTACAAAAGCTTGGTGTGTCAAATATGCAGGGAAGGTATACTGAACGACTTGGAGGATATCTCACCTTCTGAGCTTTTTGAACAACTGTTTATTGCTTTGGTAAGATGGTTATTCAAAACCAGAAGTTATTGTCATACACAGGGCTATGCCAGAGTAAATAGGCCATAACTTATTAAATCCCTGCCATCCATGTTGTCTTATTACTTTGCCACAGAAAATCCGTCATTGTTCAGTTTAACAACAAATATTTTATATTTTGCAGCTAGACATTCATATTAATCACGTCAGCTCCTTTTGTATCAATTTCCCTTTGGTGTCATTTAAGACTTGTCCCTTTTTTGTTTTTCTCATCTCTTCCTAGTCTCATATATTTATTGACTCCTGGATTTGATGCATACAAGCAAGAAAGCCTATACCGTTCTCCCAAGTAGATTAGGAAATGCATAAAATCAGAAAAGAGCAATTCCACTTCTGTTACTTGTTTTTCCAGTGTCAGTTGAGGCTTCTTATTCTAATGTTTGCATTTTCGGATAAAGTCAATCATGAACCTTCTGTCTTCTTTTCTTTTAATGATGCGAGATCTTCTAAACATTTCAGATTGGTTTGGGATTTGTAATGGCTGAGATAAAACTCTCCAATACCACTGATTTGTCAAAGCTTTTTCAAGAGTGCAAAGACTACATTATCATCACTTTTCAAGGAAGCAGTTGGGGGGAGAAATTGGATGATCTATGCCAGGTAACGTTTAGCAATATATTCAATATCAAAATTTTATGCGACTGAGAAAAATGTTGTTTCTTTTGAATCTAACAAGTAGCTCAAGCTTTAATCTTTGATATAGGTTTACGAAACGGTCGAGGCCATGGTACTCAATCCGGAGGAAGCCATGAAGACAGTGAAGCAGACAGAAGACATTACCAGTAATGGAGCTGAAATGAAACGTAGGTTCATGCGTCTGGGCGTATACTTTGGAAACAAGGATAAAACCCAGAAGAAAATATCACAAAAAGAAAATAATTCAGAGGAGAGCCAACCTCGGCAAGCATTTGCCAATTTCTTCGACAGTAAGTCATCTATATTAAGAAAGAAGCCTCCTAAGCCCGATGGAGTATCCCCACAGTGGCAGGAGACTTCCCCAGATGAGAGCGAATGGACAGTTGTGTAGCAATACTGTTCTGGTGCCTTTATATTCCTTCCAATCGTCCTGTTTTGGGCTTATAAAATGCAGCCTTGCGTTAAGTGTATATTATTTTGAATACCTCATTTTTTTTCTGATGCAGAGAAAAGAAATAAGCAAATGAAATAGTTTCTTTCTGGTCCATTTCTCTTATTTCTTTGGGCACTAATGCTATTGCATCGCATTTCAAACAAATATGTCACTTGATGACATCATTATTCCATTCAGGACTTGCATGTTCCAGCATAAACTACCAACAACAACGCCCAAAATAGCAAAGACTAGACGTTTCATAGTGTCCTGTCCTGGCACTGCAGATTCTATCTGCTCTCACTCCCGTTCATCGTCAGAGGAACTGGCGTCGTCCACCGCGGAGTCTTCGTCCATCGTATAATCTTTGGAGATGAAACTTGGTACAAGAAAATTGGCAATCCCATATACGAACAGGAGTAAACCTCTGCCCATCACAAGAAAGACATTGGATTAATAACAACAAATATGAGCAAGTATATAGATTTTCGCTATTTACCGCATAAGCTAAGTAACTACCCGGTTTTAAACAAGACCGTTAGGTCACCGGCTTTATCTGGAGAAGTTGCTGAAAGTATGAAGTAACGGGCGATGCTAGCCCTTGTCGTCATTGACAATCTTGGGCGACACTGGAGAACCCTCCTTGTGGTGGGTTCTTGGGTAGAACTTACTAGGAACAAGCTTGCCTTAGTTGGATACTTAGGTTTGGTCCGCCTTTGCAAGGTAATGATTGGAGACTGAAACTGGAGCTGGAGGGACTTCATGTGCATTCCTTGGAGAGTGAAACCGTTGAACTGTGGATAACGTCGCAAGATATTAGCTATTCCGTTCCTCGGCTTCCCATAATGATCCAAGTAACTTGTGGACTCAAAAACTATTATATTGGGCCGGGTTAAGCTTTTGACTTGGCTATAAAGTACTTTTTTTTTTTTTTTTGTAAACCATCCGATTTCCGGCACCACGTGGGTGTTCGACTAATCTGGACTCACCACGGGAGCTCGCACGAAGCGATAAATGGCTGGCCACGAGGAACGTTTCATTCCCATGAGGAGGAGTTGAACTCCCCACCACATGATTAAGGGGCAGAGGCGAGCTACCACCACGCCACCCCTCGTGGTTGCTGTAAAGTACTTTAACGTCTAGTCTTTTTCAATCACACCTTAATTATCTGTTTCAAGTATATTCCACGATACATTTTTCATTTTCTTCATTTCCGTGCTCGATCCTAAATAATTCCTTCAAACGATTGGCACATATGAATGTCCACTTAGAAAAAGTTCACAAAATTCTGAGATAGAATCCAACTTCCTTTTCAAGCCCTCACAATAAAAAAACTCCTCAGTTACTCTTTGTACCTTAGCTAATTATATAAAATTTGATCCATTTTCTCATAGGCATTAGATATTCTTGTCATCAATAACGTCGCAAGTGGAGTCTAGAGATTGTTTTAAAGTAGTTAGGAGTACATACTGGCGTGACGCCATGTCAAAGAAGATTGTAGCCTTAGAAGCCAATAAGACTTGAACGGTGGAGAATCTTCTACATGGAAAGAGACATTGATTGCAAATGAGTTTACGAAGTGAAATATAATTCGAATGGAATAGTGGGACGTTATAAGATTAGATTTGTGACGAAGGAATTCAACTTTGATTGAAAGCTTAGATTTCTATAAGACCATACCAGTTGTAGAACTCATATCCGAATTTTCTTGGCAACAACTGTCTCAAAAGGATGCAAGCTACACGAAATGGAAGGACGTGAACAGTATCTTTTAGTACTGTGATTTGTAGGAAGAGATTTACATAAGTTTGCCTACGAGTTTGTTCACAGAGGCAACAAAGTTCATCGACTTACAAAGTGAAACCTTTAGGTATTATGAAATTGGTTCTTCAAGTTAACAACCTTAAAAAAAAATATATTTGTTCAGGTATTCACATATCGCAAAGGTAAATGTAAAACTTAACACAACAGCATGTATCTTATACAACAACAATACGTAAAGAATATATGCATATAAATCAACGGAAGCATGACCGAAATACCTCCAACCATTGCCTCTCCACCGAAGTCCGGATGTCTCTGTGTTTGAATCTTCTATCCTTTGCTTTGCACAACCGATGGTGTAAACAGATGCTTAGTAAAGATAGGGACCCAAAACTAACGTTTTAAAACCACTTCCATACCTACTGCCCATCACAAAGGAGGAAGGTCGGGAATATGGGCGACAACATGTGCGTGTACAGAGGATAAATGCTTTAAATGGACCATACAATCATACGTGAACAGTAGGAAGGTTAGGTAAAAATCTTACATTCTCCCACTTGGTCCATTTAACGCAATACTACACATAACAAGAAAGCAAGTATATGAATCATGGCGATAGGTCCTCTTATAGTGAGTATTATCTTCCATGTATTACATATACAAAATTTCTCATTACTAACCCTTCAACTTAATGAATAAACCATATATTTATTCTAGGTCCAAATTAATGACATTTCTCAAAACTAACCAAAATATGTGTGCACAAAATTTATGAGAAAATATCAAACTGAATAAGAATTCCATTGAATCAACAAATGTACAACAAAATCACATTATGGAACTAAGTCCCATTTGCTACGTGAGCTTTAAATTGCTTAGGTGACATGCCTTTAGTTAAAGGATCCGCAATCATCAAATCAGTGCTAATGTGCTCTATGACAACTTTCTGTTCCTTAACACGTTCTCTTATGGCTAAATACTTAATGTCGATATGCTTACTTCGACTTCCACTCTTGTTATTTTTAGCCATAAAGACCGCAGTGGAGTTGTCACAATACAACCTTAATGGCTTAGAAATTGAATCAATAACTCTAAGCCCAGATATGAAACTCTTCAACTATACACCATGCGAGGTGGCCTCAAAACATGATACGAACTCAGTTTTCATAGTAGAAGTAGCAATCAGGGTCTACTTGGCACTTCTCTAAGATACAGCTCCAGCTAGCATGAATATATAACCAAATGTTGATTTCCTTGAATCAATGTAGCTAGTAAAGTCTAAATCGGAGTATCTAACTACTTCCAAATTTTCAGTTCGTCTATACAAAAGCATGTAGTCCTTTGTGCCCTGAAGATATCTCATAACCTTCTTCGCGGCTTTCCAGTAGTCAATACCTGGATTACTCTGATATCTTCCTAACATTCCAACAGCATATGCAATGTCAGATTGGGTGCAGACCTGAGTATACATAAGGCTTCCGACAGCTAAAGCATATGGAATGTTCTTCATGTGTTCCAGCTCAAAGTCATTCTTCAGGCATTGATTCAAACTGAATCTATCACCCTTGACTATGGGTGCTACACTTGGTGCACAATCTTTCATCCGAAATCTCTCTAAAACTTTGTTGATATAGGTCTATTGAGACAAACCCAAAATGCCTCGAGATCTTTGTCTATGGATCTTGATGTCAATGACATAAGATGCATGCCAATGACATAAGATGCCTCACCCATATCTTTCATATCAAAATTCTTTGAGAGAAATTGTTTCACCTCATATAGCAAATCCTTATCATTAGTCGCAAGTAAAATGTCATCCACTTACAACACAAGAAAACAAGTCTTACTCCCACTAACCTTCTGGTATAAATATTGGTCCATTATATTCTCTTCAAAATCGAATGAAGTGATGACCTCACGGAATTTTAAATACCACTGCCGAGAGGCTTGTTTTAACCCATATATGGATTTATTAAGCTTGCAGACTAAATGCTTACCATCACTAGAGGAGAATCTTTCAGGTTGTTTCATGTAAACCTCTTCCTCTAGTACACCATTAAGGAATGCCCTTTTCACATCCATTTGATGTAACTCAAGATCAAAATGAGCTACTAATGCCATGATTACACGAAGAGAATCTTTCTTAGATACAGGAGAAAATGTCTCTGTGTAGTCGATTCCTTCCCTCTGAGTGAATCCTTTGGCAACAAGTCTTGCTTTATGTCTCTCAATGTTGCCTCGTGAGTCTTTCTTTGTCTTAAATACCCATCTACATCCAATGGTTTTCACACCATTTGGCAACTCAACGAGATCCCAGACTTGATTAGATGCCATAGAATCCATCTCATCCTTTATAGCATTGTATCACAAGTCCGATTCCTTAGAACTCATGGCTTGCGAAAACGTTTCAGGATCATTTTCGACTCCAATGTTGTAATATGACTCTTGTAGATACACTATATAATCACTAGGTATTGTTGACCTTCTAACCCTAGTATATCTTCTCAATGCTGTATCATCATTGAGACGAGGAACTTGTTGCTTAACCTGTTGTTCAACTGGTTGCTCAACAATTTCTGGTTGTTCCTCATTTACAACTTGATCTACTGGATTAATATTAACAGCTTGTGGAACTTTAGTAACTGGTTGTCCAACACCAGTTTGAACTTGAGGGGTGTGTATTGTCAATCTATCACTTGAACCAGAGGGTTCAGCTTCACAATGGCCTTTTTCAGAAACTATGTCTGGAAAATTACCACTCTCACTGGTCAAGTCATTCTCAAGAAATTTTGCATTTCTTGATTCCACAATTCTAGTACTATGAGATAGACAATAGAATCTATACCGCTTAGACCTTTCAGCATATCCAATGAAATACCTACTAATGGTCCTTGGGTCTAGCTTCTTCTCCTGTGAGTTGTAAATTCTCACTTCAGACAGGCATCCCCAAATGCGTATATGTCTTAGACTAGGTTTCCAACCCTTAAATAACTCAAAAGGTGTTTTTGAGACAACTTTGGTTGGAACCCGGTTTAATATATACACGGTCGTCTTTAGAGCTTCAGTCCACAGGAATTGTGGAAGTTTTGTGTTGCTCCTCATACTTCTCACCATGTCCATTAAGGTTTAGTTTCTTATTTTTGCCACACCATTCTGATCCGGAAAACCATGCATGGTGTATTGGGCAACAATCCCATGTTTCTGAAGAAACTTTGCAAAAGGACCAACGCTTGTCCACTTTCAGTGTATCTACCATAGTACTCTCCACCTCTATCTGACCTCACGATTTTAATCAATTTTTCATATTGATTCTCCACTTCTGCCTTAAACATTATAAAGGCATCCAAAGCTTCGTCCTTATAACGAAATAAGTAGAGATACATATATCGCGAATAGTTGTTTATGAAGGTGATAAAGTATTTCAGACTATTTGCGTCCATGTCTGGACAACAAATATCTGTATGTATGATCTCTAACAGGTTTGTACTCCTCTTGGCACCCCTTTTAGACTTGTTAGTTTGCTTACCTTTAATGCAATCCACACAAGTCTCAAAGTCAGCAA
>JAOSBL010000005.1:20998665-21012866 GCA_027568915.1 Erythroxylum roraimae | reverse complement strand
CGGACTGCCCAAGCGTAATTCTCCCCGCAAGTGAGAGACTCGATGCATTCCAATTCACAATTTTCAACTTCATTCGACCAAGTATAGACTTATAGGTGTGTCTCGCGAGTGCGTGATTGGCACCCCTAAATATTTCCCCATATCAAAGGGATGATTGAAGTAGAAAGCAAGCGAGAGTGAACTTCCCAATTTATTTTCTACTCTCTAAACAATAATACTTATTTTAAGTAGTTTAATGTAAAATAAATGTTTAATAAGTTCAAGTCGATGTGCATATCTAATACATAAATTGGACTCTTATTTTGATATGATATATCAAACTTTAAATTTGGCATAAAGTACTGTTATCTCTTACTTAACCTAATTTTTTTAATTTTTTTAAAAAGTAACTTTATCTTCAACAAAATGATTTCGTTTTGTTATTGCATGTCAGACCTTAAATCAGGTCGAGCTTGAAAAATGCAGGCTCTAGCACAGTTAGAGGTCCAGTCAATATAGGCCTGGCCTGTTAACTGTAGGTCTGGTCATGTCAGGTCGGGCTGAATTGTCAAGCTTATTTTTAATATAATTTGTAAATAATTTAACGATTAAGAAAAGCTTTAGGATTACAAGGGGAGGAAATTGATAGTTATGCAAGTTATGTATTTTATTGTCAATTAAAAGAATATGCATATTGTTTATGATAATCATTTTCTTTGTTCATAATTGCAATCAAATTCTTCTTAGTGCTAAAAAAAAGTATTTTAGTTTTATATAATTATGCACTTTATAAAAAATATTTTATTTTTATATTATATTTATTATATAGCAAATTTATGAAAGTTTAATAATAGTTTAATATCCTTTTTTTTTTTTCCTTAACGGTTTAATTAAAGGTTGATTCAAATACGTTGTCTTATAATCATGCAACTAACATAGTTACCTTTTCTTTACTAAAAAAGGAAAAGCACACACTTGCTAAGGAGGAACCCTAGCTTCTGTGTAATCACTCGGGTCAAAGACTCTTGATCAGACTCCAATCAGGTCAAGACTCTCTTTCTCTCAATTCACATGTATACGTACACACGTATATTTATTGAATAATTTGATTTAAAAATCATTGAAGTTTGAATTTCGTTTCATTTCCTGATAGGATTATTCAGTATTCTGTGTGATTGGTGAAGCCAGAGATCGAAAGAGTTCAAACTGACAAACTATGTGGGGGGTTTTAAGGAGAAGAGTCGCAAGTGGAGGCTCGTCTTCTTCGGTTAGTTTACTCGTCATTTGTTTCTTCTTTTTTTCTTCGTTTGTGGCATGAAGTTTTAATCTTTCTGTTATTTTTGGTTTTAGACATTTTTTAAAAAATTTTGTTGATTTTGATGGAATATTTTTTTGGGGCTATTGTGACAGATTCTAAATCAGTTTCGGGCTGTAACTTCTGCTTCTAGAGTTCCATCTTCTCCGGAGAAGGAGGTGAGTGCTACTACTTATGTGGTTGTGGTGATGAATATGAGATGGGTCATTTCAGTTTGCAGAATGTGTGCATTTTGTTGATTGCACGGTAAAATCATCTGATCCGGTTGTTGGGATGTGGGGACGGTGGAATTTTCCAGAAATGATTGGCAATCGAGTATTTTGAACAGTTACAGTTCGTCCTGGATTTTATTTCTTAAATCTTTACCTGTTAAATTCTATCCAATCATCAACTTGAACTTAGTTGAAAGCTCTGCCCCCATCGAGTTCAGCTTCTTTTGTCTTTTGTTCTTTTGGTGCCATAAGTGGGACTCTCTCTCTCTCTCTCTCTTTTCTCTGCGAGGTTTGTAACATCTTAACTTGTAAACAGATTTTACTTTTTCAAGGGGGGATTGGCCATGCCAGGAATATCACACATCTTATCTCATCAGGTAACCTCAGAGCTCATATTTGTGTTTTTCTGGTGTGGAATTAAGTTTGCTTAAAAATCATGGTTTTTTCCTCTTTTGCTGTTATAGATTATTCAGTCAGTCCGGCGCCAATGAGGTTAGTGATATTATTATTTTCTTATGCGTCCAGTGCATAAGTAGTGTCTTGTACTGGAGTAGTGAGTGGAACTTTGTGGAATTGGAAGAAATTGTATGCGATTATATATTTTTGTAGACAAAATTGATATTTCATATATACAGAAAAATATTTAATTGAGAGACTCAGAAGCATGGAATGCATCTATTATGGGTTTGCTTTCCTCCTCACGTTCCTTTATTTATTTTGTAACAGTCTACTATGAGGCATGGTTAGAATTTGAAAATCCTCTTCTTGTTCTTTTGAGTTCTTATAGTCAAATTGCCTTCATGATGTTTCCAGTGAAGTAATTTAATACTTACAGTTAATGCTGAACTGGTTACTCAAACCCTTGTGCCTAAGCAAATGAGTAAAAATTTGAGATGTAAATGAGTTCAAGTTATGTAAATTTAGAGTCTGTTAGCTAGGAAAAAGGAACTATGTTTATGCATGCGTTCAACTTTTTCATGTAATAAATTTTTCTCTCTTGTTTTGTCAGAGATGTCCTTTCCAGGATTCAGCTTGTGGCTAACAAGCAAATGTTGACCAGACCTTTTTCTACAGACAGTGGTATGAAATCAATTGCTTTGGCTTACTAGATTTTCTTAAATTTCTTGTCGACATGGATTTAAATATCTGTGCCTGTGTAATTTGATCTACTCTTTGTGTGGGAGGCTGAGTCCATATTTTTTGTTGAAGAGTCTTTTTCTTTGTTGGGGATATTTGATGGTTATGAACTACGATTGTAGATTTGATCTCTCCTTCATTGTACATACCAATATCTCGGTAAATGACGATGTAGCTGAAGAATAAATTAATTTGTATCTTTCTGATGTCCTAACTATAATAGTATTTTTTTTCATTGTTACACGTTATATTAGAGGAACTGTTGGGCTGGTTGGGGATTCTGCATTTACTTTTATGTTATGGCACATTCTACTTGTGCTTTTATTTTTAACATTTTTATGTTGTCCATTCTCGTTGTAGAGGATTTGGTTGATGCTGTTGTCCCTTTTATGGGAGAATCCATCACAGATGGCACTTTGGCAACCTTTTTGAAAAGTATGGATTTCTAGTATCAATTCCTTATTGCTGTTGTTTCCTTTGTTATTTGTTTGGAATCTCTTGATCGCTATGCCTTTTGAACAGAGCCTGGTGACAGGGTTGAAGTTGATGAGCCGATTGCTCAAATTGAGACGGATAAGGTGTTGTTTTCCTGTTGCCATCTTTCTGTTTTTCATTTCAAGTTGACGGTAATCATGCTTGTCTTTTTTTACCCTTGAGACATTTATTTTCTCCAGGTAACAATTGATGTCGCGAGTCCAGAAGCAGGTGTGCTAAAAGAGGTAATTAGTCGATTCTGTTTGTTAATATTATTTTGATCATTTTACTTTTCTCTTCTCCTGTTTTGTTGTTGGAGTTGCCATTTTGATAATAAATTGAATACCACGTGTGCATGTTTGCAGTTTGTAGCCAAGGAAGGAGATACAGTGGAACCTGGAACCAAGATTGCTATAATTTCAAAGTCTGGTGAAGGTGTAGCTCATGTTGCTCCCTCAGAGAAAATTCCCGAAAAAGCTGCTCCCAAGAAATCAGCTCCATCTGAAGATAAAGGTAAGGAGAAGACAAAGCCTAAAGTTGAAGCAGCTCCTGTAGCGGAGAAGTCCAAAGAACCAGCAGCACCATCACCACCACCTCCTAAACGCTCAGCTACAGAACCCCAGCTTCCCCCTAAGGAAAGGGAAAGACGAGTAAGCATTTTTTTTTCTGCTTATGTGCACTTCTAACAGTGTCATGTATTGTTTTATGCTTAAATTTTAAAGATGTTTAGAAAAGAATGGATTGTCTGACTTAAATACCTTAACTATTACAGGTTCCTATGACAAGGCTACGGAAAAGGGTTGCAACCCGATTGAAAGACTCTCAAAACACATTTGCTATGCTAACAACATTCAATGAAGTTGATATGTAAGTTCCACTTACGGGTAATATGGTTAGTTGTCTAATAAGTTCTCCTTTATTGTGCTGTTACTAATCTTTGGGTTTGAGGGTCCTCAACATGACTAGTATGTCACCAATGAAGCTATTTTCTTCCCTTTTGGGGTTTCCTCTGTGATGTATTCTTTTTCAATTGAAATGGAGAAGTATATATGTCTCCTATTGGCATTGCTTTGAGATTTAATTGATATTAATTCTTGTATCAAGTGTTTATGCTTTCAAACAACTGGTTTTCATGTGACTTTTATTGCTTTTGAGATCCATTCCCTGGATTTATGTCATGATATACTCGGATTTCAAATTGGTGTTGATTTATAGTTTACCGCTTAAAAACCTGGCGTTGGTGAGTGTATTGGTGTAGGAAATTGGTGTTTGGTTCTTGCATTGTGAATCAGGATAAACTGCTATTCTGCCACTATCCCCTTATATTGGCTATTCCTTGTTGTTTTTCTCATTATAGGACAAATTTGATGAAGCTGCGCTCTGATTACAAGGATGCTTTTGTTGAAAAGCATGGAGTGAAGCTGGGTTTGATGTCAGGATTTGTCAAGGTTTGCTTCACATGTTGATATGGGCATGATGGTTAGAATCTATGATTCTTGCAGTCTAACATGTTTGAATTCCGTTTTCTTTTTCTTTTCCTCTTTTCTGTAAAATGGTTCAGGCTGCTGTTACTGCACTCCAGCATCAGCCTATTGTAAATGCAGTTATTGATGGGGATGATATTATCTACAGAGATTATATAGACATCAGTATTGCAGTTGGCACTCCAAAGGTTTATTTCATCTAGTTGATTTTCTATTTTTATGGTCAATCATTTATCTGAAATTGTTAAGCCTCTACTTCCATCCAAATAGCTATGTTCTTTCTGGCATCTGCATCAATTGTGTAGTGGGAGTGATCTTTCAAATTGTTATTGTTTATGAAAGTATCTTTTGGTTCATATTAGGGTAGCATAAGTCAAGTATGAGAGGTATTCTGTTGCATAATGCAAAGCATCCACTTTTCTTATATATATGGGACATACACACAAACATCAAAAACTGAATCAGTGAGAAATTTTGTAGGATGGTTTGGCTTGTAAGGAAGTTAAAGCAGGACTACTTTGTGAGTGGGAAATCAAATCACTACCTGCCTTTCTTCTTTTATCTGCTGGTGGATGATATGGTCCTGGGCATAGGATCTAGTCACGGGACGATCCACCATAGAATCCTCTTGATTTCCCTTGTTGGAGTTCTTCCCTTTTTTTGAAGACCCTATGTTTCTACGCAAGAGGGAGTCTTGTCCGAGACAAGGTCTCGTCCTCCAAGCAATATTTATCTGATAATTTGTCTAATGCTTTATTCATAAATAACGTAGCCTTATATAGAGGCTGGTTACATCGGTTTATTTAGGATAAGACTTCTAACAAGAATAGACCCACTAGTTTATTTAGGATAAGACTTCTAACAAGCATAGACCTACTAGACTTCTAACAAGAATAGACTTACTAGTTTATTTAGGATAAGACTTCTAACAAGAATAGACCTACTAGTTATGATACTAAATATTTAAATAGACTCCTTCTAGGTTAAGATCTCCTATTTCAAAGGGATGTTGTATATCTCCTATCATTACTCCCCTCCTTGACAAGGAACTTGTCCTCAAGCTCGAAGTGGTTCATTTTCCTCCTCCAGGTCTGCCATTTCAAGCCAAAACAGCCGCTTACACTTGTGTTCCCTAGAGTATGGCTCATCACAATTAAAAAAAAGTCCCTTTGCTCATCTTTCAGTCATCTCCTCCCTGGACAAACGCTTGAAAAACAAGGCTAGGCTACTTCCTATACTGGATTCCGATGTTGGAGAACCTCCCATGGCTTTGCTATCTCGGTTGTTGATAGTCATAGGTCGGCCTGAGAGCTTTTTGGCTGTTGCCCAAACTGAAGCATTGCTTATGGCTACTGCCCAGGTAGAAGTACGCCTAGCTCCCCCTCCCCGGTCCATCAACTGCATTCTTGCAAAAGCCCTTGCCATGTTCATGGCTGTCTCTAGGGTGTTCGGCCCCTGTAGCTGCACATCTATCCGTATCCTGTCAACTAATCTAGTTGTAAAGAGGCTCACCTGTTGTTCGGGTCCAAGACCAGTGGTGCGTGCTAATAAGGTTTGAAATTGACGCTGGTACTCCTCAACAGTACTCGTCTGTTTAAGATTGGCTAATTCTCCTAACGGGTTAGTGCTTAAGGGGGGACCAAATCTTGTGTTACATTGTGATTTGAAGTCCTCCACGACATTCCTGGTATCTCCTGTTCCACCTGGTAATACCAGAGTTGGGCCTCCCCTATTAAGTGAAATGTAGCCAAGCCTACTCAGTCCTCTTCTGCCGTCCATTGGCTGTGGAAAAGCTTATCGCAGCGATGCAACCAAACTAGAGGGTCCTCTGAACCATTGTAGGTGGGGAATTCCAACTTCGAGTAATGCAACACCATCCAGGCCTCGGGATGCCCTTTGTTCGGCCTCTCCCCTCAGCTAGTCGAAGGCAGCTCGCCCCATCTCCATGCCCCCCATATTCGGTTCCTTTCCTAGCTCCCAAAATCGGCGATTCATCTCTTCGAATTGGGCAGTTGAGTTCCTTTGCTAGAGCTCCTCCATCTGTTGGAAATGCTGCTCAAGCCTTTGCATAAATGCCCTATGCTCATTCTGGATATTCCCTGAGTCGTCCATCGGCTCTGATACCAAATTGATATGGTCTCGGGCGTAGGATCTAGTCACGAGACGATCCACCAGGGAATCCTCTTGATTTCCCTTGTTGGAGTTCTTCCCTTTTTTTAAAGACGCTATGTTTCTATGCAAGAGGGAGACCTGTCCGTGACAAGGTCTCGTCCTCCAAGCAATATTTCTCTGATAATTTGTGTGATGCTTTATTCATAAATAATGTAGCCTGATATAGAGGTTGGTTACATCAGTTTCTTTAGGATAAGACTTCTAACAAGAATAGACCTACTAGTTTATTTATGATAAGACTTCTAACAAGAATAGACCTACTAGTTATGATGCTAAATATTTAAATATTTTAATAGACTCCTAAGGTAAGATCTCCTATTTTAAAGGGATGTTGTAAATCTGCTATCAGTGGAGTTAATTCGTTCCTCATTCTTTTTAGTTCTAGCTGGATTTTCAAGTGTATCCAATATAAAGCAGCTTGAATGTTTTGAGTTGATTCTTTTTACTTACGTGAAAATCCACAAAAATTAACATGAACAACTCCTTTTGTATTGCTCTATTCATGGTTTATACATAAACTTCTTTGGGTTTTTTTGAGGCCGTCTTTTATCATACCCAGCTAATTCCTGAGTTTCGTCTGCGTTTAGGGTCTATGACAAGCGCGCTTAATGTGCATACTGATTGTATTTGATTAGTTATCCTTTTTCCCTGTAAAAGTTAATAAGCTAAATTGGATGTCCTGAGGAGACATAAACTGTTACTAGGTTGCTCAGTTCTGTTGCATGTTTCCATGTCTCTTTTTATTAGGTGGAGTTATTAATAATAAAGGCCAGACGTGAAAAAAAGATGGAGAGCTTTAACAGATAAGGCAACATATTATGACCTTTCTATTTCTTTCAGGGGCTTGTTGTTCCTGTTATTCGCAATGCTGCTAGGATGAATTTCGCTGATATTGAAAAGGAGATAAACAATCTTGCAAAGAAGGCAAATGATGGAACAATCTCAATTGATGAGATGGCTGGAGGTTCATTTACAATATCCAATGGAGGAGTGTATGGGAGCCTTTTGAGTACACCCATTATTAACCCTCCTCAGGTTTGCCTTGTACTGACACCCATTATTAACCCTCCTCAGGTTTGCCTTGTACTGGAGTAACTAGTATGACAACTCATGGGTCTTGTGTTGTATGGCTAGTATGTTTTGTAGTTCTGGTTAACACATGATTTCATAAATCCATAGATGGCTGAAGTTGCTTTGCTGTAATTTGGACTGAAATTTCCAACTATTAAGGAGATTTTTAAATTCAGTGCTAGAAAATGCATATATGTTCTTTCATTTCTCCGTTGTGTACCTGGAATCTCATAGTTTTAACATTCATTTGACAGTCGGCTATCTTGGGGATGCATTCGATAGTGTCCCGTCCAATGGTTGTTGGAGGCAACGTTGTACCAAGGCCGATGATGTACATTGCTCTAACATACGATCACAGGCTGATTGATGGAAGAGAGGCAGTGTTCTTCTTGAGGCGAATCAAGGATGTTGTGGAGGACCCTAGGAGGTTGCTTCTTGACATATGAAGACCATCTCATCAGTTAGCAAGTTTCTTCAGTTACAGTCTAAAATTGGGTATACCTTGAATAAGCACTTGGGTTAAGTTTTGAAGGGCTCTCAGTATTCACACCCCTAATACGGGTTCAACTGCGGCTGATTTGATCTAAAATGAGACTGACGTGTATTTGAAAATGTTTATTTCATTGTCTGCTGTTTTTTCTTGGATTCTGTCCAAGGTATATATTGATTCTCCACGTAACTGTTTTGAGAATAATTTCTAAAATGCATGGCCTTTTCACTAGACTCCCCTTATTTGTCTGTATGCCCAATATATGATATATCCCACCTGGGTGTGCTCTAAGCCCTTGCTAATGGAATTAAAAGTTAGATGAGATGAGATTAGGAGTACGTGGAATCGTGTCCATTTGTAATAATCCCTGTGGAGTATCCTGGCCTTGGTCTAGCGAGTCTCTATAAACCACAACTAAAAATTAATTATATACTGATTTTTAATATAAAATTAATCTTTATTATATGATATTTATATACAATAAGTTTATATAAATTGAACCTAATTATATATATTTTTTATGAAAGGTTCAGTAAAGAAATTTAACAAAAATTACAATTGTTATTTTTACTACACAAGTAACCAATAATTTCTTTTGAGATTGAAAATGAATTAATCTCATAAAAGGCCTATAGATAGGCGCTGTTCATGGGAGTTCAAGAAAGGAAAGAATTCAGAGCAAAAGATAAACTATGCTGTATCAGAACTCCAGTAACTCTCAGCTACGAGTCAAATGTAAAACAAAACAACTTCAGCTCAGATCACTATTGACTAAACCTTTTGCAATGAATATTTTTCTAATCCAAGATATTACTTTTCGACAGAACAAGTGGTTCTTTTTCCTCCAGATAGTGTACATAGAACAATCAAATGCAATCTTGAAGGTTATAGTTAAATGTTTGCTTGATGACTACACTTGACTTTTATTTTTATTGTTCCGTATGTTTGAATAAGTATTCTAGTCAATAAGGTGGTCCGGTTCTTTAGGAAAAAGTTGGTCCTTTTGTGATTTTGTAGACCATGACTTGAGTTGCTGAATTTATTGATTCTCTGTTTATTCCGGGTATTATAAATGTAAAGGATGACTGATAAATAAAAGATGATAATTCCTTTGCTAATATAAGTACCTTTTTTCCCTTTAAACTTAAAAGTCTTTTTTCTTTTTTTTAGGGGTGGTTGGTTCACACGGAAAAATGATAACAAAAATGAGAATGAATATAGTGAGAAATGAGAATGAATATTATTATTATAATTATGATGGTTAGTTAAGAGGAAGAAATGATTATCATTTCCATTGATAGTAATTAGTTTGTAAAACATATTGAGAATTAAAAATTTATTATATTATATTTAATTAGTTAATTATATTATAATTAATTAATTATAATATATTGACTAATTAAAATATTATAATTAATGAATGGATTATATTTGAATTAATTTTATTTTAAATAATCAATTAATTATATTTTAATTAATTATAATGTAATTAATTAATTATAATTAAATTAAATATATTTTAATTAATTAATTAATTACAATATTTTAATTAATGAATGAATTATATTTTAATTAATTATGTTGTAATTAATTATATTTTAATTAATTAATTAATTAATAACAATATTTTAATTAATTATATTGTAATTAATTAATTACAATATTTTAATTGATTATATTTTCATTAGTTAATTAATTACAATATTTTAATTAATGAATAATTATATTTTAATTAATTATAATGTAATTAATTAATTAATAATACTAATTTAATTAATTATATTGTAATTAATTAATTCATTTCAATATTTTAATTAATAAATAAATTAAATTTTAATAAATTATATTGCAATTAATTAATTACAATATTTTAATTAATGAATGAATTATATTTTAATTAATTAATTAATTACAATATTTTAATTATTAAATGAATTATATTTTAATTAATTTATTAATTTTAATTTATTATATTATATTATTAATTATAATAGAATAGAATATAATTAATTATATTTTAATTAATTAATTAATTACAATATTTTAATTAATGAGTGAATTATATTGTAATGAATGAATTATATTTTAATTAATTATAATTTAATTAATTAATTAATTATATTTAATTAATTAGTATTTAAAATATTTTTTAAAAAAGAGTCACTACTAAGGAATAAGTTTTATTCCTTTACTAAATGGAGGGTATGGAGTATTCTCCAAAAGTGAGATAACAAATTGTTGCTCCTATAATATAATCAACGATCAATCATTCACTTTTCATTCCTTAACTATTAACCCCATCCCAAACCTATCAACCAAGCACCCTCTCAGTTTTGACTCTTGTTCAAACCAACGATCTGGCATTAGTGCTATCTTCTTTAGGGATCTGTGAAATGGAAGCTGAAGCTAGTTTTTCACAAGTGGCTCCTCAGGTTTTTGATGGAGAAAACTATCAGCTTTGGGCAGTGAGAATGGAGACTTATTTGGAGGCTTTAGATCTTTAGGAGGCCGTGGAAGAGGATTATGAAGTTCCTCCGCTACCAAACAATCCTACCATGGCCCAGATCAAAAGTCACAAGGAAAGAAAAACCAAGAAGTAAAAGTAAAAGGCGAAAGCATGTCTATTTGCTATTGTTTCAATAAGCATTTTTTATTAGAATAATATCTTTCAAAATAGAGAAAGAAGTTTGGATTTATTTGAAGGAAGAATATGAAGGAGATGAATGGATACGAGGCATGCAAGTGCTGAATCTAATAAAGGAATTCGAGTTGCAAAAGATGAAAGAGTCTATGACAATCAAAAAGTGCTCAAATAGATTGCTTGACATTGTTAACAAGGTCAAGTTACTTAGTACCCAACTTACTGATTCTAGAATTGTAGAGAAAATTTTGGTAATGATGCCTAAAAGATATTAAGCATCCATAAGCACCTTGGAGAACACAAAGGATCCGTCTAAGATCACCTTGGCAGAGCTGTTAAATGCCTTGTAAGGCCAAGAGCAACAAAGACTTATGAGGTAA
Source organism: Erythroxylum roraimae (assembly GCA_027568915.1). Taxonomy (NCBI): domain Eukaryota; kingdom Viridiplantae; phylum Streptophyta; class Magnoliopsida; order Malpighiales; family Erythroxylaceae; genus Erythroxylum; species Erythroxylum roraimae. The sequence continues at coordinate 21,001,511 of JAOSBL010000005.1, read as the reverse complement.
GATCATATTGCTGAAGGAGCTCTACCTGCCAAACATCAAGAAGTTGGAAAGAACAAGAAGAAAAATTGTAGAAAAAATTAGTCGTCAAGCAACGAAAACACTACAAACAATTAGGTCCAAAGTAAAGGTAGAAACTCAAGAAGCAAACATCCACCTTGTCAACACAACGGCAAAAAAGGTCATCCACCATTCAAATGTTTGAAGAGACTAGAAGCAAAGTGTGGCAAATGTAATCAGCTTAGACAAGAAGTCGCAAATTTCAAAAGCAAGAAGCAGATGCTAAGTCGTCGAGCAAGATGAAGAAGACCAAATTTTTTTGGCAACATGTTTTTTAAATTAGAGCTCTTTAGAATGTTGGTTGATTGATAGTGGTTATACAAACCATATGATAGAATTCTCTTCAAGGACTTGAAACCCAAAGGAATCATGAAGTCAGAATAGGGAATGGTGGTTGTATTCCAGCAAAAGGAAGAGGAACCTTTGTAATTACAATAAGTTTCGGTACAAAGAGAATTTCATATATTCTTTATGTACTCAATATGGACCAAAATGTTCTTGAGTGTGGGTCAGCTGATAGAGAAAGGGTTCAAAGTATCCTTTGAAGATCAACACTGCCTTATCTATGATACTACTGGTCAGGAGATTTTAAAGGTTAAAATGAGAGGTAAAAGTTTCTCATTCCAAGGAGGAGCAGATAGCTTATTAAAATGAAGTAAGCACCACATAAATATGGCATACGAGACTTAGCCATTGTCATCTTCAAAGAATGTTGAAAATGAAGAAGAAGGATATGACAAGAGGTTTAATAGTGCTTGCTAATCATTTGCCAAATTGTAATGCTTGTCAATTTGATAAACAAAATAGGATGCCACTTCCTAAAACAACTTAGAGAGTCTCTCATAAGCTACAACTAATTCACATAAAAGTGGCAGGACCACCTCAAAAAACACCATCTTTACAAGGTAGCCTATACGATAATCTTTTCATTGATGATTTTACAAGAATGTCATGGATTTTTTTTTCTTGAAATTCAAGCCAGAAGTGGTTGGAGTATTTTGGAAGTTCAAGAAGATTGTGGGAAATCAAAGTGGGAGCAAAATTCAATTTCTTAGGTTTGATAATGGGAAGGAGTATATCTCAGCATAATTTAATTTATTATGCAAAGAAGCTGGCATTGAACATCAGCTCATGACTCCCTACACTCCGGAACAAAATGGATTTAGTGAAACGAGAAATAGATCGGTAATGGAGATGGCCAGAAGGATGTTACACGAGAAGGAGTTGCCTAAAAATCTTTAGGCAAAGGCAACCAACATAATAGTTTTCTCCAAAATCAACTTCCAACCAGGGCTTTGGAAGATAAAACTCCCTTTGAGGCCTTGAGTATAAACCTTCATTAAGCTTTCTTAAGGTTTTTGGCCGTGTGTGTTTTGCTCATGTTTTACAAGTTAAGTGTGACAAACTTAACAAAAAGGCAATTCCAGGCATCTTTGAGGGTTATAGTTCAATTTCAAAAGCATACAAGGTATACCATCCACAAACTAGAAAAATGACCATCACTAGAGACGTGCACTTCAATGAGGACGAGCAATGGGACTAGAAGAATATAAAAAACAACTTTCCTGAAGAGCAAACAACAGACAAATGACAGAATGAGATGAAAGATGATCCTCCAATTAGAGGTACAAGGCTACTTTCAAACATTTATCAAAGATGTAATGTTATAATGTGTGAACCTACTGGCTATGAAGAAGCATTTAAACATCAAGATAGAAGAAACAATGAAGGAAGAAATGTCAATGATTTAGAAAAATAAAACCTGGGAGTTGGTTGATCGACCTAAAGATAGAAATTTCATTGGAGCGAAATGGGTGTTCAAAATAAAACTTCATGCAAATAGCTCCGTCAACAGATATAAGGCTAAACTCGTAGTTAAAGGGTAAGCACAAATTTTTGGTGTTGATTATTTTGACACTTTCTGTTGCCAGATTAGATACAATCAGATTATTGCTACCAATAACAGCACAAAAAGGTTGGAAAATGTTCCAGTTAGGTTGGGAAGTGTTCTAGTTAGATGTCAAATAAGCTTTTTTAAATGGTGTTTTATAGGAAGAAATATATGTGGAGCAGCCGGAGGGATTTGTGAAGCAAGGTGAAGAAGATAAAGTTTGCCTACTAAAAAAAAGCTCGCTATAGCCTAAAACGAGCTCCAAAAGCCTAGTACAATAGGATAACTGAATATTTGTTGAGCCTTGGCTTTATAAAGAGCTTATCAAAGTCCACTCTTTATGTGAAATATAAAGATATTGACTTTCTCATAGTGTCCCTTTATGTTTATAATCTCTTAATGATTAGAACTAATACATGGCTAGTTGAGGAGTTCAAGCAACAAATGATGCAGGTTTTTAAAATGATAGATCTTATTCTTATAACCTACTTCCTTGGAATGAAAATCAAGCAAAGTAAAAATAAGGTGTTCATCTACCATAAGAAGTATGCAAAGGAAATATTGAAGAAATTTCAGATTGAGGAGTGCAAAGCAATAAGCACACCAATGAATGAAAAGGAGAAACTAAGCAAGGAAGATGGTGCTGATAAAGTTGATGAAGGTTACCATAGAAGCTTAATTGGATGCCTAATGTATCTCTCTATAACAAGGCTACACATTTTATTTGTTGTAAGTCTCTTATCTCGATTCGTGTGTTATGCTAATGTTGTTAGATCCCGCTCTTTTAGTGGGATTTTGAATTATAAAATTGACATTAAATAAGAAATTTGTGGTGAATTATTCTTGTGCAAAGAAAGAGAAAAATTCAAGAATGGGGATTGTTATATGAGATATGTGA
>JAOSBL010000005.1:20981600-20995562 GCA_027568915.1 Erythroxylum roraimae | reverse complement strand
GACGTAGCCCACAGTTTGGGGTGAACCAGTATAAAAACTACTGTGTCAAAATCTCTCAACTCTCTCTCTCTCTTAATCGTGATTTTCGATATTATTGTTTTACGAAAGTGTTAGAAAAATCTTTTACAAATATCAACTACAATTTTGTTTTCAAGTAAAAGAATTCATCAAAGGGGTTTAACGAAAAGTTTACCACAATTCAACCCCCCTTCTTGTGCATCTTTATATCATTACTAAGTGTTGTATTAACGTGTGATTGACTTCACATACATTCCAGAAATATTTTGAACGTCTCTTCATCTTTTTCTTTATCATTTAATTCCTCTAATCTGTTATGTAAAGGTAAAGAGTTAATTTCAAAAATAATTAAGGACTCAGTACTTACCTCCGAGCTAAAAGATATGTCCTTTATGGCTTCGAGCTCCTTCTCCACTTCTTCGACACAAACAATTCATTGAGGGTTAACCTCAAAATTCTCAAGCTCCTCATCACTTTGCAAATTTTTCGCACAGACTTCAATTGGATACACCTCGGGTTGATAAGGCTGCGCATCTTCTTGTTGCGATTCTAGGTGATCAAGACTTATTGCCATCTGACCTATTAGGTTTTCCATCCTCTGTTGGTGTGCTTTTGTCTCTTGTCGGAATTCTTGCATTTCCTGCAGCATATCCTGTTGAAATTGCAAAGTGTTAGCAACAAGTTTGTTAACAATTTCTTCTAAAGATGCACCTGAACCAAGTTGGCTCTCAGGATCTTGGGACCAAGTGTTTTCTGGAAATTGCCCTCCATCCTTCTAGAATTGTAAAGTATTCTCCTGCAATTGCATCATCAACTCTTCCAGAGATGGACCGGAGTTGTGATAGGAGGCTTCTGGTCTGTACGAGAATTGTTGTGTGTCCTGCAAACTATCATGGAAGTAATTTCGCTAATTATCACATCCATAATAAAAGTTAAGTTGATCAGTCCAAATATTGTTAAAGGATTGAGAATATAAATTATAAAAGAAATTACTTCCGTCCGTATCTAATTTTTTTCACCTGAAACAAAAAAAATGAAAAGATCACAAAATAACAGAAAAGAAATCAATAACGAACAAAAATATACAAAACACCAATTACATCACAAACAAAAACTAAAACACCGCACTCCCAGGCAACGGTGCCAAAATTTGACCGCACGTCGTTACACTAGTAAAAATAAAATAACTAGACTACTACTATAGCATTGGTGAGTCTAGTTCGATCCCACAAAGAGTGCGTGCAAAGTTTACGAAATGAAATTAACCGGTGTTTAGGAAAAAAGGGGGGTTTTGGATTTTTTGGAATAAGAAAAATAAAAATAAAACTAACTAATAAAAACAAATTAAAGAAAACATGCAAAAAAATGAAAAAAGGTGGGAAATTCGGTAAGGACCCGGTTCTTCGGTTCAATCTCGACCTACACCCTGACTAAACATATTTTATTAATTTGTTGTTCTTTAACCTCTCCTAGCAACTATTAATTGTGGGTTAATAATTAACCTGAATTTTCTCTTAGGTTTTGTTTAATCAAGATACGATTGTTAATTAAACCTAACCACCTGATAACCTAGGATACGATTTCTAGATTTAATTAGGCGGTAGCATTACGAATAAGGAAAACCGATTAATCAAGGCAACAACCACATACAATGCATCATTTAACCTAGGTTATGTTATCCCTAATGATTACGAATCATTAGTCGCTACACATGAATTTCAACATAACATTTACGGATTATATTAAAATTCTAGCAATGGGTTTGAAATTAACAATTCAATGAACGCATTAAAATCATCAATTCACAATACCCAACGGGTCCATACACAAATAATCGAATAATTACAAAAATCTGATTATCTATACACAATACCCAAATCAATTAAAATAGGATAACACAATCAATTCCTAATGAGAGAAAGAAATAACAAAATAATAATAAAATTACTTGACCCGGGTCATCGACGTCAATATTACCTCCAAATTGGCGTCGGGACGTTTAGCCCTTCATAGGTATTTTTCGAAAAATTGCTTCAACCCCCATCTTCATGCCTAGCCAAAAATCCTTAGTTATTTCTCTTACGCAGCCCTCACTATTGTTTATTGCCTCTGTAGCTTTACTGTAGCTTGATGGGATGAATTAACTTCGTCCCATCTTAAATCCTTGACTGCTCTTGCGCTTCACTTCACTGCTACAGGGACCATTTAATATTGCTGCCTTGAAAACCCTTCTTCTGTTGTTCATGTCTGCGTTGTTCCTTCGTTGATGTTGCGTCTGTTACGTTGATTCCTCTCTAGCGCTACTGTTTGCGCCTCCTGTCCCTCCTGCGTGACTGCGTTTCTTTCTTAAAAACCCTGCTTGTTGCCTTCTAAAATGCACAACATGTGCGTCTGTGCTGTGCGTTTTACACAGCTGCTTAAATGCAGCGGCATACGCAACACATGCAGCGTTGCTGCGTTTCACGCAGCACGCTTTCTTTAAAAAAAATTTACTTGCAATTAAAATTTTGTTCTTCTTTGCCCTCCATTTTTCTTCTTTTAATTTTCTTTGTCCACTTCATGAAGACAAACGAGTATTAATCTTCGGAAAATATCTCAAATAGGGTTTTTTTGACTCACTTTAATTTCTTTGCTTGCAAATTGTACCTAAAATCAAATATGAATTAAAATGAGTATCTTAAGCATTTTTGTATCATTATTCACTAAGTGTAAATAATTAAATATATCAACAATTAAACACATATGAATGACCCTCGAAGATACCTGAGAATCCACTTGACTGCAGCCGAATGTTCCTTTCTAGGATTTGAAAGGAAACGACTCACAACTCTAACTACGTGAGCAATATCTGGCCGTGTACAAACCATGGCATACATCAAACTTCCAACTGCTAAAGCATATGGAACTCTAGACATTTCATCCTTCTCTTCATCTACAGAAGGGCACTCTCTGGAACTCAATTTAAAGTGATTAGCAAAAGGACAACTAACCGCTTTACCTTTGTCTAGTTTGAATCTCTGAAGTACTTTGTCAATGTATTTTTCTTGTGACAACCATAGTTTCTTGGCACTTCTGTCTCTAATAATCTTCATGCCAAGAATCTACTTTGCTAATCCTAAGTCTTTCATGGCAAAAGACTTATCCAGCTGTTTCTTCATATTGTTGATTCTAGAAACATTCTTACCAACAATCAATATATCATCCACATAGAGCAATAAAATAATGAAATCATCATCAGAGAATTTCTTCACAAATACACAGTGATCTGAAGTAGTCTTCTTGTAGCCTTACTCCCCCATAACAGACTCGAACTTCTTATACCACTGTCTTGGTGCCTGTTTTAGACCATATAGACTCTTCTTCAACTTTCGACAAAATTTCATAATGTGGCCTTTCTTCTTGCAGTAATGGCATTTCACATTTGCATATCTGTTTGACTTTCCTCTGCTCTTGTCTTTAGACTTTGGACTTCTAGATTGACTCCTTCCTCTATTTTCTGTAAGCAAAACATCTGAATGTGATGAAGAGGCTACATGTTGTGATTTACGTCTCTTCTCTTCATTTAGCATACTGCTTTTTAACATATTCCATATTTAATATGTCATTTGCTGCAGTATTTGTCAAAGACACTTTCGAAGTCTCCCAAGACTCTGGTGATGAAGTTAGCACCATTAGAGCAATCACCTCGTCGTCAAACTTTATGCCCATCTTTGATAACTGATCAACTATCCCTTTCATATTGTTTAAATGATCAGCTACAGAAGTACCCTCCTGGTATGTTACTTGCATCAATTTTGTCAGATAAAACAATTTGTTGTTGCTGGTCTTTGAAGCATACAACTGCTCCAGCTTATTCCACAGCGTTCTTGCATGAGTCTCGTTAAAAATGTAGTTGTACACATTATCATCAACAAATTGTCGAATATAACCACATGCTTGTTCATGCTCAAACTCCCATTCTTCGTTGGACATCTCCTTTGGTTTAGTTGTTGAAAATACCAACAAATGCATCTTTCTAATCATCAAGAGATCCTTCATCTTAGTTTGCCATAAACGATAGTTCATACCGTTCAGATTGATCATTTTTCTCATCTTCACCTCCATTTGCCAAATTAAGTCAAATTTGAGAAAACTGACCTCAAAGATGGAATCAGGACGTCAAAATTTGGCAGAAAAGATATCTTCTAAATTTTCACCACGGGACCCAGCAAATAATAACGTGTGAATAGTGCTCACTGGAATAGTGTCGTTGAACCCCACTAGAATAGTACTGCAGCACCCAGCAAATAGTAACTTGTGAATAGTACCGCAAATAGTGCTACAGGACCTAGTTACTATTGCTACACAGTGTCGTCACCTTGTAAATGTATTAAAACAACTTAAAAGTACTATTCATCACCTTTGCCATTTTACGTCAACTTTTCAAACGGATCACGCCAAAAAATTCGTTATAATTTTGTCTTCCACGTGACGTGTTTCTTTTCAAAAAATACCTCCAATGAAAACAAGCTCTGATACCACTTGTTGGACGCAGCGGGTGTATTTTATGAAAAGGAAAAATAAAATGAGCAAAATGGACACATAATATTTAACGTGGTTCACCCTTAACTTTGGGCTATGTCCATGGACAAAACTCAGAATATTTCTTCCACTATTACAAATAGTAGGTATACAGAGATAAAACCAAAATAGTGGCTCAAAATTTTAATGAAAAAAGCCTTGCAATCGACTTTTTAAGGGTTCTTAGACCTTCCGATGGTTAATTAGAACCATTAAAGAGAAAAGATATGTTAAAAGTGTAAAGCCTCTAAAAGTCTTCCGAAGATTAGGATTTCCAAGCTTGATCTAGATTTTTATACCTATGGAAACAATGAGTCATAATCATAACCTAGGTTATGAATCTGCTTATTGAATCTATGATAAAGACAGTCCCCAGCACATACGTATCCCCAAGCCATCGATTTTATTGTTTCTCTTGAAATTAATATGTAGTCTTTAGTATGGTTGTCTCTAGAATGTGGATCCTTATGTTGATTTCATGATCAATACAATTTTTATAGCATGATAATGGCTTAATTACGTTACTTTACAAAGCTTCTTCAAAACTATACATTCTCTTTCTAGGTCATGATCTAGGTCGAGTCCCTTGCTACACTAAACCTACATAAGACATGGGTTGGTACAAGGGTATGGGCTGGACCATATTTCTTATAGAAATGTGATTTGTTTCTTGTTTTTGCTTGAATTAGCTTCCAATTCTTAAATAATCTTTTTTTTGTCACTTTATCCTATTTACTTTAAAAAGGAAAAAAAAGTAAAACATGGTAATTTGGCATTAAATCAACAAAAATGCTTTAGAAAATATGCACATTTTTCATATACATTAAATGTCTTCATGCTTAAGCTTTTTCTTGTCCTCAAACCAAGTTAATTTTAATCATTTTTAACTTAAGTAGGTAGTAATTTCATGAAAAATCAACAAACTAATTAAAGGAATTAAGATTGTCCATCATTTATTTAATTGTATTTTTCATTAATTAGTTTGCCATTTTGATGCTTGCACTAAATTGTAAATTAATTTAATTCAGTCCAATAATTCTTCAAACATCAACGTAATCCATATAATTTGACCTGACATATAAAGTAGACATATATAAGTAAAAACCTTTCATTTTTAAACATTTTAATAACCTAAATTAATATAAATATAAAACACATTATTGAAATAATGAATGAGTTTTTGAGAAATCACCTATCCTTTTGATATGAAAGTAAATACTTTGTCATGAATATTCTTGGTTACTCAGTTAGGTCACTGATGCAAATGATTACTAGCATCACTGTTTAAATTGGAACCTTTTTACGTAAGTTAACTTTAGCGGAGTAAATTTATTTATGCTCACTTTTTTATAATTTTTTTATATTTTGGTTAATTGATAAAATGATTGAAAGAGAATCAATTTATAACCAAAAAATATGCCTAAGTTATAAAAAATTGTCATTATACACATTAAGTGTCCATTTTCAAATTATTGGATCATATTAAGCCTAAGTTAATGATTGTATCTATTTACCAAAACTAGCTAAATCATAGGATAGTCAAAATTAGAACAAATTATCTTAATTATTCTTTTTTTAACTTAAAACTCTTGAAATTTTTATTGATTAAGATAACTGTGATGCAGTCAACTTTCCAAAGTAAAACATACTAGGGCTTTAAAAAATTGATATTTTTCTCCCTACACTTAGTTGTACATTATCTTTGATATACTAAATATATATAAAGAAAGCCAAAAAATCATAAGGATAATAAAAATATAAAAAGTGGGAAGAAAATGCAAAGGAAAATGAGACTTCTCTACTTATGTATATTATTTAAAATCTATAATAAATATGATCGACATCAAGAATTTATCAATACATTGCAATAATGATAATCAAACAAAATAAAATGTAAATAGAATTAAAAATAATAATGGATTTAGGATGCCCCTTCTTAAATCAACTTAGAGAGTCTCTCATAAGCTGCAACTAATTCACAAAAATGTGGTAGGACCTCAAAGAACACCATCTTTACAAGGTCGCCTATACTATATTCTTTTCATTGATGATTTTACAAGAATGTGATGGATTATTTTGTTCTTGAAATTCAAGCCAGAAATGGCTGGAGTATTTTGGAAATTCAAGAAGATGGTGGAAAATCAAAGTGGGAGCAAAATTCAATTTCTCAAGTCCGATAATGGGAAGGAGTATACCTCTGTAGAATTTAATTTATTATGCAAAAAAGCTAGCATTGAACATCAGCTCACAGCTCCCTACACTCTAGAACAAAATGGACTTATCAAAATGAGAAATAGATCGGTAATGGAAATGGCCAGATGTATGTTGCATAAGAAGGAGTTGCCTAAAAAATTTTTAGGCAGAGGCAACTAACATCGTAGTTTTTCTACAAAATCAACTTCCAACCAAGGCTTTGGAAGATAAAACTCCCTTTGAGGCCTAGTATGAGTATAAACCTTCACTAAGCATTTTTAAAGTTTTTGGCCTTGTGTTTTACTCTTGTTCCACAGGTTAAGTGTGACAAACTTGACAAAAAGGCAATTCCAAGCATCTTTGTAGGTTATAGTTCAATTTCAAAAGCCTACAAAGTGTACCATCCATAAATTGGAAAAATGGTCATCTTTAAAGACATGCACTTCAATGAGGATGAGCAATGGGACTTGAAGAATATAAAAAACAACTTTCCTGAAGAACAAACAACAAACAAATGGCAGAATGAGATGGAAGATGACCCTTCAATTAGGGGTACAAGGCTACTTTCAGGCGTTTATCAGAGATGTAATGCAGCAATACATGAACCTACTGGCTATGAAGAAGCATTTAAACATCAAAATAGAAGAAACAATGAAGGAAGAAATGTCAACGATTTAGAAAACTAAAACCTGGGAGTTGGTTGATCGACCTGAAGACAAAAATGTCATTGGATTGAAATGGGCATTCAAAACAAAACTTAATGCAGATAGCTACGTCAACAGATAAAAGCCCAGGCTCGAAGTTAAAGGGTAAGCACAAATTCTTGGTGTTGATTATTTTGACACTTTTTGTTTCCAAATTAGATAAAATTAGATTGTTACTAGCAATAACAGCACAGAAAGGCTTGAAAGTGTTCCAGTTTGATGTTAAATAAGTTTTTTTAAAATGGTGTCTTATAGGAAGAAACATATGTGGAGCAGCCGGAGGGATTTGTGAAGCAAGGTGAAGAAGATAAAATTTACCTACTGAAAAAGGCTCTCTATGGCCTAAAACAAGCTCTAAGAGACCGGTACAGTAGGATAACTGAATATTTGTAGAGCCTTGGCTTTATAAAAAGCATATCAAAGTCCACTCTTTATATGAAATATAAAGGTATTAACTTTCTCGTATTGTCCCTTTATGTTTATGATCTCTTAATGATTAGAAATAATACAAAACTAGTTGAGGAGTTCAAGCAAGGAATTAAGTAGGTTTTTCAAAACACAAATCTTAGTCTTATACCCTACTTTCTTGGAATGAAAATCAAGTAAAGTAAAAATGAGGTGTTCATCTACCATAAGAAGTATGCAAAGCAAATATTGAAGAAATTTCATATAGAGGAGTGCAAAGCAATAAGCACACCAATGAATAAAAAGGAGAAACTAAGCAAGGAAGATGGTGCTGATAAAGTTGATGAAGGTTACTATAGAAGCTTAATTGGATGCCTAATGTATCTCTCTATAACAAGCCTAGACATTTGATTTGTTATAAGTCTTTTATCTTGATTTGTGCGTTTAAAAGTAGTAAAAAGAACATTAAGATATTAAATGGTACTGTTGATTATGGCGTCAAGTTCGAGAAGTGTCAAAACTTCAAGTTGTGTGGATTCTCATATATGACTGGACTGGACTGGGCTAGATCCATTGATGACATGGAGAGTACTTTAGGATACTGTTTTAGCCTAGGTTCAGGGTTTTTTCTTGGTGCTAAAAAATGCAAGAGATTATTGCCCAATCCATTGCAGAGGTAGAATTTATAGCAACAACAACAACTATAAATCAAGTTTTATGGTTGAAAAAAGTTTTGTGTATTTACATATGGGCCAGAAGGGTAACACAGAGATTTTGGTTGACAATCAGGCAACAATTTCAATCTCGAACAATCAAGTGGAAAAACTAAACATTTCAATGTCAAGCTCTATTTCTTGAGGGAGGTGCAGCAAAATGGAAAGGTAATTCTAGTTTACTGCAAGTCAGAAGATCAATTTGCAAACTTATTCACAAAACCACTTCCAATTGGCAAGTCTTTAAGACAAAGAATTGGAGTTTGCAGTTCCTAAAGCAAGGAGGAGTGTTATATGTTTGTTTGAGGGCTACAAGTGACTTTTATTTTTATTATTTCACATGTTTGAATAAGTATTCTAGTTAAGAAGTTTTTCCTATTCTTTAGGAAATAGTTAGTCTGATTGTGATTCTATGGACCACGACTTGAGTTGCTGGATTTATTGATTTTTTGTTTATTCCAAGTATTATAAACGTAAAGGATAGTTGATAAATAAAAGATGAAAATTCCTTTGCGTTCCTTTCTTCCCTCTAAACTCTTTTTTTTTTCAATTTTGACTCTATGTTTTCACCTCTTAAACCAACAGTTATTACATCATCTTTCTTAAGTTCTTTCTGGTTATATGCCTATTTCATAATATCATTCACGTTATTTTTATCATAAGATCGTAACTTTGGAAGAAAATTTCAAACTCAATCCGATGTAACTTGAAATTAATGAGTTCAATCTAAGTTGATTAGATTGTAGATCGAATTTATATTTGAAATTTACAATCTAACTAGGCTTGAAGTCTGAATATATGCAACTCAAATTTTACTGTAACTTTTAAGTTGTTCTTTTTTTTTAATTATTGTCTGTCGCTTCTTCTATCGCTCATTATTGTTTGCTACTTCTTCTATCTTTCCACTCTTCTTCTTTATTGTTTTCTATCGCTTTTCATTCCTCTCTTCTTTTTCACTGACATATGTCGCTTCTTAGTTTAGCCTCATAACCACCACGTGCAATGATTATTGTTATTGGTGGTTTTGAAGATGATTGTGAAATTTCATAGTTGATTTTTTCTTAGAAATGTAATCTAAAAAAAGTTTGGCTACTACATATCAATGATAAAACCACCAAGATAGTTGCAAACCATCGAGACACTGGATATTTTTTGTTGTTTTATTGTAGACAAAATGGAGAGGCGATGGAGAAGAATAAAGAGGTGATGGAGAGGGTTCAAAGGAAATGTCAGGTCAACTATCAAAATTTTGATGGGTTGGGTTAGGTTTTAGGCCTTCTTAAATCTAAACTGGTTTGGGCTCAGGCTCGAGCAAGATGAGTCAAGTTTAATAAAATTTTGAGTCAGACTCGAGTTGTGTTCCAGCTAGACTCGTTGCTATCCTTACAAGATATGTTAAATAAGATTTGAATCCTTTCTTAAAACATTAAGGAATACTAATAGGTAAAGAATAAATGATTTATGCTTTCATTACTTTGAAAGCAAAGAAAACAATAGTTGTTATTATACATATTATAGTTGAATTTTCGGTGGTACTTATGCTTTCTTTGATTCTTAAGGGAACTATAGGTGGGCTTTTTTGAGAATCAAGTTAGCTTAAATCAAAATACATTATGATGAGATCTTGTAAGAGCTTTTATCACGAGTTGATAGTGAAATATATGAAATGATCTCTTACCTATTGGAACGAGTCTTCTTTCCCAAAATTAAGGCTATAATTAGGTAAATTTTGAATAGGCTTGGCCATGGGAGGCTACTTGGATCTAACCTCAAATCATTTACACGTTGTTTTCTTCTTTCTTCCACCATATTGCTTGGTGATTTTTGGGCAAGTATAAGGAATTTCTTTAACCAAATCAAAATCGTAAAAAACTATAACTATTTTCATGCTTATTAATAAAAATAAAAATGTTACCTAAAGACTTAAACGTGGAAGAGAAACAAACTAGACAAATCCAAATCTCATTTCAAGGGTAAAAAAGTAAGGAGATAAATAGGTCACCATATTTAAAACCCTTGGCTGCTTTAACATAATTGAAGGCTCCCAATCAATAAGGATACTATAAGAGACCATCGAGACACATTAAAGACATCGTTTGAGATGTTGATTGGGGAACCAAAAGTTGTCATGGGTGAGAAGAGGAAGTCCCAACTTATAGAACCAAATGTTTTATGAAAATCCACTTTCAAAGTGTAACACTTGATTTATTATTCTAATGATAGTTCTTCCAAAATTCTTAGGCTGTAAGGATATTGTCTCCAATGTTCCTTCCATGAAGGAAAGCTCTTTGACATGTGCAATTTAAATCACCAAGTAAAATAGATGAGTTATCAAACTGCAATTTCTCTAGGTTCTCCTAAAGAGTTATCCTCTAAAAAGTTAAGTTAACTGCAAAAATGAATATTGCATTAATTATAATTTTATGGTTGATCAAGGTCACTTGGTAATGTATGCATTAATCATTGAAGAGGTTGCTTTTCAATTGAATATGAATTGAATCAAAAGTGATTATAATTTTACCATTACAAAGAGTTGAATGATTGGTGATAAACTTTTAAGGTTTACCCAAAACTAAAGACCTTTATGCAACATAGTGTTATAAACTTTTAATGTTTACCTGAAACCAAAGACATTTTTAGAGCATAGTGACTTATATTTTAGTCTCCAAGAGACCCATCAAAATAAGCTTCTTTGAAAGTGAATAATCTTTAAGCAAATGTGGTTTATTGGAACAATCTTTATATCCCAGACTATTATTGACATATCTTGGGTAGTGGGGGTTGGCTTTCTACTTGGCTTCTTCATATAGGATATTACTAATTCTTAGGTTGTTCCTCTTTTTTTGGTCGTTGTTACTAATTAGTAATAACTTATGATTTACTAACAATCTGTTGTTGGTCTTGAACAGTATTTGAAATAGAAATAACATTGTAATCGACCATTGCTACCATTTAAACTTCTCCTCAATTTGCAACTAGCTCCCAACCTAATTAGTGTCTTTGATAGTTTCCTCTTGTATCTCACAATCAATTGTTGAATAAACTATTTCTTTGATTCAGAGTTCAACTGGTTTTTATCATCCCCAAGTTCTTGATTTAAGATCATTAGCTTACTGTATTCTTGTTAGACAAACTTCCTATGTATGAATATCTAGATTTCAAGGGATAAGGGTTTCCAATGATAAGAGATCACTATTTCTATTTCTTCCAACTTTCTATCTTCATCAAGCTTCACTAGGTTTATTCCTAAGCATATTCTTACATAACTCCGTCTCTTCAATGCTACAATATGCTACTCTAGGCATATTAAGGTACCTAGTGAGTTTTCCACAATACAAACACAAATTTAAACTGAATTAGTGCTCCAAAAAATAAATTATAAAAGTTAGCTCATATTGGAATTCTTCTCATCATCTATTTCACCAACATCATCCCACATACCCCAATTGGTTCCAAAATAATGTCGTTTTAGTTTCACTTTCTAAAATATCGTTTTAATTTTGACTTTCTTGAAGACAAAATATTATCGCTTTGAGAAGTTAAATAAAAAAGACATCCTTTTGTAAAGAAAGTTTTAGCCTTGTAAATCAACCATCAAGTCAAGTTTTACTCAAAGCTTGACCAATTTAAAACTAATCTGTTAATTACAAGTTAAGTCGGATAAGGACGAACGTTACCTTTAATCCTAGATTTCTACCTCCATAACATGGTAAGTTTACCTTATATGTGCTACCTCAAGCACTTTCATCAAACTTGCTTCACAATTTAATTTGAACATAAACATATCTTCCTCATTCATGTATGTGTTGTTCAATCCAATCTTGCTCTAATTAGAGGAAGCCCAAGTTTGCGTTAAAGGGAAGACAAATCTCTCATCAATAAACCGCCTAACCATTTTCGTTGCAAGGGAAAAAAATTTACATGTACATGAATGCAAATTTACATGTAATTACAAATAGAAGCCCCCAGAAAAGTCGCCCGGGCAAGTCCAAGTGATGTTTTAACATCTACTACTGCTCTGTTTGTATGTTTAATTAGTATCTTTTATGAAGTGCAAAAGGGTAGAAAACAACTAATACTGCAAGCCTACCACTTTTTTTCAAGTAGTATATCAGTAAGAAAACTAAATGACAGGTTTACATACAAATGCTAAAATCATAACAAATGTCAACACGACAGAGTCATACATCCTTTCTGTGCAAAAGAGCGACTGATGCATTTGTTTTTGTGAAAACTTCTGAAAAGTGTTCAACAGAGCCTACACCACTGCTTGCCATCACCGGTATGCTAACGGCATGAGAAATCAACTTTATTAGATCTATATCAAATCCTTGACCTTGACCTGAAAAACCATAACGACGTCCGTGAAATATGTGAACACCTCCAGTTTCAGGAAAAGAAGAATAATTTATAGACATATCACAGAAAAATAGTGGTCCTGTAGTTCTATATTGAAGATATCATTAGTCCAAACCTAAGAAAAATTCTCTTCATCAATAGTGGCCAAGAAAAGGCCATCAACGCAAATAGGAACTGGGATTCACCAAAGACTTGTGGATCATCGTACAAGAGTATCTCAAAGGAAACATTAAACAATGGATAAGATGTTAGGATTATCTGTTGCAGATGCTGATATTATCCACGCTAACCATTTTTGTAAAATAAACATTTCACATTTCTGTTTCTCAAAAACCACAAATCAATGAACAGTGATAAACACAGTAACTTACAGCAGGAAAGAAATAATCCTTACCATCGCAATCAATGCAGTTCAGCAATATTTCTCCAGCTCCAAGCTCTTCAACTGCTTTTGCAAGTTCATAAGCTCCAATTGGCCTACCTTCTCTCCCACCATTAACCTTTAAGGAGGTAAAAACTTGAGCTGTATCAGGTATTTAATTGTACAGAATACTAAAGCCACATCTAAGCAATAGATGAGATTCCCATTATGGTAAAGTGCTGGTGATCATGGCAAAATGATTTTGATTCACATGTCATTGCAAAACTAGTCTATGTTGCTCCTCTGCTTGTCCTATCCAAATAATGAATCCAGATATATAGGGATGGCAATGGGCCGGGCTGACCCCTGCCCGACCAGGCCAGAAGTGGCCCAGCCCAAGCCCTATCGAGCTGAAGGCAGCCCGGCCCAAATTCTGTTTTTTTTTTTAAATGTGCAACCCTACAGATATATATTTCTATTAATTGATAGGAAAACATTTTATATTCCTTTTCAAGCTGTCTCTTTCCTATTACGAAGTGTTAGGTTGTTATCATCTCAAACAAGGTTTCAATTGAATAATTTCTGAAATCTAGTTTCACGCTTAGTTATTTATTTGATTTTATGCATAGATATATATTCTGATACTATG
>JAOSBL010000005.1:20859518-20870026 GCA_027568915.1 Erythroxylum roraimae | reverse complement strand
ATAGAACTTTTGTATAAGGATTGTAAATATTTGTTTCAATGAATACAGTGTAAACTTTTGTCAATGAATGAAATGAATTGTTGAAGTTTTTAAGTATTGTATATTCTTTATGATGCCATTTAAGAGATTATATTTGCTCTAACATACCATTGTCATAGGACATGTACTTGAATGTCCTCTGGATGTTAGGGTATATACTCTATGGTAGTTGGTTGTTACATATTTCTTTGTCATGTATGTTCACTTCATTAGTTATCTATACCATCTTGGTGTCTATCGAGTTCTATTTGTGATATATATTTTTCCGGCTTATTGAGTACATAGTGTACTCATCCCCTCCACTTTCCAACCATGCAGGTTAATTTAGTGCGCTTGAAGCTCTGAGTGGATCGTGCAATCTTTTGACATTTTTGGGGCATAATCGCACGTAGGTAGTCTCTATTTGTACTTTTGTTGCATAGTGGCTTATGAACTATTTTTATTAGGTTGGTTATGTTGATATGCTTTATGATTTTATAAATTAATTCTTGACTGTCTTGTTGCTTATAAAAGACCTTATAAATGAACCTTTGGTACTATCTTTGAGATTATTTTTGAGTGGACTTAAAAGTCTAGGAGTTGTGGTAGAATTTTAATGTGAATATAGAAGTGAGTTTAAAATTGATTGCAGGTGTTTTGATTGAGTTTTGGGATTTTTAAAATATAGCCATTGCGCTGCCTAATTTTTTTTTTTAAATTGTAGTTAGCCTTGCATAGTCGGATTAAGGGTACCATGAGTGTCCTTAGCTCGGGTATGCGGCGATTGTCATGTGGCCCATGTGGTATCGGGTCGTGACAAACATAATCATCATATGGTGATATGGAATAAAATACTTAAATGATTGGCTTAGTGCAAATGAAAGATCGTTAGTTTATACCTTATAGCCAATCGTTTGGTTATAGTTTATTGACAAAATATTTAAAAACATTATTTATCTTATACATATTTAGATGTATCAGATAAAGTTCATGAGATAATTACTCATTGTAAATAAAATTATAATGAAATTATAATTATGAGATTCATATTACATTTATGTATTATCCTTAAATTGTTCTTTATCTTTGTTCTGTTAAGATTGGACATTAATAGAGCATAAAAAGACTAGCATATGTTTTATTTTTCCTTATAAAGGAAATAGTCTATCTCACAGACTAAAGTATAAAGATACTTAAACAAACATGTGGGTACTTGTTAAAGAACAAGTTCACTGAATTGACCCCATATGAGAAATCTATTTGGATCATTACTTGTATGTTTGTGAAAATTCCCATTGTGATGATTGTATAAGAGATTGTTTGACTTGAGATCTCTATAGTTATCATGTATAGAGCTTGCTATGTTTTTTATACTACTTATAACCTATTTTAATCATAATTAGTTCAGTCAATAGTCATTGGATGAAGCATGAACTATATTGAGGTAGTTGAGTGATAAAGATATGATTCATCACCCTAAAGTAATCATGGAGAATGTTCTATTGTTCTCGATTAGTATTGATTCAAAATTCTTAGCTAAGGTGGAATGATGTTTTGTAAATAGTATACAAATTTCATTATTTGAATCAATAGCTAATGGTGAAAAGCTAATATAATTGAACTCAAAATAGAGTAAACATTAATTTTATGCTTTATGTCTAATTAGAACATTATATGATGAAATAATTAAATTATACAAAAAAAACATGCACATAAAGGTTATTCAAAAGCACTTTAATGTTCCAAAATATTTGACTAGTCATGATCGTTTCTATATGCTAATCTTGATTTATAAATATAATTTATTTAATTAGAAAATTAAAGACAAATTTTAAGAGTTTAATTTATCTAATCGTAAATATGATTTAGGGTTATAATTTGTATTCATTGCCAACATATTCAGGAATCTAATGGTTCTCACATAAAGAACAAGTTAAAGATAGCAAAGATATTTTAATCAAGTTGGACTTAATTGTAAAGTTTGTTATGATTAAATATGACATATTTAGGGTCTGTTTGTTTCCATTAATTTTTTTATTTTTTTGTTTTTCTGAAATCTAGTTAAAAAACATGTTTGTTTGAGTTTTTTTTATTTCTGCTTATGGTTATGGTTTCTTCCAATTTTCAAAATTTATGAAAACCATAAAAACTAGTTTTTGTTTTCTATTTCTATTTTTTCGTAATATGATTTACTATCATTTAAATATATATTATTTAATTATGTATTATATTAATTATTAGTAACAATCTTAAATAATTTAATTTAATATTATATTTAATTAACTAAATTATAAATAATTTAAATTTATTTAATAATTTATTTAATTTTTGTAAGTAAATTAAATCAAACTAATTTAATAGCTATTAAAAATATAATTAAATTTTAAATTATCTTCAAAATATATAACTTTCAAATAAAATTTTGGTTTATTTAAATTTTAATTTAACTTTTAAATAAAATTTAATTTTTAAATTATTTATTTTGATAAGATAAAATAATTTTTATTGATAATCTATTAATAAATATTATATAATATATTAAATAAATTTAATTAGTTAAAAATAATTTATCTTTAAGTTTTATGTAATATATAATTATTATCAATAATAAAAAATATAACTATATTGACATTAACAACCAAACAAGTTTTTATTTTTATTTAAAAGGAAACATAAATTAACATGGAAGTAAAAATTAAAAATCACAACAGAGAAACAGAAATAGAATCAAATAACCCTTTAATAAATAAGAATCAATATGAGATATTATATCTTATTTGAGCATAATTAGTATTTAATTAGGATTATTTGTAATTCTAATTAAAGTTTAATTGAAATTAAATTTTAATTTCAATTAAATTACTGTAATGTCTAAAATTTATCATAAATAAGTTTAAACTATAACGTGTTGTACGTAACCTGAGCCTTAGTTATGCACCTAGGATGTAACATGAAAGGGGAAAATGGAGATAAACATGAATCACACCTAATTTTGGATTCATAACTTTCAACGAGCTTTTCGGAGTTGAAACGAACCAGAATCTATGACGACCTTCATAGAAGTTGATCACCGGAACGTCGTTAATGTCTTTCTTCAGTTTTCTTAATAGTGCCCCTTAACGGGTCAGAGAATATGGATACTCATGATTTACATAAGCAATTATAGGAGACTTTAACCTCCTATTTATAGTATCCATATTGGGCCTCCCCATCACGAGCTCAATATTAGTCCGATCCATACTGACTGAGATCCATTTTTCTGGCTGGACTTCAACTTATTAATTCAGATCCTTTATTAGGCTACTTTATTATCTTTATTTAGATCAAATTCAATTCACTTAACTAGTAATTTATTAACACTGTCTAAATTGTAATTAAATGTTGTCCAATCTTATGGAAAATATCTAACATTATTACTCTTGGACAATAATTTATTACAACTGTGAAAATAATAAAACCAATTATAGCAAATCACTGTATAGATCAATCAAGTTCAAAAAATAGTTTGATCCAAAGATAACAAAACTCCATCATTTGGTCCTGCAAGGCTTTCGATATCGAAAAATATCAAACATATATGTCATGTGTGACACAGGTCTAATATAATCATGCATATCTAATACCTCACTAACATGAATGAAGAAATGAAGTGTGGCAAACTACGATGATACTCAAATGATCTGAGATGTATCATTTTTCCATTTGTAGGTCTTGATTTATCTAAAATTTATGCCAAACTACATCATAGAAATCCATTCTCTTACTAAATGTTAAATTGTGTTAGGGAATATGTATTTTCTCTTATTGAATGCTAAACTACATTAGAGAAATTTGTTTTCTCTTACTGAATGCTAAATCGCATTAGACAAAACCTTTATAGGATTAACACTTATATCCCACTATGTCATATCAAATCCATGGATTTATATATCAAACTGTATGTGTCCTAATGACATGGGCCCAAGGTTAATCTAAATATATGCCCAATGACTTTTTAGAATGCTTAAGATTGACACAAACCTATAATACTTTCAATTATATTATGACAATATATAACAACATCTATGACTGAGAGCAAAATGATAATCATCTTTATTGCTAAACAACCATACTTTCATGATACATCAAAAATATAAATATGTAAAGAGAAAACATAACAATCCCTAACTAACAGTGTCTCTCAAAAATTTGTGGGCAAAGTTCTTTAGTCAAAGGATCAACAAGCATATTCTCAGTCCTCAAATGTTCCACCTCAATGTCACCTTTAAGTATCAACTCGTTTCTGGTAAAATACTTGACCTCCAAATACTTAGACCATGTGATATTCTTATTGTTGTTATTTATAGAGAAGGTAACTGCAAAATTGACAATGTAAAAATTAGCACAAATGTAGGATAACAACGATACTAAAAGACATAAATAGTATCTTTACTAAGAATCCAAGTACACATATTATGAAACACCTGTGGGTTGAATACATAATACGTGCAAATCAAATCTCCACATAAAAAGTGATCAGAGTATACACCACCAACTCTCATGACACTACTACCTGTAGGAGAATAAATCATTCAAGTAGTGGCTTCCTCCATCTAATGCCTTTATGCACATCTCAAAATATCTTGTAAGGTCAACACCTATAGGCAGAATGGCCAAATATAAGATCGGAGACATCCCCAAACATGCAAGCAGAACAATTCAAATACTAACTTAAAGGCCACTATAGTGACTGCATTTACATTAGTATCTAAACGGATCTACAAACACAAATGATTCATTTGTATGTTATCCTCGCATTTTGTATGGGCATATGATATGTGACAATGTACCATCAATAAATACAAAATCCAAATGCACGTTCTCATTATTTCATATCGGTGTTGAACATGTTGTCTATTTAACTTAATGGTGTTGAACATGTCTATTTAACTTAATTTGCACATTATCAGAGAAAAAAAAATTTCAATTGGAGTATCATGCTATTCTGAAATGGTTTTAGGAACCTTAATAGCCTGTTTCTAGAGTTAACCTTAATAACCATTTTCTAGAAAAACAACATGTATCTCATTTTTATATAATTTAATGCATGAAAATTCATTCTAAAATGGTTTTAGGAACCTTAATAACCTTTTTCTAGAGTTATACTTTATTTATTACTAATGTAATAAATTTAGAAAAATTAAAAAACTCACTTTATGAATTCATGGGATCCGGAAACTAACCCAAAATAACCCAGGGTATCATTACGGAGATTCTGAAATTTTTAAGTTTTTATTTTATTTTATTGTAGTGCTAACATCAATAATCACTGTAGCATTGACATTATCATGACATCAGCTACTCGTCTACTGTTGAAGTTAGCCTGCGTATGGAAAAGCATCAATCGACACCTTTGAATGCATCTGGCATGTGTATTTCACGTGCCTCCACGAGCTAGTAACTGTTATAGCGAGTGTGTTGCACGCACTGAATGCGCAGACGTGCTGTCTACACAGACGCTTATGCCACACGCGCCAGACACGTGTCCTGCTCTCTGCGCACTATCTGTCTGGCGTGTTCCGCCACTCCGCGGTACTGTATCCAACTGTTTTTCTTCCCTCACTAAAAAATGGCCATTTTCAATGAGATTTCGGGTCGTTTTTATCACTACAACGCTTGTTTTCAACCTGTTTTTTCATGCTCTAGTTGCTCCAAACATTAAATATCAAGTTTAAACACAAAAACGAATTGTTTTCTCCAAAATCCATATCGAGAAAATTAAAAAAAAACTTCTATTTATAATCACCCGATTATGTAACCGCTCTAATATCATGTTTTGTGCGTAGCCTTAGTTACACGCCTAGAATGCAACGTGATAGTTACACACCTAGAATGCAACGTGAAAGGAAAAGAAAGTTTAAAAACATTAATCATACCTAATTTCAACTTTATAACTTTCAACGAATTTTTCAGAGCTGAAACGAACCTGATTCTAGACAGCCTTTACGAAAGTTGATCATTAGAATATCGTTAATGTCTTTGTAGCGCCCCCTTACCATAGAGTACGAACCAAAATGCCCAGAGGTCATTCCGATACATATCCCACGATAAGGGTAAGCTACGATCGATCACTACTCTCACTTCACATGGCATGGTATTAAAATTTCGTATAAAGCTTCACAAGGAATCTACAATATTAAAACCCAACTTTTTTTTTTCATTTCAATTCCTAACCATCGAATGTCTACATTGAGTCTTTCAAAAGTTTCATATGTACATTCACAAATTCTAATACATGAGTACTACAAGAAAGAGGAAATAAATCAGATCTATCTAAGCCAACCAAAAATCCCAACTGACCAACCTTTGAGCCATGATTGCTCTTGCCAAAACGCAACCTACAAGGCAGTAAAGCCCCTTAGTAGCTAGAGTCATCTCTCAGTCCTGAAAAGGCAACGTTGCAATTTTGATGAGTTTTGCGAACTCAATGAGTGAACCATCATTGATGAATTCACCGGATTTTATACACATAGCAAATTTTGCATAATTACTCATTTATTTCATTCATTTGCTATTCAGATACTCACATCTCATGGCATGTCACATAGTCATTCAATATCACCTTGCAAAACATTCATAAACTTCAGTTTTTATAATATTATATGCATGAGACTTGTGTTTATTCTTATTGTTGTGACTGAGTGCCAATCACTTACACAGATACTGGCCCATAGGGCTCAGTCAGAACAGAGTTCACGGAGCGTAGCTTTACGTGCAGAATCAGAATTCACGGAGCAAAGCTCTACATGGAAGCGCTTCATAATGGCTACTCAAGTCACAACACCTTTATCTGAGCATGCATTTTATGAAATGCAACACCTACTGATCATGTCATATCACATGAAATGTTAAATCAGAAACTCACATTCATCGGACCTAGGTTCGGCGTTCAACTTTCGTTGAGAATACATATAACATATAGAATTCCACAACGAATCAAATACTTCCAATACATGCCTGACTATTATACTCTTCAAACTTCAAGTCTGGAATTCAGAATCAGATCACAAACATTTCAATAATATGGAAGTTTAAACAAATCAAATCCATTCAGAAAAAATCAATCCTAGGAAAACATCTAGGTTGACTCACAACTTGCTCCCAAAGCTAATGCCTGGAAGATCCGGCAACGTCTAGAGGTTGACGTTCCAGTTTCCCCTCTATAGCAAATAATACACACAATATCACAATCTGTACAACCAAGTATTCAATTATGTACATGTATGAAATGAGTTATGTACAATGCATGTTCATGATAATCCCGGGAAATTTCCATCATGAAATCGATCTCATATCAAAATTCATCTAAGTATAATTTATACTTAGGTTTATGCTTCACTAAAACCATTAAAATCACAATTCATTATTCTCTGGCTTACTTTCAGATTTTCCAAAACACCCCTTTCGGGTCTACTGTTCACCTTCAATCAGAAGGTGAAAATGAGACAATTAGGTCAAGCTTTCTTCTAGACAAGTGTTCCTCTATGTCTCCTCTTTCCATTGACACCAAAATCACTCAATTTGGTTTACTAATTTGGGAGATATGCCTCAAACAGTATCGGGTTGTTCATATTCAAAAATAGTGTACTATGCCCAACTTCCATTCAGAGATTAAACATCTTAGAGGCTGAATCATAATTGGACTTCTTGAGACAATTTATAGACCTATATCTCTAGATTACTCCAATTCAAAAATCATCTCATTTGGATTCCTATAGATCCAGATATAATCAAAATAATGAAGTGTGTTTAGTGGAATAACTCCAGTTCATATTACTTAAGAGCACATTCACTGTACCCGTCCCACTCTTTTCATTCAACCTTTCTCCATTAAATTTAGATAGCTATGATTCTTGGTGGAGATGTAGATCAATGTCTTACGAAACCAATGGTTCAAGAATCAAGTTATTTGGAGTTCTAGAGAAGAAGTTATGGCCAAAAGAATTCAACATGTTCATATATTTACTCGTATTGTACATACCTTGGCGCAATCGCCATAACTCTTACTACAGATGTCAGATTGACTTCGTTTTTAGACCATTGGAAAGAGGATTTCTAGATCTACAACTTTCATGAAGACCTAAAAGGCCAATTCTATTGTTTGACTTCTGTATCGTCTCACTTTTGTATCATCTTACTTTCACTTCGTCTTACTTTCACTTCGTCTTACTTTTGCTTCGTCTTACTTTCACTTCGTCTTACTCTTGCTTCGTCTTACTTTGCATCTTACTTTTGCATCTTACAACTTTGTCTTACTTTTGCGTCTTACTTTTGCGTCTTACAACTTCATCTTACTTTTGCGTCTTACAACTTCATCTTACTTTTGCGTCTTACTTTTGCATCTTACAACTTCGTCTTACTTTTGCGTCTTACAATTTCGTCTTACTTTTGCGTCTTACTTTTCCGTCTCATTTTCTTCTCCTGAATGTCTCCACTTATAAGGATCATAACTTTTTACTCCGTTGTCCAAAATGTTCATACTATATACCGTTGGAAAGATAAAAGAAAGATCTACAACTTTTCAGAGGCAACTTTGATAAAATCTATTTATATCAGTTCCGAATTTGCTCCTAAAGTCCAAAGATGAATTTTTCATTCATACACCAACGTACTGCACCAAATTCTCAACTTTGTGACAAATTTTGAGACTCTTAGAGACAGAACTGAAATTCGATATCTTCATACAAAATATAGCCATATATCTCTAGTTTAATCCAAATTAAGAATCATCTCGTTTGAAAAACTAGAGAAAACGTTGTGGCTAAAATACTGAGGCATACTCTGTGAACATTTTCCAGATTTTCAAACTTTCAATATTTTTCATCTAGCTCATCTTCTACCTAATTTATCCCTTCCATTACAACTCCAAAATCACTTTTACAACACCTAATCACTAATAATCTTTCAAAACACTAACTTAATACTATAACCAAATTTTTCATCCCCAACAACACCATATTTATGAACAAACATGTAAATGCCATTTTCCATACAAATGATAGTAACTTATCAAATTTATTTCATAAATCTCCAACTCTAAAGGATTTATTCACTACTTACTTGCTGAAAACTCCGAACTCTTCAAGCCCTAAACTCCACACGATTTTCGTACTTCACTTAGTACCACTACAAGAAAATAAACCCTTTTTGCGACGTTTTAAAAACGTCACAAAAGGTCCTAAAAACGTCGCAGAAGAGCATTTGTGACGTTTAAAAAAACGTCACAAAAAACGTCGTGAAATGTAGTGTAAGCAAAAGTTTTCCGCGACGTTTAACGTCGACATTTCGCAACGCTTTTAAAAACGTCACTGAAAGTTTAGACAATCCTCGACGTTTTTAAAAAACGTCGCAGATTGTCTAACATTCTGCGACGTTCTTAAAACGTCACAGAATGTGAAGGAATTCGCGGCGTTTCTTAAAAACGTTACGGAATGTGTTCCGCGACGTTTTTTAAAACGTCGCGAAATGTCTTTCGTGACATTTTTTATTATTTGCATTAATTTTTTTCATTTTTTAAAAATCATATTAATTTAATATTTTTAATTTTAATAATTATTTTTTATAATACAATTTTTTTAACCTTACTTGTTTAATAACTATTCAATATTATTTATAAATTTTATTTATTTAATAATTCTTCAAATAAGATTAAACAAATAATATTACAAATAGCTGCATTATTTTTTAAATTATTATTTTTTTTCCATTTTTTAAAAATTATTTTAATTTAATAATATTTATACATTTTATAATATTCAAAATCTACAGGTCAATTACAAATGCAAAATTTGAGAGTTGCCAATTAAGTAAACTTGCAATTAAAATTTTTATTTTATAATAATTAAAATATTAAAACTTACAAATTATCCAAAGTAAATTGTTACAAATTATTCTCTACATCCTCCAAACTTATGATCAGACAAAGTCACAGACAAGACTCGTCTTCAAAATTAAGTAATAAAAAACTTGAACATAGGGAGTGTTTAACCCGTCTGAGCAGAACCACCTTTAGGTGCACTGGGACGGGTTGGACCTCTTGCAACGACTCCAATGACTCTTTCTTGTATAGTTACTTCCTGTCAAGCTCATCATCACCAGATCCTCAGATCAATTTCTTACGATCTCATAAAAGCTTTATAATATCAAAATCCAGAAGAAGATGAAGAACAGAAATTAACAAACCTCAACAGTTTCTGACTTCAATTCTTGCTTATTTTCATCTACTGGAAATTGCAGATCAATCAATATTATTACAGCATTAGCTAAATGAACTATTCCCAATAGTTAGGCAATATCGAAATTCCAATACCTGTTAGGCAATATCGAAATGCATACGAATAGAAATTTACAAAGTTTGATGGCCTCATGACCTTAATAAGATGAAAATATAATGTCAAAAGTGTTGCATACTTATAAGCCATCGCTAAGATGCATCTCATACTGTTGTACAT
>JAOSBL010000005.1:20836368-20858810 GCA_027568915.1 Erythroxylum roraimae | reverse complement strand
AATCTTTTCAAGTCTACTTTCGAGTCTAGAATTACTTACCTCATGGACACCTCGAGTGTGTGTGTCCGAACGATACCAGAACTGTTGAAGATTTGCGGCCATTGCTGCAATTAAGTTTCTGGCTTTCCTGAGTCGTTTTGCGATCTTCTCTGTCTCCGAATCAAACAATAAATCATCTGCAAAACACAATGTCGCATGCAAACAACTAGAAAAAAAATGATTAGCAACACAAACAAACAAAAACTTGAACACCGGTCCCTGGCAACGGCGCCAAAATTTGATGGCTTGTCAAACCAGCAAAAATAAATTCATACTCTAGAACACTTAAGCGAGTAAAGTGGTGAATAGGGTCGAACCACAGAGACCAGTGAAGTAATTATTTATTTGTGCGAAATCGAAAATAAAAATAAAATAAAAATATAAAGAGAGTTGATTTGGGGATGATTAAATTTAGAAAACACGAAATCACGTAGGAAGAAATTAAAATTAAAGATTGAAAATAATATAAAGAAAAGCCTAGCCAAGTTAAAAAGCCTCTTATCCGTATTGCCCTTCAATTTTAATTTGCTCTTTGTTGTCCGTATGCGTGCTCCAGCTTTGGCTTTTAATTA
Organism: Erythroxylum roraimae; assembly: GCA_027568915.1. Lineage (NCBI taxonomy): Eukaryota > Viridiplantae > Streptophyta > Magnoliopsida > Malpighiales > Erythroxylaceae > Erythroxylum > Erythroxylum roraimae. The sequence goes on along the minus strand of JAOSBL010000005.1, from coordinate 20,858,199 downwards.
ATTCTTTTGCATGTAGCGTCGTCGTTTGTTCCTCACAGCTGCTTGACTTTTGCGTGATGTTGTTTTAATTTATTTTGCTCCTATGAAAATCTCTTGGTCCACGTCCGTCCTTTGGTGCCTCTTGCGTGATCACTTACGTTCAAATGATTTAATGCTCCAAAAACGTTGGCTGCTCTTTTAAATCCCAACTGCCTAGTTGACTGGACAAATTAATTGGCTGTCCTGCGTGCATACTCTTTAATGCTCATTTGGTTAGACAATTAAAATGTCTCATTTGTTTCAAAAATATACCAGCATATCCAACCTCGCAGTAAACACAAATTAAACATCAGTTAAGCATTTTATCTTAAAAATAGGATTGAAATCACATAAAAATACATGAAAAAATATAAGATAATTCAATCCTATCAGTTCTTTTAACTATTTTGTTAATACCGTTAGAAGTCGGATACTTTTATGACTATGGTGGTTGAGATAGACTAATTTTAGAAATGATTCGAGGGATACAACAAAATTATGATTAAGCGTCAGAATAAGATACGAAGAAAACATATGTTTTATTATGATTTAATTACTTATTTATAGGATTAAAGTAATATTGATTTTTGAAAAATGAAAATAAAAAAAATCATAATTATTCTAGTGCGTCGGAATTGAGTCTCTGAATTTTCCAACATTAGCATCTTATAAAGTTTCTATACATTGCGCGTTAACAGGTTATGACTTGAAAGTTATAAATCGTGTTTTGAATCCCGAAAGAGTAGTGTGTGTGATTAGTCGTTCGTTCATTTCATGGGTCATTTGTTCTGGTAAAAGTTTTTGTTATGACCTGACAGATCTCCTTGTGATGGTTTAGTTTGTAACATCTATCAAGACTGAGTTCAATTGTAAAGCTTCATCAATGCCAACCCCCCTCGATAATAAACTTCAAGGTCAATGAATGTAAAGGATCAAGAAAAAAAGGAAAACTCGTGCAAGAGAAACAAATTACATAGGAAAAAAAAAAGATAAATGGATGCATCTCTACTTGTTAATATGTATTGGCCGTTGGTGGACGGCCAAATTGCATGTCCCTCTTCAGTCGTCGTTGCGGACAGAAACTTATGAACGTGGATCAACTTCAGCACTGCCTTCCTTCTGAGTGTTGCTAGATTGCGTTTTTGTGGGCTTCGATCTTTTAAATTTAATCCAACTATATACTTCAAAAACAGCAACAATGATGCCAAAAGCCGAAAGAATTCCAATATAAATCCATTTCCAAACACCATTGTTTGTCGTCAAAATGCCAATCCCGTGAAATATGTTTATTGACATCAAAACAAGCAGTGCATAGCCAAGAGAGTGGTGGTACATGTTCCAGTACTTTATATATTCATTATTTTCCTTGGGCCGTAAACATAATGCAAGCATCTGCAGCGTCAAATTTTGGAATCAAAACAAGAGAAAGTGCATTTGAGAGATACTCAGCATTCGCTCTGTGAGAGGCTTACTTGCAATGTTGAGAATGCGAAGATAAACATGGCATATAGCTCGTGGGTTCTAAATTTGTAGTATCTTGAAGCTCGTCCAAGGAATAAGCCGATGGTCCAGCCAGTTGTGCCAAGAATGTAACCCGTAATTTGGCAGCAAATGTGAGGGTAAAACCACCACTTCTCCTCAAGTTCCAGAGGATATCTGAAATATCTTGCGATGATTACACCGACAGGTATGAGTACTCCCCACCCCATAATGTTCAAGATGCCATGCACCTAGGAAAAGAGAAGGAAATGTGGATTTAGCTTTATATAAAGAGGCAAGAGCACAACTAATATCAAGAAGACGTTGCTATAAAAGATGAAGAAGAAGCTTTTTTTGTAATTCTAATAATCTACCACTCTTAAGTGTTGCCTGTAATCCTCAACGTCGTGAGCTGACTGAGTCTTCAAATCTATAATCTCCGTGCTATCAACATTCTGTAGGGTTGCGGGATGCATCATCGGCTCCGTGCCGTCGACATCATATCCAACTTGCCACACATGACTCAGACTTGTTATGCTGTACTCTGCTGGAAGTACTATTGTTGCATGTATCATGTAGTAATCTAGTGAGGCAGAGTATTCCAGGCACATATTCTGGACTTTCAATTCAATGGAAGAGGGCCGTAGCGTGCAACCAAGCTTGGTGGGCCCTGTGATGTTGTAGGTGTTAACATTGAATGATCCATTTAGTTGCTTAATGCCTATAATTGCCCTGGTTCCAACCATTTGAGGGATTGCACTAGGATTCACCCCCCAAGCCAACCACCCAATATCAGCATACAATCTTGTACCAAAGATGATCTCAATTTGTCTTTCATTATGTTCGTCGAGTTTCCAGGCGAATTCAGCTCCTAGAGTGGTCAGTTTCTTGCAGACTGAAATGTTATTCCTGGCTGCCACCTTATGGAAAGACTGGCTACAAGGGCTGTGATGAGCAACAACTGTGGACTTGGTGAAGAACAAGGTTAATGTGAAGACCACAAGCAAAATAGTGGGAGACATTTTCTAGGAAGTTGTGTGGTTGTTTCTGGCAGTTATGCTTTTATATGCTACAGGTTCTGCCGTGCCAATTCAAGTTATGCAAACAAAAGAAGATGAAGGAAAAAGATTAATTCTATCCCCAGTGAGAAAATTTGAATTGTAAAAAGTATAAATAAAAAAACGGACATAATATTTGTTACGGAAGGAATCCTTTCATTCCATACTGCAGATATAAACAAGCTCTTTTTCTTTACTGTCATTGAATTTTTGTCTTTATCCTGGGCCCTTCAGCAGCCTTTAACACGAGCTAGTTCACGTCTTTTCCGTGTTCCACGACAGGAATAGGCTCCTGTTACTGACACGTGCATTGCCAGAAATAAAGACAAAACATGATGGAACTGTTTTACAAATAGCCAACTGTATTATTTCTTAGATAATTTTATCAACGCTTATCTAATATCAAATTATATCAGTTAATTTTATTATCAGATAATATTAGTTATTAATTAAAATTATTTAGTAAACTTATTTATTTAGTATTAATTGTTAATGTATAAAATGACTTATAAGAACATGATTTTAAAAAAATTATAAAGACATGAATATTATATATCTTAGTATTTTGTTGAATATTTTTATAAGAATTTAGATTTTAAATATTTAATTTTACAAAAATTAAATTTATAACTTTAATAAAAAACATAGAACATATAATGATGATGATGATGATAATAATAATGATAATGATGTTTATAATGATGATAATCATGATACATCAAAGCACAAAATATAAGTTTAACAATTCAAATAAAGTAAAAGAAATGGACACCGTTATTTAAAGCAAGCGTTTAAAACAATCTAAGAACGACGTCTAACTGTTAATAAACTAGAAGTAATATTATTGCGAATAGTTGTCATCTCCCGAGTTCTCTGTTGATATCAATTAAACTATTCCAACAAAATAAATATATAAATACTTTTATTATCGATACATTTATACTAATTACTCAATTTAAAATTATTTGATCTCCTAATTTAAAATAAATAATAGAATTAATTTGTGAATATTATTTAAAAATTTTAATAAAATTTTATTGTACTATATTTTTATTTAAAATATTATATTATAAAAATATTTTTCTATTAAATTACTATTTGTTTATATATAATAATTTTAGAAAATACCCCTTCATTTTTGTAACAAAAGAACTATTAAATAACTAAATAATATTAGAAAAAGATAAATATAAATTTGTAAATATAAAATAATCAAGTTTTAATGCTTGATTACGAAACCATCTTAACAAGATTTGGAGAAGAATAAAAAATCTAGAGAAACCATCTTAAATATGAAAATAAAAAAGAGAGAAAAGAGAAAGTTAGGGATAAAACAAAATAGTTGCACTTTAAGGCTTCTGTGGAATGATAGGAGAGAGTTCTAAATTAATAAGGTGATTATAAAAAATAATGGTACTTTTTCTGTTCACTAAATTTGACAAGTTTGAGACAGTATTTCAGAAACATGAGTGTGCGTAAAAAAAAAAAAGGTATTTGTGCGAATGTGTCCTTTTGGATTGCATATTTACTGTGAATAAGAAATTTATATAGAAGTTTGATAAAACATTTCATAAACATGAGTGTTTGTCAAATAAAACAAAATATTCATGCATTTTTTTTGACAATATGAATATTAGAAGACTAATTTCTATGTAAATAGGAATATCAAAACTATTAAAACATAATAGTTATGATTATAGACATTATAAAACTATTAAAACTCAACACATAAGCATTTTTTTTTTGTTCTTTGCTTTTTATTTCTTTTTTCGATCGTTGTAGCCCCTACAGACTCACAATTCTCTAGCTCAATCTGTTCGTCTTCATTCCTTCTATCTTTACAACATACCAGATAATATAAGCCACACAACCTAATGAAAAATGCTGGCAAGTGACAACTAACTATGATGAAGAACAGCTAACAATGGTAACTAACAAGTGTTCAGGGAAGAAGAGAGAGAATAAACTTACTAATGAAGATGTCACTTGTCGAAATCCGATTGACGAACTGTTATAACATTCTTCACTTTATGTATCAGTGAAATATAGGGAGAGTTTGCAAATAAGTATGTTGTAAGGTAAGATTGTGTTGAGCTTTTCCATTTTAAAGGTGAAAAAGAGAATGTGGGACAATTATGAGTAATAAATAAAGTTAAATGCAATAAATACAAAGAGTAACTACAGTCTCCACGAAATTAATGCAACTTTCTACAACAGATAATGAGACCTACAATATACTTAGCTTGACACAGTCAAGACTGCAGCAAATCCATATTTATCTCAATTACTATCAGCCTTCATTTTAATGAAATTAAATCTATCTTAGATTTATCATTAATGTTCATATCTTCAGCATTTAAGTTTTGCATATAAGTATGTTGTACGGTAAGATTATGTTGAGCCTTTCCATTTTAAAGGTGAAAAAGAGACGGTGGGGCAATTGTGAGTAATAAATGGAGTTAAATGGAATAAATACAAATAGTAGCTACTGTCTCCACGCAATTAATGTAACTTTCTACAACAGATAATGAGACCTATAATATACTTCGCTTGACACGGTCAAGACTGCAGTAAATCCATATTTATCTTAGCTACTATCAGTCTTCATTTAATGAAACTAAATCTATCTCAGATTTATTATTTATGTTCATATCTTCAACATTTAAGTTTTGCATATAAGTATGTTGTAAGGTAAGATTGTGTTGAACTTTTCCATTTTAAAGGTGAAAAAGAGATGGTGGGGCAATTGTGAGTAATAAATGGAGTTAAATGCAATAAATACAAATAGTAGCTACAGCCCCTATGAAATTAATGCAAATTTCTACAACAGATAATAAGACTTGCAATATACTTCACTTGACACAGTTAAGACTACAACAAATCCATATTTATCTCAGCTGCTATCAGCCTTCATTTAATGAAACTAAATCTATCTTATATTTATCATTTATATTCGTATCTTTAGCATTTAATGTAAGCGAATCAGGGCTGTATTGATTGAACTCTAAGATCACCATATATGTTGGCAAAACTTATCTATTTAGACACTTCAATCTAGATGCTTTCACCATCATCCTTTTATGTGAAGGTTTAATCACAACACAAGAATAAAACCAAAATAGTAACATGGAAATTAAATGATTACCTTCATCATACCTCTCTCAAAAGTAATACCTTTCTAGAGCATACGTTCTCTCACTAATATGGTTCCATGGTGAATGAAGTGAACAATGCATATCTTCATCATAAAACAGTATCAAAATTAAATAATCAAATATTATTATATGCACCAAAGATTATGCGTGGAGTCAAATATGAATAAGAATTATGTACATAAAATAATAAATAATGTACGAATGACTAAGATACTATATTCATTACGAACCTATGTTTATAAAAAAAATTAAAGGTATTATATGATAAGGAGAAAGAAGAGAAAATTATGGTAAAAAACATTCTACATTACTTTTATCTAATGAAATCACCTTTGATACGGATAGAGCCAACCATAGTTTTAAGGATTGCGGTCTAGGCTATTATTGCGACATGCAACAATTTCTACAACCACAATATAAGTAGAAGTCTGCAATTAAAAACCTTTCCAAACTTTAAATGTCCAACATGATAAACAATGCAATCTTTATTGATGATAAAACATGCATTTTCATCTTAGAGAAAAGTTGCAGCAAAAAGGACAAGGATCTATTGGTGTTGAATCTCCAACCAAAAGATTTATTGATTTCACCACGTTCTCAATCTCAAAATATAGGAAATGGAAGATAAAGAATGACTAGACTAGATATTCACCAAGTCTTGAGGCGAAGATTTATAGCTACAGGCCACAAACGGAAGAGATAATCTAGGATTTTAAAGCAATAAATACATACTCATACCTTCTTTTCCTTGAGAATTGCGAGATCCGAAAACCAAGTCTCATCAACAATTGCATCTGGTATCAAAGGTTTTCCACCGTATGCAATTGATGCCAAGGAAGATGTTAAAAAAAACTCTCTTCACATAAGTAACCTTCAAACAAGATTTAAGGACATTAAATGTGCCCTTCATTGCAGGATCAATAATTTCTATCTGGAACATTGCATGAACATATCGAGTTTAGTCCAGCATAAAAGTCCCTGACATAATTTATCAATCACAAAGTCTACATATCACAATTCTATGTTGCAAGAAGCTAAAAAGGGACTCTGAAAGTAGAGTAGAACCATACATTCAATATAATTTAGTCAGAGCAACAGAAGGAGGTCTAGTTGATAAAAAAATTGTGGATCGATGGGACTGAAAATCACAGGGGATGCTGTGAGAAAGACACATTCACATGTAGAAACTACAGGATCAAAAGACCCTTCTTCTAATAGGTTAGTTTTAAATAAATGAAGTATTTCCTAGCTCCATCAAAACCAAGCAAGTGCCCAGTTCTATTTGGGTCGTCTAAACACAAACAAACGTGATTTAACAAGAACTCTGAATAAGACATTAGACTGAATGAGCAAGAACCAATCAAGAACCCTCGCTTCGTCTTCTTCTTGTTTTTTAACCTTCGATTTCTTCCCCAAAACAATCACTTTCTTCTATAATTTCGAGAACCTTCCTGTTAGTGAATATATAAAACCAATTAAGTTGGCCTCACACAACAACTTAAGTTATTGTGATGAAACGGTCACTTAACATGGTATCAGAGCCTTTGTGACTAAATGGTCATGAGTTCAAATCCTACCACCCACCTATTATTCAGCACAAGGTAGAGTGAGCCTGTGTAAGTTTCAAGCCCAAAGGGCTTTCACTTGAGAGGGTATGTTAGTAAATATATAAAACCAATTAAGTTGGCCTCACACAACAGCTTAAGTTATTGTGATGAAACGGTCACTTAAAGTTTCTTGCCATTCCTCTTTCGCCAAACAACGACTGGTAATTTGGTGGAGATGTGAAAGGCAGGAGATGAGAGAGCCAAGGAAAGGAAAGAAGATTCTAGAGAACCCTAAATGAAAAATGACACCAAAAGAGTAGAGAGTAAAGTGAGGGCACAATCGTCATTAGGCACAATTTTAATCAGCTGAATACTTTAAACGCTTCTGTAGAAAAGCTTTTAAAAATTAGCTAGTTGAGTTCAAACAATTAACCCAATCAATTCATAATCAAACAAGTATAATAGTTTTTTTAAATTTAGTCAAATAATTAATTTAGGTCAATCAATTAAAAATTAGTTGATAAGCTATTTATCAAACGATCATGATTTCTTATCTTTGATTTTCACTCAACTTTTGTTGCATTACCACCACCAAAAGCTCCTCCTAACCACTCCTTTTATGTATTCTCGCCGACCTACCAAATAAATTAACGTAAAAATCTTGATACATCAAGATATTACTTAACATAGATAAAACACGTTTTGTTCCTCCTCAACTGTGATATAGAATTTGATAGTCAAAGATGTTGAACATTTCTTCATTCTATAACGATTGACTTTGATCAGATTCTCCAATTGAATTAAGAAACAATTGATATGTACCTGCAACCATGCACATTAATTAATGTTAAAAGATTTCATATTAAACTAATCGGAACCTTTTGCACTAGCACCTACCATCTTTAATTTGATCAAGAACACAAGGATCATACTGCTTTTATGTGTGCAAATAGAATCTTCCTTTCCTTTTTCAATTGTTTATTATCAGTTGAACTTTGTGGACCGCTCCACTTCCTCTAGAGTTAGGCACACGGACATGAATGCACCTTCAGAACTTATCTTTATAAGACCACTAATCCACCACCACTCGCAGCATACGTACTTCAGAACTTCGTCGTCCATCTCTCAAAGCACAAAGATCACCTATACATACGTGCACTGTCCTCACAGACAATGAAGTTGCTGAAACTTTTATGCATTGTTGTTATTGCTGTGATTGCTCTATTAATGAGCAAGAGTTCTGCACTGCCATTCACTGAAGTAGCAGAACCTGCTGATGACGATACTGATGTTAATGGAGTTGCTCAAGTAACCGACCTAGGTTCTTCTGAAAATGAAGTTGTTGGTCGCATAATTGCACAAAGAAAAACGATGAAGAGGCGAAGAAGTCTGAAGTGCAACAAGTTTCCGAGAATTTGCCATGCAAAGGGAAGCCCAGGACCTGACTGTTGCAAGAAGAAGTGCGTGAATGTTCTGGGCGATCGGATGAACTGCGGAGCTTGCGGGAAGAAGTGCAAGTATAATGAAATGTGTTGCAATGGCAAATGTGTGAACCCTTCTTTCAGTAGGAGTCATTGTGGAGGTTGTCATAAGAGGTGTCAAAATGGCGGCTTTTGTGCGTTTGGTCTATGCAACTATGCATAGGACTGCAGGATCATTGTCTGAGTCCTCTGACCACACGATTGTTTTGTTTTTGAATGTTCAGGATCTACAATTCTTTTAATTCCAAGCAAAAATATTATATATATATATATATGAAGAAAAAGGATTGCAAATTGAATTTTTTAATCAATTTCTTAATTTACTTGCTTGACTAGTTGTGAATATCTTTGTTTTTTTTAATATCTTTATTTTTCTATATTCTCTTCCTTTTTCTAACTTACTATTTTGTAACATTAATTAGGACCCCAATTATATGATATACTAAACAATCACACAAAAAGTTCGAGGACCTTCATTATATAAAGAAAAAGTTTTGGCATTTATACATCACTAGTTCTGAGCTTTCAAATATAAAGAAAATGTTTATTTAAAATCAGTACAAACCAAATTGAATTGTTTTATGAACTTGAAAATTTCATTCATTAGATGCCAATATATATATATATATATATATATTTTGGTATATGAGAGATAGTCCTAATAATAATATTTGACTCAAAATAAATAACTCAAACTAAATCTCGTTAATAAATTTATAATTATCTAACAAACAAAATTCTTTTAAAAAAGAAAGGTTCTATCATTATCTGACACTTGTTCTTCAGGCAACATATATGTAGTTATTGAACCAAAACACGTGGAGAACTCATTTATTTCTCTGTTATATATGCATTTATTGGAAACTAAAATATTTAGTGTGATTAGAAATAAATGTATTAATCTTTTATATATTAATCCATTAATGAGCCCTTGTGAGCTTTATATAAAAGTTTAAACCTTTTTCGTAGTAATCCTTTTCCAAAAAGAAGCTTCATTCCAAAAGAAAAATAAGTATCTGCACCCTAATTATTAGATATTTTTGCTTGTGATTTAATGGTTATTAGGATGTCATGCAAGGAAATAAGTATAGGGTAGATGGTTCCTATGAAAAAGGGATATCTATGCCAATTAGAACAAAGAAAAAGAAAATACATGTATTTATATATAAAAAAGGTTGTAAACCAATTGGCATAGATTCTTATACTTGAAAAGAATAACGGAAAAGTTGGTTTTTACAAGATATTGAGATTTTTTTAAATCAATTTCTTGATTTACTTGCTCTATTAGTTATGAATATCTTTGTTTTTTCACATTCATTTTCTTTTTAGACCTACTTATCCTTTTGGCTTCATTAAAACCTTTTTCTTTAAGGTTAAATGAAGTGTATTGATGAATTAGCAGGCTAAAAAGCCTTACACAAGTGCTACCTTACAAGTTTGAGAGCTAAAATAATTAATAATCTAAGTATTTAATAGATTTACTTAAGAATTACAAATGATAGATAAAATTGAAATCATAACATCCACTCCCTCCTTACATTACTACTGACTTTAGAGCTAATAGCTACCTTAGGAACCAAAATTTTGGACCAAATAAGTTTATACCAGTGGAGTATGGGAGAGTGTGGTCTGAATAAATCCAGATATAATCTATTGGAAAAATTCATGGACTTTTTCAGTGCCCAAGTAAATGTATCTTCCTTTACATTGTCAGGAATGTGGTTTAGTAAGTTATTTGTAATTAGAGACATACCTTTATGTAATTTATTTTTAATTAGAGACATACCTTTATGATTACAAGCCCAGGAGTCCCTAGAGATTATTTCTGCCACTTGGTGTTTAGTGGAAATCTTCCTTTAAGTGGGTTGAGCTCTTCTTGCTGGTATATAGAGGACTAGTATCGCACCAGTTGTCATACCACAACCAAGTCTTGAGTCTATCTCCAACTCTTTTTTTAATAAGAGGATATATGGAAATTCTTGATCTCAACATCTCAATGAGGGGCCACAATTGATTCTTAGCCGGTGCTTGGTTCATATAGGGCAATGGTAATAAGAATGTAAATGAATATAGTGAGAAATGAGAATAGATATAATCATTATAATTGTAATAGTTGGTTAGGATAAAGGAATGATTACCATTACCATTGATAGTGGTTGGTTTGTTGAAAATCTAGAGAAATAGATATTTTTTAAAATTTTGTTTTACATTAAATTTTAATATATTCTAATTAATTATATTTAAGGTTAATATATTCTAGTTAATCATATTTAATTAATCATACTATTTTGCTAAAAAAGGAAAAATAAAAATTTGTTAAATTTCTGTTTATATCAAATTTTAATATATTTTAATTAATTATATTTTATTTTCATATATTCTAATTAATTATATTTAATTAATTATATTTTTGTTTAAAAAGGAAAAAACAAAATTTTGTTAAAAATTTTTATATAAAAACTTAACATATTCTAATTAATTATATTTAATTTTAATATATTCTAATCAATGATATTTAATTAATTATAATGTTTTGCTAAAAAAGGAAAAAATAAAAATTTGTTAGAATTTTATATCAAAATTTAATATATTATAATTAATTATATTTAATTATAATATGTTAAAATTAATTATATAATTTTACAAGAAAAGGGAAAAATAATTTTCATGGGTGTGACACTCTTGTCGTGCATTACTTAGGAATGATTTTCATTCCTCTCATATTTGGGAGGTATGGATTAATCCTTAAAACTCAGATATCAAAATATTGTTCATGTAATGATGATATATAACCAATCGATTGTTTTTCATTTCTTACCCATTGATATCTTCCCAAACTTATTAATCAAGCACCCCTTTATTTATTTTTAAATTCAAAAAGAAGCATTGTGAAAAATAGTGTGAGTTCATCCATTTTATCTAGATAGCTTATTTGTCTGTGCATAATCTCCAAATCTTCTTTGCAATTAACATTTGGTTTTTGAATTTAAGGGATGTGATGGTAGAGAAGTGCTATAAAGACAACCCCCTATAGCACTTATTGTACAAATCTTTTTGATTAATAAAAGGCTTTTTCGTTAATTTGCTTTTCATGTTCTTTATGAATTGATAGTGATCTTAAAACGAATTAATGAAGTCCTTGATATATTACATAACATGAAGGAAATAATGATGAGATCATGATAATGAGATTCCTATAATATGTAATTATGTTAATATCTAAATTATCCCTAGTCATATGATTAATGAGATATGACATTATTAATCCGGATAAACTATCACATGTTATACTCCTTGGTTAGATCAAGCAGTGGATCTCATAATTTGTAAGCATGAGTTGTTTAGTGTTAAAATGTGGATGCTTGCTAAAAGTGGTTATTATATTGGATGACCTACTATGAGACAATCATATAGATAATCTATTCTAGTGTCAATGATAGTCTCATCAGAGCAATGGTGCAAATATCCTTAGACTTGAGCTACTCAAGGATATCTTGGAGTACTCAAAGATATCTTGGATACTAATCCTATACTTTGACTCCATTCCTTATTGCCTTTTAGAGGTTGCCAATAGGGTGGTGATTGGGTACAACTTGCGATAATCGAAGGTAACTGAGTAGCCAATAAAGAATTCACCGCTCCTAATAGAAGGAGATGATATCCACAGCCTCTTGTTGGGGTCATTACTCGGGAATCTCTGGACATAGTGGAAACATTATGAAGATAGTCTTCAGTGACATATCCAATTGAGTAATGAGCCTCGGGGATAAGAACTAACATCACTTGGGCTAGCTATGACGTAGTCAGTATAGTGGGAGTTGACACTTTAACCATACTTTGAACCACGTGGGGTATAGATGGTGAAAGGATGAATTGCACAAGAACATTGTTTATAGAAGGGTTCATAGTCAAACCACTGACTTTCCGATCAATTAAAGGTCGTGATGTGTTGCTAGATACCGCTGATGACTTACTTGAATTAAATGTTAATTTAAGTGACCAACATAACTAGGAACCTAATGGGTCACGCGCATTGAAGATGCGAAGAATGCGTAAAATGGTTTTGAATGGGGATCCAAGATATGAGAGATGCATAACTAAGCTACACAAGTGTGGTAGTTTATGGTCATTTGATTGTGAATCGTATGACATATGTGCATCTTGCCTATTAGGTAAAATGACAAAATTATCCTTTAATAAGAAAAATGAAAAAAATTACCTTTTAATAAGTAAGATGACAAAAATTACTCTTTAAAGAAGGGGTGGAGGTTTCATGCTAAATTAAGTGGGATTAAAAGCCACTTAATTCCCATTAACTCTCCACTGATGTTGGGGGTTAGAGGAAGGCCAAAGGGGGTAAGAAACATCAATTTTCGTGTAGGTGTTGTGGGAAAACAAGAGACTTTTTGGTGAAGTGTTCATTATCTTCTCTCACTCTCTACAAACACTCTTTCAAAGAATACATCACGTAGCTAGCACTTTGTGTGTGTTCTAGCACTTTGTGTGTATTCTTGTCATTCTTCCTAAGAGGTTTTAGGCATTGCTCTTCGTATAGATATCATTAAAGACATCTTTCTTTGGTCATTTTGGTTTACGACAACCTAAAGAGGTGAAGACAACAAAGAATGAAGGAGATTGTAAGGTACATATCTTAAGTTCATGTTTTGTTAAAGTTACATGTAATGGCACTTGAAAGTTCTTGGCTTTTTGGGTTTTGTTTTATATTTCCACTACTGTTTTCTATTTTTGATGCATATGATGCAAGTTCAAAACCCATCATATGATGTGTTGAGAAAGTTTTATCTCAATATACCACCAGTGTAGGGTCGTGATTGTAGTATATAAGGTGTCGATCCCTGTAGGAGTTGGTGAACTAATCTAATTCTAAGTTATCTAAGGACTAAAAGAATTATTAAAAAGAAAATAAAAACTAAACGAAAAAGTAAATTAGTGAATATGGATTGATTGAAAATTAAATTGTAAAATTAACATAGAGAAATCAAAATTGAACACCATCAATGAACAATAAAAAATCACAATTTAAAAAAAATCAAAAATCACGCAAGTAAGATTAGTCGATTATGAGAAGGGGGATTTATCATATCATCAAATGCTAATATGATAACTTTTGAGTTAATACAGTATCGATCCTAGACTTTCAAAAGGTGGATTACTCTCTCTCGAGTTATAATCATTAAATCCTAAATCATAACCCCTAACTGAATTATAGAATTTGCAATCTCTCAATTAACAAAAAACCCACACATCTAATTAGATCTTAAGCCTTTAATAAACTATCAAGTTCTCATACGAGATATCTCTACATATAAATTACTGATTTGATTATTTGAGTAATCTATTAGATTGTTTGACTTTCATTACCCAATCTAATCATTTCGCTATCGGTTCACTCTCTCAGTTTGTTGCTGAAGCATGAAAATACAATAAATAATCACAATACCCAATGTATTAACATCAAAAGAAATCACATTAACATTGATTCAAGAAAAAATCCCTAAAGGAGTTTAGAACTTCACCATCAAACCCAAATCCATCACTATCAAATCCATCTCATACATTTAAAAGAAAGAATAATGTAGATGAAATGAAATGTCACTAGGAAGGGTCAGAATAGATTGGGAAGATAGCAGCATTGCATCCCTTCTTCTCCTTCTTCCTTTCTCCTCCTTCTCCCCTCTTCTTCCTCTACCTTGGATCTTTCTCAAAGTGGCAGAAAACTGAGCTCCCAATCTAGGTCATTTCTCCTTCTTTATGTAGTCTTTACTAATTAGGGTAAAAACTGGGTTTTATCTGAGCCCAAAAGTTTGAAATAACCCTAAAAAATTAAGTTTAAAAGGCCCCCGATCCGCGTCTGTCTGCACCCAAGCCACGATTGTGGCACTTGGGATTTTGCTTCTGCCACAATCATTACTAATAAGGCCATGATCGTGGCATGTCCATTTTTCCTCTATCAAGATCGTAGGCCTGGATCTTCCATCGAGCTTCCTCCAAATCTTCTCCGTTCTTCGATATCTGATCTCAAACACTAACAACACATCAAGGCACCTTAAATACATAAAATTAAAGCTCAATAGCATGCTCTAACCCATATAACACTCAAAATACAAATATCTAACTAATTAACACAATTTTAAACCTAAACATACATGAATCAATTAACTAACCAATAAAAACATACTAAAATTCCTATTAGAACATCATGCAATATACCACATTTGAACTTTTTCTTGTCCTCAAGAAAAAACAAAACAATCAAGACACAAACACACCAAATAACACACATATGCAATAATGGTATAATGGCATTGAACTTCATGAACACAATTCTTATTCTAACTTATTAACTTATAAAATTTGTGTCGAAGTACTTAAAACTAAATATGCATACTAATTAGGACTTATCACTCCTATCACTTACACACACGCATTATTAATTTGTTATTCAATCAAAATTGCAACTATCTTTAAGCGGCTTTTCATAAGAAATCATGTTATTCATAAGATCAACAGGATTTATTAAAAAACACACTGTTTTTGTAATTTTATTAATATGAACCTAGCCTTTTGATGCGAAGACAAACATTTGTAATGAATGTCCCTCGGTTACACAATTAGGCCATGTTCTTATTAAATGGCTTAGTTAGAATGTCATTATAGCCTTTTGACGCGAAGGCAAATATTTGTGGTAAATGTCCCCCGGTTACTCAGCTACATCACATTCTCAACTGGCTACTAGCTCTATTCATAACCCGATTTGTTTTAAAAAGGGTCAACAGAATAATTATTTATTTAGGATTTACACTAATTACACACCTTTTTCTAATATTTTCTTACCTATCTCATTTCTTAAGCTAATCATTCTTATGAAAAGATACTAACGATGCTACTTATTCGATTGGCTTAAAATTATAAATGAATGTGGTCAATTCTTAGAGTGAATGAACTAACATTGTATCCTAATTAACATGCATATTTAACCGAAGCAACATAGAACACTAATTTCTTAAGCTAATAAAGTTTAGCATCCTAAAATACTATGTTCAAAGCTAAATCAATTCCATTAAGTCCTAGCCATTGACACATTCACACAAATCACATCATGCAATCCTAAACAAAACTAACATACAACATGCAAAATCCATATTCAAATAAAAACATATAATGCACAGAACACAATATTCCCTACACTTAGACAACACATTGTCCTCAATATGAGAAGGACAAATAAAATACAAGGTAGGAATCAAAATAAACTAATACGAAAACATAAGAACAAAATAAAGACAGAAATGGAAAGGTAGGGGTTAGAGCATATAACCTATCGTGGTGATTGAGGCGGTGATGGTGATGGTGTTGGAGGTGGAATCTCCATGCCTTGAGCAACGAAGTACTTGTAGATGCCTCGAATGTCTCAGCGTTGGCGTCTTTGTTCTTTAACTATCTCCTTTAACACCTTAGTGTTTTCTGAAACTACCTTGTTAGTCTCTATGATGGCGTTGAGCACCTTTTCCTATCCAGTTGCCTCTTCCTCTCCAAATTCCTCATTGGTTGATTCCTCCTTTTCTTCTTGTAGTGGTGTTGCACTCGAACTAGCTTGTCTTGCCCTGTTCTTCACAGAAGATTTTGCACAGATATCTCGAAGTTCTATATTACGGGACTTCAAGATTTAAGCTTTCGCCAAGTGACGAGTGTTAAGAAAATCAAGACGATGGACAATTAGTCCATCACAATTTACACCGAAATAATCCGAAATGGCCATAACCAAATATCTCATGCCTAAATTATTGCTTTTCTTTTTCAAAATAGCAATAATTGTTAAGAATGTGGGTGGAGGTGCAAACTTGGACAATGTAATCCATGTACCACAATAAGAAAAATTCTTTAATCGAACACTTGTTACTTTCGAGTTTTTCAAACACAATTGGACACATAAACTTGTGTAATAACAAGTGTTCGGGACTGCGAATGATGTTGTTATGGGCATTCTTAGAGTCGAAGTTATCCATCCTAGTCAATTCTTTCCAGTAATGTGTGGCACGAAATTCCTCATGTCAGTCTACCAGGTCGATTTCAAGAATCCCCATATTTGGCACAAAGTTCCATAATCCAACTCAAATGGTTGACCTTGCAACTAAAACCATATAACCCTAGGGTTAGCTAGCTCATACTAGAGGGAGGTGAAGAATTCTATGGTTAGTTTTTCCTAAACAACATAAGTAAAACACATGAATTTGTCCTAGTGAATCCTTCCTCCTAAATTTTCAGCCCTTCTCTCAAACCAATTGTTTCTAGTGTCTCAAAATCCAAGTATCTAGGCATAATAATTTTTCTTAAGCTAAGGGTGTGAAATGAGTTACCTTCCTTATCTAAGAAGATCGAGAAAGGTGCTTCGTAATCCACTGCCTAGTTTCTTTACCTACTGCCCGATACTTATACCTTGCCCTTTGATTGGGTGGTTTGACCGTTTGCTTAATATGTGCTCCCATTGGATTAACAGTTGTGAGGAAATTTTGGGAGAGATAAAGGCTTAAGATGGTTGTAGAGAGAGAAGTGAGTTCGTGTGTTCATAGAGATAGTGAGAAAATGAAATGTGTAGGTAAAGTGAGGGTGAGTGTAAATATATAGGTTAGGAAGGGGTTAGGAGGTTAAAATTGGGAAATATTTTCTAAAATCCACGTATACTAGCACTGCCTTGCCGCAGGCTACAATCATAGCCTTGCAAAAATTTTGGATTCTTTCGATTTCGCTTTTTTTTTCCCCCACATTTCACTCCTAAGGTCCTTCTATACCTTATAATTACATTATCACCTCATTGTTTTCCTTTCCATCCATTCCCATCCATTATTAAAGAGAAATAACTAATTCTAAAATTCCAACAGAGATCTAACTACCAAACGTGCTAATTTATGGTCATTAGCTTGACCTTTTATCATTTGAAACTCAACCGAGATCAATTATAAGTGGCTTGCTTCCACTTGTGTTTCCCAAATTCAGTTTTGTAGCTTATAAATAAGCTACATGTTGGAAGATAATCACAAAGACAATATTGAGGAAATTAAGATAACCAATTAAGTTTAGCAATGTCCTTTTTACTAACAAACTGTCAATAAAATAAGGAACATTGAAACTCCCTAAATCTTCTAATGAATCTAACAGTTTGTCCTATAAGTGGGTGATTTGTTTTTGTTAATCTTAAGTCACCCTCACCTCTTCTTTCACTTCCACTTTATGAAAAAAGACTTTCATATCTGCTTCAAGCTTTATATCTATTGTCATATGTTCTTCTTCTTTTTACTTCTTTAAAGATTTGACCGCCTCAATTTTCCTGAATGAGGGTGGGGAAGGAATGTATGGAAGGTCCTCATTCTTTCCTTCACCCTCTTTCTTATTCTTTTGGTCTTCTACAAGGTAGGATTCAACTTGTTTTTCCTTTGGTGCTTTTAGCTCTTTCCCACTCCTAAATGTGATAACCTTACACTACTCTCTTCGATGTAATTTTATGTTGCTCAAAAAGTTTTCCACACTTCTCTTTCAAAATTCACTAAAAAGTTGTCTCATTTGAATCTCTAGGTTATGAATAGAAGTGACATGGTTTTTTGTTACTTGCTCAAACTTCTCTTTCAGTCTCTTTTGGGCCTCTTCCATGTTCATGAGCTTATCCATAATCTTATCCAATTTAGAATCCCATAAACTGGACTCATCTTGTTGAAATTCTAATAGGTCTTGATATCCCATATAAGTTTGTGCACTGTTAGACCAATAAATATTTAGGTGGTTCTGCCACCTTGGATTGGATATATTCAAATAAGGATGATGACTTCCCCAATAAAATTGTGCCTCATTGAAGTCCACGAGGATCCTTTGCTCCCTATAATATGTTTCCTCCATCATTTAACTTTTGGACTCCTCATAGGTGCCTTGTGATGTCCAAATCGATGTGTCTTCTACTTTGCACATAAACTTCCTTGTCTTCCTTGTTTACTCCCTTTTTTTAAAAATTTTGTGTGATTAGGTACCACAATCACAAGAAAGGGTAATAATTCCTTAAACTAAAAGAATTAAACTAATCCTACTAAGTCCCTGGCAACGGTGCCAAAAACTTGTTGAGCAAGTTTTACTTCTAGTAAAACTCTCAATATACCTCAACTACATGGGTAGTGATTATAGTATATGAAGTGTCGATCCGTTGAGGAGTTCTAATTCTAAGTTATCTAAGGCCTAAAAGGAATATTACTGAACAGAAAAGTAAATTTATGAATATGGATTAATTGAAAATTAAATTGTAAAATTAACACAGAGAAATCTAAATTGAGCACCACTAATAAACAATAAAAAATCACACAAGGAAGATTAGTCAATTATGAGAAGGAGGATTTATCATATCATCAAACGTTAATATGATTACTTTTTATTTAATACGGTATCGGTCCTAGACTTTCAAAAGGTGGATTACTCTCTCTAGAGTTATAATCATTAAACCCTAAATTATAACCCCTAATCGAATTATGAAATTTGCGATCTCTCTATTAAAAAAAACCTTCACTTCCAATTAGATCTTAATCCCTTTAATAAACTATCGAGTCCTCACATGAGATCTCTTTTCGTATAATTTACCATTTGATTATTTGCATGATCTATTTAGATTGTTTAACTCTCATTACCTAATCTAATCATTTTTCTATTAATTGACTTTCTCGATTTATTACCGAAACATGCAAATACAATAAATAATCATAATACCTAATGTATTAACATCAAAAGAAATCACATTGACATTGATTCAAGAACAAATCCCTAAAGGAGTTTAGAACTTCATCATTAAACCCAAATCCATCACTATCAAATCCATCTCATACATTCAAAAGAAAGAATAATAGAGATTAAATTAAATGTCACTTGGAAGGGTCAAAATAGATCAGGAAGATAGTAGCACTACAACCCTTCTTCTTCTTCTTCCTTTCTCCTCCTTCTCTCTTCTTCTTCCTCTAACTGGATCTTTCTTAAAGTGGCAGAAAATGGAGCTCCCAATCTAGGTCATTTCTCCTTATTTATGTAGTCTTTACTAATTAGGGTAAAAACTAGGTTTTACCTGAGCCCAAAAGTAAAAAATATACCTTAAAAACTTAAGTTTAAAAGGTCAGTCCGCGTCTGTCCACACCCAAGCCATGATCGTAGCACTTGGGATTTTGCTTCTACCACAATCATTACTAATAAGGCCATGATCATGGCATGTCCATTTTGCTTCTGTCAAGATTGTGGGCCCGGATTTTCCATCGAGCTTCCTCCAAATCTTCTCCGATCTTCAATATCGGATCTCAAACACTAACAAATAAATCAAGGCACCTCAAATATACAAAATTACAGCTCAATAGCATGCCTTAACCTACATAACTCTCAAACCATAAATATCTAACCAATTAATACAAATCTAAACCTAAACATACATGAATCAATTAATTAACCACTAAAAACATACTAAAATGCCTATTAAAACATCATGTAACCTACAACTATCATGATGCCCAATCCACCTTCTTTCTTAGAGGTACAAACTTCACTCCTTTTAACTTTAGCTCTATGAAAATTGTTTGGGTTTCCATTCCATATAAATCTTCTCATGATCCTCTCTAAATTTTTTATAACTCCTGTAGGTAACACCAGGTAGGAGCACCAGTAAGTTTAGGAGTTAAGGAGAATTGATTTCACCAATTGGATCCTTCCAGCAAAGGAGAGAGTCTTGTTTTACAAGGAATTTTTTCTTTTCTTAATTATTTCAATCAAGTGTCAACAATCCATTTCCTTTGATTTCCTTATGAAAATTGGTAATCTAAGGTAAGTAAAAGGTAGATCTTGCCTTTGCATTTTAGAGATTTGTACTGAGAAATTGACATCAGGGATCCTAACTGAGGTTATTATCTTGCTCTTTCCCAGTTGATGTCTAGTCCTAACATTTATGAAAAAAAATTTATAGAGAAGAGATGATCGTTGAGAGAGAATTGGGTAATTACCACATGATAGAAGAAGATCATCTGCAAACATTAAAGAGAATATGTCAAGTTTTATGCATTTGTAGTGGAAAGTAAAGTTCCCCATGCTATTAATTTGCTTGTGTAGAATTATGAAGAAAACTTCCATTGTAAGAGTGAAAACTTTTTAGGAAAAGGTTCCCCTTCCTAATCCCTCTTGCAGTATGGAAAAGATGTGTTGGTTCTCTATTAATCAAAGCACTTAATTTGGTAGTTTCTATACAAGCTTTAATCTAGGATATGGATTGCTTAGGAAATCCAAATGCTTCCATGGAGTTGAGAATTAAATGCTAGTATAATGTATTAAATGTTTTGTAAATGTCTATTTTGAGATAGCAGCTCCTGATAGATGGATTGGCTATGTAATCCTTGAACAGTTCCTACGTTAGGAGGAGGTTATCTCCATATCTCTTCCACTAATGATTGCTCTCTATAAATGATTAATTAAAGGGATTAGGGCCATTTTGAGCCTAGCTGTAAGAATTTTTCCAATGATTTGTATATTGTACCACAACAAGATATAGGTCGATAGTCTTGCAAGGTGTTGGGGGCTTGTTTGTTAGGAATCAGGCATACAAATGTTTTATTCAATTTTTCCAACCTTTTGTTATTTCTGAAGAATTCTTGCATACAATCAATTACTCCACTACCTTTTGAGTTCTAAGTTTGTTAGAAGAAAGTCACATTAAAGCCATCTGGCCCTGATGCTTTGTCTAACTTTAGGCGAAATAGGGCATGTTTCACTTCTTCAGCTGTGACTTCTACATTCAGCATAGTGCTAATGAGGTGATTAATCTAAGGTGTGATGATTAACACAATGCTTTAACTGTGTAAAGAAATTAGCCTCTGGTACCCAAAAGTTTTTTGAAATAATTACAGGTCATGAATTTGAGTACACTTTGGTCCTCTTAAATGTTGCCTTAGTCATCTCTAAGTGCATTGATTCTATTGTTAGTTGTATAGACTAAAAAGGTGTTGAAGAAGAAACTAGTACATTTACACCCCCCCCCCCCCCCCCCCCCCCCCCCCCCCCCCCCCCCCCCCCC
>JAOSBL010000005.1:20788238-20798708 GCA_027568915.1 Erythroxylum roraimae | reverse complement strand
AGGGCATACAATCCGGGTTTCGATGCCTTCCATAAGGTGAAGAGTGGCTGCGGGACTAGGTGGGCAAGCCTCAGGAAGGTTAGAATCACACACCATTTCCGTATGGGAGGAAAGACAGACCGCGAGGTGATTGGCCTGAGGAGTAGGTTGGAGTGGGGCAGGAGAAATTAGAGTTAGTCCTGGCACGACTTGGGCCCTGGGCGTGGAACTTTCGCCCCGGAGAAAACGAGGATTAGCGGGTTTAGGTCGGCTGGGAGAAGGGTTATGAGGCTTGGCAGGCCCCTTGGAGGTAAAGACTAGGCGCACGTGAGCTTGTTTGCCTCTAACTGTCGCGTGGACCTTTTTGCCTTTAGCGGTAGACGTATGAGATGGAAGGTTCTTCCAATTGCCAAAAGGGGAACTATCTGGTGGGCCCTGGAGAGGATATGTTGCTGGAATTTCTGGAGGATCCTGAGTTGTGAGCAGTGCAAACCTCGAGCCCCCCATGGATGTGCCGTCCCTGTCATGTCGCGCAGGATCACCCCGAACTTGTGATTTGCGTGAACCTCTCCTTTGGACCTTCGTCCATTCACCATATCCGTTAGGTGGGAGAGACGTTGACGGAGCTACTGGAGGCGGATCAGAGGGAGACTGCGGCGGTTGTGCAGCGTTGCCTGGGCGAGCATCCGGTGCGGTTGGGGGTCGATGGGGGCAGGCAGCAACAACGTGACCGATCCTCCCACAAGTGAAGCACAGCTGGGGCAAGCCTTCATACGCCAAATGTAAAGGGAGATGTCTGGAAAAGACCCCACACGAATAATGTCATTAGCAATGGGAGTTTTTAGGGTTTGGAACAACATTTGCTACCACGAGCCCACACACCTCTATCATAATTGCACCTTCACATCGAGGTGATGATTAGGGTTTTTAGAAATTCTTGTTTTTGAAACAAGGTGGCATCTTTCTCAAGTTAAGACTTTGAATTTCCAATTTAGTTATCTACTTCATCACCTTATCTGTATAATCTAATTAGTATTTATATAAAATAAATAGGGCGATTTAGGAATTCTAAAGTCAAAACTTATTATAATATTTAGGATTTGTAATTTTTAGTTCCAAAATTAGATATCGATATAACAATCAAATATATTTAAATAAGTTACAGAATTATAGTGTAATATGATACTACAATTGAGAAATCAAAGTGGGATCCGATCTTCCATGCAATAGGTAAGAACAAAACATTTTTGTATGATTTCTCAAAAGCTAAGATAACTTAAATTCTATAATATGATTATCACATAAAATATAATAAAACGTAAATCTTAATTTGTATGTTATTATAAAGATTGATTCTTTTTCTTCTCATTTTTCTCGAACTATTTCTAAAATTGGCTCATCTTAACCAATATAGTCAAATACGTGTCAGACCTTTAGCAGTATTCATAAAACATATTGAGAGAACTTTACAACTGTTGTAAGGAGGATTAGGCAAGAAGTGTTAATTAAATTGGACCCTTTAGTAATTTAATTGAAATAAAATTCTAATTTTAATTAGAATAACACTTAATTATTATTAAATACTAATTGTGTCCAAATAAGATCAAATATTTCATATTGGTTCTTATTTATTAAATATCTCATATTTAATTTTAATCATAAAGTTTTTTTAAAGTTTGCAATTAAGTCTAATTTGATTAAAATACCTTTCTCTCTTTAACTTGTTTCTTGTGTGAAATTTATTAGATTCTTAAGTATGTTGATAATGAATATAAATTAAAAGCATATATCATATTCAGAATTAGATAAACTAAACTCCTTTAATTTATCTTTAATTATCTAATTAAATAATTTATATTTATATATCAATATTGACCCGTAACAATGCATCATGACCATCCAAATATTTAAGAATGTCAAAGTAGATTTAAATAACCTTTTCGCCATGATTTTCCATATTGTAATTTAATTCATTCATCGTACCATGTTTCAATTAGACATAGAGCATATAAATAATCTTTACTTTATTTGAGTCCAATTATATTAATTCTCCAACATTAGTAATTGATTTCATTAATGACATTTGAAAGTTATTCTTAAAGCATCATTCCACCTTGATCAATGACTTCTTGAATCATACTAATTGAAAACAATTGAATATTTCCTCTAATCATTTTAGAGTAATGAATTCTATATTGATCACTCAACTACTTCTATATAGTTCATATTATATCTAATAATTATCGACTGAGTTACCCTTGACCATAATTGGTTATAAGTAATATCAAAATAAGGAAAAATATGAACCTAAAGATTGTCGATTGAAACTTCTGAGCAAGAATATTCAAAATCCTACTAACGGGAGAACAATAAGAATAGTTGAAGACAATATTATGAATATCGGTACGTGCTTGACTAAAACCGGTACGAAATAAAGGGTGGGTCGCACCGAGTTTAAATATCGGTCGGTACCAGCCTATTTCGGATAATACCGGCCGGTACCAGCTGGTAATCAAAATACCGACTAAATATCGGCCGATACCGAAATTTTTAAAAAATGGGAGGAGTTTTTTGCAAAATTTTCAAAAAAATTTAAAATTTCCCTCCCTCCCTCTTATTTCTCCTTAGTCCTTTTTTTTCAAAGTTTTTTTAATTATTTATTTTATTTATTTCAAATTTTATAATTATTGTGAATTTTTAATTTTTGTTTTTAAAATAATAATAAATATTTTTATTTAATTTATTTAAATATTTTATATAATATTTATTAATAAAGTATTAATAAAAATATTTTTTAAAATAAATAATTTAAAAATTATTATTTGTAAACTAATATTTATTTTATATATTTTAATTATTAAATCAAAATTTATTTGAAATTTATGTATTTTAAAAATATATTTTATATTTAATTATATTTATTAATAATTATCAAATTAAACATTAAATTAAAATTGTAATTATTATTTATTATTATGATTTTTAGAGACAAGGTTAAAAACATATAGTACAAATGTATAACATGACAATGGACTATTTTGTAAATTTTAAAAAATTTAGGGACTATTTCATAAATTTTAAAAATTACCCGAAACAGTACTCGATATTAACCGGTACCAGTATAGTACCGTACCAAAACCCAATCTGGTACCAAGTCTGGTACGGTATTCATAACATTGGTTGAAGATGAGGTAGAGTTTTATAAAAGAGTCGTCATAGAGTTGAGAGAGAAGGAAGGGTTAAATTGGCTAACGTATTTTTTAGATTAAATTCTTGAAGAAAATAATCCAAATACCAAGAGAGGTACTGGAATTTAGAATCCAAGTAAAGTACTACTACTTTTCCTAGATTAAGAAAATTTTTACTTTACTAACTACTCAAAAAAATGAACCAAACGTGATAATATAAATTTTAGGAAAAAGATTACTTTCCTAAGTAAGAATCCATGCCAACCAAGCAAGACCTTAAGGAATTATTTCATTAAACTATAACTAACCAATTGATTGTAAGGTATAAACCAATACAATGTCCCTTAAAGTACTCTAAAGTTTTTTACTTCTTCTATGGACATAACCATGGATAGGTCTAGGAGATTTTAATAGTACCATATTACACTGGGAAGCTAAAGGTAATATTTGCTAGAGAAGCTTCAATGGGGAATTTAAGAATTATGCAAAACCACATTAAAGTCACTAATATAAGGAGTTGACGGGTTCTCCTTAATGATTGCCTAAAAGGAGTTGACGGGTTCCAAGAAGCAATTGCAAAAGGCATAACTTCAAAATTCCAAGGTTGTAATCCTATGTTTATATAAAGAAACTCCAAATGGTAAAGAAAGAACTCAATGACTTGAACTACAATAGATTTGGCAATACTCAGGAAGAAGTGATGGAACCTCTACTAATCTATCAATAAAACTGAGGAAAGAACAACTCTTACAAGTTATATTCAAGCTTTGGAAATTCATAACTCATATTAAAATAAAAATAAAGAATATAAGTGCATTCTTCTTTTTAAAAAAGTATGGAACCTAGTTAAGAATGACGTAACTGAAGTAATATTGGAATTCTTGAGGAATAGGAAGATGTTGAGAGAGTTAAACCAAATATTAACCACTCTTATCCCTAAGATACCAAACGCTTCTTCTCTAAAGGATTCTAGACCTATCTCTTATTGTGATATTATATATAAAATCATTGCTAAGCTTTTAGCATCAAGGTTAAAGGAAGTTTTAAAGCCTTATGTCAATCATTCTTAGGGTGTTTCTATTTAAGGAAGAAAAATAGGGGATAATATTCTTGTAGCTCATGAACTTTTCAAGAATTGAACTATAATGAAAGCACTCTTTCAAAAGCTATACTATTAAGATTGATTTTCATAAGGCTTTTAAATCTACCAACTAAGAATTTATGTTGCACATTCTTGAAGCATTTGCTTTCTTCCAAATTGCAGAACTTGGATTAATTAATGCATCTTTACTACCTCTTTTTACATGTTGATTAATGGGGAGCCCAATGTCATAATTAGAGGTGGTAAGGGATTAAGGCAAGCTAATCCAATCTCACTTTACTTGTTCACCTTATGTCTGGATACCTTAATTAGACTGATTGATCATTTTATAAGACAAGAAAGGAATTTCAAGTTGTATCACAAATGTATTAAGTTATGAATTTTTATGCTATCTTTCGTAGAAAATCTTCTTCTATTATCTGGAGTTGATGACAGTTTACTAAGTACCCTGGTGATTGCTCTATGAGGATTCAAGGATTTATCTAAGTTCCCTACTAATAAAGATAAGAGCTACCTAAAGGTATTAATTGATGCCAATCACCAAGCAACATAGCTTGCCAACTTATTACGACTAAAATTAAAGAACCATCCATTTACTTACCTTGGTTTCCTTGTAGCAACCAAGACCAAGCTTGAAAGACTGCTTATCACTTATTAGGAAATGGCGTAATAGGTACTTGTCATTTGCGGGTAGAGTTTAACTCATCAACACTATGCATATATTGGCTATCTTGCTTCTTTTTTCCTAAATATCTGATCAAAACAATGTAGAAAAATATTGAGATACTTCTTGTCGTTTGGTGACCTAAATAAAAATGTAATAGCTAAAGTCTAACTGTTAAATCTCTATATGCCAAAGTAGGAAGTAGGAATTGTCACTGTATCCATCAAATTTATCAACAAGCCTCTAATTTCTAAAATAATTCGAAGAATCTCAACTGAACAAGAGACCTCATAAGTGAAGTGGATACACTTCGATTATTTAAAGTGTGAAAGTTTTTGGAAATTAGACGAAAAACAATTGATTCATGGACAATGACCTAGCTAGTTACTTATGCTAATTAAGACAGAACTTATACCATGAGCTAAGATAGTTATGATAAAAGATAGTTAGTGGCATTAAAATATTGATATTCTATTTGTTATCATGACTATGGCATAAATAAAAGCATATAAAATATTATATATAATCTAGATAAAAACACCCATTTGGTTTGTTTACCAATAAATCCTTCAAGGAACTATTAAAAAACCAAGCACATAAAATGAACGTTTCTCTAAACTACTGATTAACATTTAAATATTTTAGTATTAAACAATTCTCTTTTATCTTTTTTAACTAATTAAGATTTCTCCAAACTACTGATTCTTCTATCATAGATTTGAAATGATATTTTAAATTTAAAAATTATAAATACCTAATTAGTGAGGTTACATATATGGCCAATTCACTTCAAGTTCAAAGGAACAAGTATTTTAATTATATTATTAATCATAAACAAATAAAAGATTTGCTAGCGTAAATAACAACTAAGACAATATTTCCGAATTTTATTGATTATTGTTAATAAACCAGAAAATATACCCACGAAATGGGAGCTTTCTACATCTTCTATATAAACTAAGTAATACATGTATTGATCCCATCTTATATATAGTAGGTATAAATCATTTTAGAGATAATACTGATTCAGACTGAAATGCTAAGTTAATTAAACAATAAACGTATGACCTTATATATCAAACGTTAATTGTTTGATATATACCATCTCATCTTGCTTTATATTTGCCAACTCCAAAAATTAATTAACATATCCATTGTTATCTCCTTAATAACCTTGTAAGATACACTTGATTATTCATTCTAAAAGTGGTCCTTGTCCTAATTAACTAGTAATTAATGCTTCCCAAAAATTAGACCAAAATAAATATGTACAACCAAAAGATTAGCAACAACATAATCATGAATGTTAATGCTGGTATCTCTTTCAACCCTATATATAGAATGCATTGTAATACAATACCCAGCAAAGATATATACATATGACTAGAAAGAAGGTGAAGCTCGCTTACATTACTAATGACTCCGCCAGAAAAGCAACATTCAAGAAAAGAAAAAAGGGTCTAATGAAGAAGGTAAGCGAATTGAGCACCCTTTGTGATGTTAAAGCCTGTGCCATCATTTATAGTCCTTATGACTCTCAACCAGAGGTTTGGCCATCAACTTTTGGGGTACAAGAAGTGGTTTCTTTGTTTAACCAAATGCCTGAGATGGAACAAAGCAAGAAGATGGTGAATCAAGACA
The DNA here is from genome assembly GCA_027568915.1 of Erythroxylum roraimae. Classification (NCBI taxonomy): domain Eukaryota; kingdom Viridiplantae; phylum Streptophyta; class Magnoliopsida; order Malpighiales; family Erythroxylaceae; genus Erythroxylum; species Erythroxylum roraimae. The sequence goes on along the minus strand of JAOSBL010000005.1, from coordinate 20,792,134 downwards.
GTTTCCTAAGGCAAAGAATTGCCAAAGCCAATGAACAGCTCAAGAAGCAAAGAAAAGACAACAGGGAAAAGGAGGTGAACCAAGTGATGTTCCAAAGCTTGGGTGCAGGCAAGATCAGCTTGCAACACTTGAACTTGATGGATTTGAATGACCTTGGATGGGTTATAGACCAAAAATTGAAGGAGATTCACAAGAAACTTGATGACATTCTTAATAATAAGGATAAGAAGGGGATCAAAACTAATAATTCTCAAGCTATTACTCAGCCATCATCGTCTGCATCTGCTAGTGTAGAGCATGCACAACAACAGATTGACCAAATGCCAAGTTTTGATGTGAATATGGAGAAGATGCAGAGACAACAATGGTTTATAGACATGATGAACCCCGAAGAACACGTGGGACTTGGTGGTGATGACATGATGCCTTTTGGTGAGAACCACCACAATGCACTTTGGTCTAATGGCTTTTTTCCCCTAAATTGGAACTTTTAATTAATATATTGTATATATAAGATAAAGAATTGTTTCACATGCTTAAAAAATTTCGAGAACATTGTACCCAATAATTTTCTATTTCTGTGATCTCATATGTATTGTCGTTCATTTTGTCACAAAATAGTAATTTTTAACGTACGCACATTAGAAAGCCTTTATTCTCACTTTTTGATAAATGAAAAAATATAATCGCATCACAGGCTCTTCTAAAAAAGAGTTAGAACCAAAGTAGGCTAAAGTATTTCAAAATCTTCTTTTAATGTATACTTGAACTAAACTCTCAAAAAAGCATTATGAAAGATTTTAAAATATATATTAAACATTAAAATATAAATTAAAAAATAAAAAAGAATTTATAACCTCAAAAGGACATAAAATTTACCAAATACAAGCGAGATTTAAAACAAAACCTTGTGAGTGCTTAACTAAGTTTAGGAGTACAATTAATATAAGCTAAATACAACAATATAATGTAGCATCATAAAGAGATCATCGTAATAATACAATATAGACTTTTATCGTTGGGGAAGAGCATGTTTAGTTCAAGCCAAATTATAGAATGAGAATAATCCCAAAGAGGTTCCTTTCCAGTAGATAGCATCATTTTTATTCAAGTCCAAATTGAAGTTTCAAAGTTGAGTAACTATGGTGAAACCTAGTAGTTGTTCTTGAATGGATTCCTAATTAGCCAACACCTCATCAACTATTGCTTAAGGTTATGACTTGTTGCTAGACGTCAATCTTGATTTATGATTATAAATTTTTTATTAGAGAATTAAAGATAAATTAAAAGAAGTTTTAATTTATCTGATTCTAATTATGAATTAGAAATATAATTTATAATCATTGTCAATATATTAGAAACCTAATGGGTCACACATTAAAGAGCAGCTTGTGAAGGAAAAATCAATTTTAATTAATTTGAACTTAATTATAAAATTAACTTTACAGATAAAATATGAGATATTTGATTTTATTAAAATTGAATTAATTATAATTAGAGTATAACTTTAATTATAATTAATGAATTTAATTTTATTAAAAATTTTAAAACTTAATGCTTTTTCTCTATAAATAGGAATAAGCATCAGGTAGTTGGTACTCCTGCTTAGTTCCTCTCAAGAGTTGAGAAGTTGTTCTATGGATACAGAGGTTTGACAAGTGAAAAACTTGTGATTGACAAGTCGAAAAGCTTTCAAAGGATTTCAACAGGAAAAATAAATCAGGTAGGATTTCTTATTTTATGATTTGTGTTTTATTATTCAAGTTATTTAATTATCCGGATTTGAACGGAAATCATAAAAATTTTATTTTTCACTACATTCGTGATTCGATCACAGTTCGTTTCCAACAGTATCACCATGAAATAACCTAAAGATAGTTTCAACTTTATGCCACTTGGTCTAGTTGCTTCTTCATCTTGGACTATCCAACATAATAGGGCAGTAACTACATAAAGACTATCTAACAATCAACATTTGATAGACAATCCTTTTCCTTTATTCACTCATTTGTCCCTTGGAATCCTAACCCACATGGATAGAATTAAAAACAAACTAAATCATATAGAGCACAACTTGATGGCCTTCTTCATGGACTAAGGGTTCACACCTTATCACCCTTCTCAATAAGTGCTCACTTTGCCTCTCTCTCCCCTATATTTAGGGAAGTTCTTCCACTTATCACTCTTTTATAATTTTCATATAATAGTTTGGATAATTTTTCAATTAGTGTGGGGATGGTTTAATTGTTTTTAATTTTTGTTTTGTTTTTTTGTATGTATATCTTTACTTTTTTGCTTGTGTTTTGTTTTTTTATCTTTGTGTGTCATCTTGTTTATTTTATTGTTTTGAATGGTTTGAATTATTTTGAATGCTTAAGGATTTAGTCGTTTAATAATGGGAGTAGCAACATGATGAATAGCTGAATTTGCTAGTAGTATGCAATTAGATATACTTTGTAATTAGTTGATAAAGCATTTTGTGAAGTTAAGGTGACTTAAATAAAATGTGAGTTTTTTAGTCATAAATTATTGAAACATCCAAATCAATTTACGTTTTCTTTGAAATTTGTTTTCTTTTATATGAATTTTTTTCTTGAACTTGTTTGGAACTGTTTCAAGACCACATCAATATATGTATATATAACAATGAAAAAGGCTTTCATTGTAGCTTAAAAAGCTAACCCAATTCGATATCTCTAGTCAACCCCCTTTGAGCAACAACCCTTTTCTTTTTATGTTATAACTATATTACAAGCACAAATTCTCTACTTAAATATCCTTACCCAGCTATAGATGTTAATAAGGAATTTAAACCAAAGTCTCCTACAAATTCAACAATAAGGAATAAGGAATCAAAGTAGTGTTTCTAAGGAGTATGGGATTGAATATTTTGTTATGAATGTTGCCTTATATTATGGTCTCTATACTTTAGTTTAAGTTTTTTTAGTCATAAAAAAGAAAAATATAAAATGGTGAGAATGGCAACAAGAAAGAATTACAATGTACAATACATCTTCTTCATATAAAGTAATTGAGTGAACCAATTGTTAACTGTTTCCAATTGAGTTGAATATCATGGTTTTGATTTATATTGTTGTTCCCTATATGTGTTTGGATGCCTTACTAATTTTTATGGTTTTAGCCCTTCCTACCTATTCATTCTCGCCTTAAACATCAGCCCTATTATAACCTGAAATAAAGTCCTTCTGACGGTGTATAAGTAAGCATATGGTCGGTTATTTTCATTAGACAAACTTGAGAAAAATATCTAACCATTAAACAAATGATTATTATTAGTGATAGTCTTGAGAAGAATCATTAAAACTTTGTACATGCTTTAGAATGAGGTTGTCTTTGTTTATTGGTGTGTATTTCCTTATGAAGTTTAATTACGATGTGTATTGCCACTTGAATATTGATTGGTTTGAATTTTAAGGTATGCATTTTCTTTATTCATGAGAAGTGGATTGATGGAATTGTTGTGTTTTTCTTATTTCTTTTTGTTTTGTTTTATCTATGTTTTACTTTAGGACTAGTAAAAGATAATAGTAGGGGAATTTGATAGAACTGATAACTGTAGTTATTTTGAACTATAATTCCTTTTGTTATGTGTAATTTTTCGTACAATCTAAAGGATTTGCTTATTTTTTGCATCCAGGTATTTTTTAGCAGGTTTAGAGCTAAAAGAAATTAACAAAGGCACAAATTAAAGTACATATAAAGTAATAGACAAATACTAACAATAGTATTCCAGATGACTAGGCATGGCCACATTCAATAGTGGCTGGAATAAGGATTATTTCAAGCCTTATTTCTCTAGTTTATTAGTTATCTGTAAACATAAGTATAAACGCATATTAATCATTTTATTTATTTTATTATATTAATAAATAAAA
>JAOSBL010000005.1:20762903-20775661 GCA_027568915.1 Erythroxylum roraimae | reverse complement strand
AATCACTTCCAATCAATGCAACTAACTATGAATTCATGCATTAAATACATAATCAAAGCATAAAACATCATCTTACCTAATCAAGCTCTTAACTCATCAATTCTCCAACTACTTTACTTCCTCTACTAAATCCTCATGCATGGTTCTCATGGCAAGAAGCTAGAGGGTTTAAGCTTCTAAGCATGCAAGGAAGAACATTCAAGGGAGGAGAAGAGAGTAGCAACTAAGTGAAAAAAATCAATAAGAAGGAAGGAGAAGGAGAGTTTCGGTTGGTGAATGAATAAGGCATTTGTTTTTCATTCTTCCTCCCTCTTTTAACAATAAATAGAAGAAGCATCGAGAAAATGAAGACCAAGACCAAGCCAAGTGTCAAACATTAAATGCTTAGGTAAGAAAAGTCAAATGAGGAAAAGTCAAACTACCAATCAAAAATTTGATACAAAAAATAATCCAAATACCAAATAAATTTTCAATCCATTTTTAAGGGTCCATATTTCGACCCTACCACAAAATATCCAATAGGCCAGTACCAATTGATAGCAATTTCGGTACCGAAAATCAACCGGTTCATCACTTGGCGATTTTTTCCGGTCCGGGAATTTTCTCCGGAAAATTCCAAAAAAATTTCTAAAAATCCTTTAAAATATAAAACACACAAAAACTCACTCCAATTAATTTTTCAAATACAATTTCCACATTAATCGCAATAAAAGTCCATTTAGGCCCAATATCGGGAAATAATCATGAATGCATGTACAGTTATTTTTCATGTGCAAAAATTCACTGTTCACCAATACCAGTATGCAGGAAAATGTCCAATTAGTCCTACTCACTCGCACTCCTAGCCAATTTACTATTTTACCCTTCCCGTCAGGGGTGAGATGTTACAAATATAGTCCCTAACAACTAGTTGCTTTTAGGGATTTTTCAATCCCTTGACATTTCAGGCCATTATAAACATTATTTAATGATAGGAATTGGGCCCTTTTTGGTTTTATTCCTACCTAATCTGTTGGCTACTAGACTACATATGTTCTCATCATCCCTACTAATATTTTGGTTTCCTTGACTTGGGACTATTTCTTCAGTGGAGCTAGCACTCACGATTGCTTCCTAATCAGGTGCAACAATTAGAAGGAAATATCCATTAACCATTCCCTCAAGTTATGGTTCTTTAAACTCATTATTATAAGCTTTCTCCATCTGCTTCTCAGATTGTGTAACTTCTTTATAGGGTTTATGTTATATTTCTTCAGTTTCTATATTATGTAATTCCTTCTTTTACTTCTTAGCTCCATCTGTTAAGTTTTATAAGGGACTTCTATTTGTTCTCTTCACTTTAGACTTCTACCTGTAAGTTTCCTCTTAATTTTCTTTTTGGGTTGATGCTTCCATTGATAGGTTATGGAGATGTCTGCGTATGAGAGTTTCCCTATCTCATCTAGCATTTTGAGCTTCAAAAGTTTAGGGAGTGGCTTAGTTATATCTACTTCAATACATATTGGAGCGTAGCCTATCCTTCCTACTTCAGCTATTGTCTAGTCCAACCTTAATGGCTTCCTAATTGAGCTGGCTATATAAATCAATCTTATGGTCCTCTAATATTCTAATAGGATATTGTTGAAATTCACCCACACAGGGGAAAACTTAATGCTACTCCTATCTAGGACCAGACCTAGTTTCCAGGTATGAAGGATTATAGGCTTCCTTTTATAATGCCTAGGTCTTAGCTCAAGGATGTTAGAAGTTGAATGTTGGGATATGAAGGAAAAAATGAAGAAATCCTCCAGGTTGATTAGGATTTTATCTATTTGTATGTTTGCCCATTTTGTCTCAGCCCATTTCTTAACTGTATAAAAGAGGATTTTTTTGTCAATAACATACCCCCACCAAGGAGTTCATCCATCTGTTTGCACTAAGCTTCAAAAATTCCAATGGTGGAGAGACTACATTATGAGATTCATTAGGCGTTTGTAACTGGGAGCTTCATCTCCCACTACCTACGACCATGTCCTTTTAATGGAGGCATTGCTTTTTGATTCTCCAAAGAAGTATTAGTGTCATGAGAATTAGGTAGAGGTAGGGTGTTAGGGGAAAGGGGTCTTTCCTGACTGTTACTAGTTCCAAGGTAGAGGCAAGGTTTGACATTTGTATAAAGACTCCCCTTTAATTTTAAAGTATCCTCTTTGATTTTCAGTGGTCAATGGAATGGGAATTTTGGAAGCTTTGACACTTTAGCTCAACATTTCCCTTGCTTAGATAATGTGCAGATGGATGACTCCATCATTTGGTCACCATATCTAAGTGGAAAATTCTCTAATGAATCATGTCACCAGATCCTTGCAGGAGGGCTAGCTGAAGTACCTTGGTCTTCTCTCTTATGGACTAATTCCATTCACCCCAAAGCCTCGTTTATCTCCTGGCTTACGATTAAAGTCAATGGCATGACCATGTGGATTCAACTTGCATGGTACATAAATTGGCAATCAAGGACAAAGACCATCTCTTTTTTTATTTGTAGATACTCAAAAGCAATTTGGAGCAGGATTTTGCATATATTACTAGTTATACAAATAAAATCCTTACTTTAACATTGAAGTTAATAATCAAGTTAGTATAAAGAAAATAAGAGTCATCCCATGAGGAAAGTTTGATTTACTATATTAGTTTATTTGTTAATAAATTCATTATAATATTTTCAACTAAAAAGATTCCAATAATTCAATATCAACTTTTGAACAAGAAAAAAGTCATCATAAATACAAGAGATGCGTATAAATGACCTATGCAATTACAAATTCAGATTTATAAATCAAAAATTTGAACTTAATGTAAGGATATCCTAATAATTTTCTTTTATGAAAGAAATTCTATCCTAAAAGAAAGAACATGATCAATGCTTTAACACATAATATCCTTTTTAACCAAAATAATTAATATACAACATTAAAAAAAATAAAATTGCAATACAATATTGAGAACCACACAATAAATATCCAAAAACTAGCATTTATTGTCTATGACATAATGCCATGATCATCCAAAATATATATACTGCTGGAATTTTTAATGGCGAAAATAGATCATACAAATATGAAATTTTTAGCTTAGAAAGCTTATACTCATACTTTATTAATGACTCAATTTCTTTCTAATATCACCAATCTTCCATTCAAGTATGATTCAAGTGGTTACAATCCAATAAAAGCAAAATGGATTACTTTCACCAATATGAATTTTCCTAAATAGAACAATTTTCAGCTACTTTTAATCAAACTTTGAAGCTCACCTATAGCTTTTACTTTCTACCAAACTAAGATTTAAATGGTCACTTAAACATAGATCAAAGTTAAGATCAAAGTTAAAAAAAAGGTTAAAATAGATTTGAATCTAAGAAAATAAAAAAAATAATAGAGTCACAAAGTTAGTTATATATCATACACATTTAAACTTAAGTTTCTCACTAACTAATTTTATCATTCTTGTAAACATGATAAAATTTGGATAATTGCATGTTTAATTTATCATTTCATCAATCAATACTCGTGGATTTGATTATGGCTTAAGTAATAATAAGCATATGGAGTAACTGAAACTCACCTTATAATATGCACATATAAACTTAACAATTTTCAGCTCCAACTTAAATTTATAGTAGCTATAAATAACAAGTTAAGTGGATAACTCAACTTCTAATTTGCTTCTTAAACTCATTCTAGCTTAATTAAATATTTCACAACCAAGAGTAAAGCATATGTCACTTCAATTCATGGATAAAATTAGAATAATCCTTCACAATTTCAGTTGGACAACCCCTATTTTTACTTTGTAATACTTTTAAAGTAATCCAAATTTGGCATTTACACACCTAATTCACTTAAGACATATAACATATTTCAACTAATAAAATAACCTTTCTATAATCTAATGAACCTTTAAAAGAAAAACTCCATATCTGCCATAATGGACATTAATCATGTTTTGAACAACATACGTGAATGTGATATCTAATGCATGGTTCATTTGGATATAATTCATTAAGCTGTGCTATTTTTCAAGTTAAAAAGATATTAAACAAACAAAATGCAACATATCCAGAGGAAAGTGTAGATTTGGACAGATTGGATGAAATCTCCATACAATGCATGAAATCAACGTCAACTTGACAATTCTTCATTTAATTGAAAATTAAATATTTTGTTCCTTTTTAAACTTCATTTAAAATAATGCAAGTAATTGACAAAAATTTTAAGTTTACAACTTCACTTTATTCAATTAGAAGACATGAAAAAATGGGCAACCAATTTATTATTAAACGTGTAAATCCAAATCAAAACATAAGGTTAATAATCCTATTTTAACTAAAATAAGTATAACATTTGTAATTTAGCTTCAAAAGAGAATTATTTCAACTAATTTAGGCTATCCATATTTATAAAAACTATCTTTATATAGAATAATAACCTTATCAGTGACCTAAAATATGAAAATTTGAAACTAAAATAGTTATAATTATGGAAAGCTATGAATTATGCCAAGAAAATGCACATATAAAAAACGGGAGATTATGTTTAAAACAAACCAAATAAAATCTAGAAATCAAAGAAACAACTTATGAATCTGATATAATATTTACAAATAAACAAGCAGTGTTTTAATTTTAGTTTGGTCATTAATTTGTACATATCTTGATAATCTGAGACATTTAACTGGTTAAATATAGAAAACCAACCAGCTAGTTCTAACCTATCTCCTTTCACTCTTTAGAATTAAACCAGCTCAATTCAAGCTCAAAAATACGTTAAACACTAAAATTTACAATCAACCACTGATAATTCATTTGAAAAACAAATAAATTCCAACTTATACAACTCCAAATGGACTATTGATTTAACTTATCACATTCACATAATCAAGGACGTCTCTAATCAAATAAGAATATGAATCAACAAAATCAAAAAATCCGTAAATTGTATAAATGTTAAATTCAGTCAGTAATCTTGAATTAAATTAGAAAAATAATATCATACATAATCAAAATTGCATATCTAGATTGGAATTAAAAAAATTGAGAATAAATTAGAAACAAAAGGACTAAAGTTTTAAGAAAACTCATTCAATTTTTTCTAACTGCACAGATATTAGACCAACTCATAAGACCTAAAATTTTTCTCCACTAGCCTTTAACTAGCTTGAATCAAGTGGAATTTGGCTCTCATTTCACCCCAGATGCTTCTTGCAACAACTTCTAGCTTCAATCACCTTAGATGGATGACAGAACCTTTGGGAGCTCTTATCCTTACGTGATTGCTTATTGCCCTGTTCTTCACTACTCCACTATTTTTATAGCCTCAAAAAAGTCTCTAAAAACCTCTTGTAGCTGGATCTTCATTTAATTTTTGCTAATCTTCTTCCATTTTGAATGGATTTGGTGTTGAAGATATTTGGTGGGTGTGACTTGTTTTCCACCCTAATATTAGTTTCTCATTTTCCACCCTAGCATCAGTTTCTTCTTTTTGTTTTTTATTTGCTTTGGGTCTGGGCTGGGTTATAAATTGGTTCTTGTGTCTCAGTTGAATCTGCTACTGGATTCTTATTTTGTTGGGCTAAGTTTTCTGCTGGTGTATATTTGTCTGCTGTTGGGATGTTCGCTTGTGGTCTAGATTTTTGTTGCGGTTTTTTCTATTGAACTTTGTTTTGGATTTTCGTTCTAGCTTTATTTTGGGTTGAACTTCATTTTAGGTTAGATTTTCATCTATATTCCTTTCTTTAAGTCCATTAAGCCTATAAAAATATTTAATACAATTTATCCCTTTTATAATTAAAATAAGAAACCAAACGAATTACGATATTTTATAGTAAAATGTAACAATTTTTTCCAAATATATTAGATAAATAATTTTTTTAAATTGGGTTATAAAACATGTAATAATTTGCACTTATCAAATTTCCCTACACTTAGCTTTTAGTTGGCCTCAATCAAATAAACAAAAGAACATTATAATGCAAAATACAAATCTAGTTTACCACCATACCTCATAAAGAAGAAATTACATTATTAAAAAGTTAAAAAGTAGGTTATTTGTTTATGAAAATCATATTGTCTTTCTATATTCATAATTTGTTAAATCATCAATATAACACCCTTTGAAACCATCTTCAAAATTTCAAAATTAGACTTAGAAACATTCACACTTCACTTCGATATAACTAGTCCATGAGTAGTGTCATTGTATTAATTATAAAGACAAGGCATCTCGGTTTGAATTGAATTAAAGTGTTTACTTCCTTATCATGTTACCTTTTGTACTTAGCTCATCTTCTCTCCTACTCATGATCTCAAAGGAGTACTTGTGATTTCACCCTATTTTTCATTCCATATACAAAATAATCAAAATATGCCTTTAGCTTCTCCCCCCACATTTAAACTTTACATTGTCCTTAATGTTAGAGCTAAATGCATGAAAAGGAATATCAAAGTTAGAATAAACAAACAGGACAACAATTCTAACATTAATTTATATAAAGTACTAAAATATTATAATCTAAAAATTGAAATAAGCTAAAGAGAAAGAAATTCAAATTTGGTTTTCATTTTCTTGGGTTGTCTCCCAAGTTACACCTTTGGTTTATGTCACTGACTCAACATCCTCACCTGCTTTCAAGGTTCCTCTAATAGAATTTCTTCTATCATCATTACCTCAGCATGATCATAAAATTATTTTAGGTCTATTCACCTTAAGATTCCTCCATCAATTCATCTTTCTCATTCAGCATCATCAATGGTATGGAGTGAGGAACTTATTGATCTATATTAGTTTCTACAGAACCTTAGTATAGCCAATTCTTTTCATTGAAAGTTATAGTTGAATTCATATATATTGGTCTACCCTCATAACTTGCCAAATAGCTTAGTGTAATTATCAACTAGTATTCTAAGAGAACTTTGTGAATATTGATCTATATTGGTACATATTTCAATCTAAGTTCATTCAATTGAAGCCCTGGTCTTTATTTCTATAAAGAGATTGGCTTGCTATTAATGTGTTATGGACCAATCTCTAGTGTCCTTTGAATAATAGATTTAGAGTCAAATTTAAAGATGAAAAGACCTTGTTCCTTAATTAGAAAACCCTACATCCCTCTTTTCAAATTAGAAAACCCTACATCCCTCTTTTCTTCAAGTGAATTATGGAAAAACATTCATGATTAGGTAAGCAAGCCATTGTTAATGAAAAAACTCACCATTAAGGTCGATCACTTTAAAGCTCATAACTTTGGAACTTCCAAAAGAGGACAGACCATGTTGATAACGTCTATCATTAATAGAGGAATGTATTTAAGTTTCTTCCAAGGAAAAGGGTCTCCCACCATATGGCACCAAGTGGTAATGGTTACTTGCACATGCTTGTCTGAACCAGAGGTTGGATCCTTGTTAGAAGTTCAATAACAAGTGACCATGTGAAAGCTTGGAGACTCTACAATCCTAAGATGATCTGGGAGGTTATTGTGAAAGGCTCAACTAGGGGAAAAGGGTTCTTAACATTCAACGGAATGGGATTAGTAGAAGAGACTTATAGAGCGAAGGAAGAGTTGAAGAAAGGACTCTCTTGCTCTAGCATGATGGTCGCTAAAAAAGAAAAAAGGAAAATGCTTAGCAGATGGATTTTTAAAATTTTTTCCTTGTATAGAAAACACAAAGCTGGGAAACATAAAAAGGAAAGAGAGTAATAAGGCATGAACTCAGAAATAGATTGGTGTATGAGGTTAGGAATAAGGATAAATCTTTCTCGAGCATGGTGTGGGGTTTAGAGAAAAGTAGCAAATTATCTCTAACAATCACGTTTACTATTTTTATAAAATAATTTACACTCATATTTATTTATTTTGAAATATTTTGCAATAAACATGAACATACGCAACCTTTTTCTTGATTATTAAAAATTACAGTTTGATGATTTCAGAGTTAAGATTATTCCTTGATGAATATAGGTATAAATGATGTGAATGCATGCAATGATGAAATTGAATATTTATATAAATGCTTTAAAGAAAAGTATTTTAAAAGATAATGTAAATCAGTGATTGGTTAAGAAGTGCGAAAGTCCAACTCCTCATTAATTTTTGCTTAATTTCTTCTTTTATACTATCTTTTAAGATAAATATATTGCACTAACTGACTATGGTTCCTTAGTAATCAATTGCATGGAGATCGTATAATTTAACTCTAATTTTAGCCAGTAAAATCTAAAATATTCATGAACATAGTCAATCATAAGGTGAATGTAATCATATATTATAAACCTTTGGATAACTTTTTAACTGATTCATAATTTTTGTGAGAAATTTAATATAATACTCATTAAAAACAACATTGATACCTAGACAAAACCAAAAATATTAATATTAGTGTTGAAATATTAATCTTAGGATAAAATGTAGATGACAACTAATCAACAAATGTTCAAGAGTTGTATCATTAAAATATTAATGGAAATATTTTTTTGAGTTAATTCTATTTTTAAAATTTTGAACACTTAATTGAAAATTTTAAAAAGTCGAAATAAACAAATTATAAAATTAATGCTTTTTAATTTATTGTTGCAACTAAATTATTTGTTAATTAGAATGAGTGATACTTATTTTTCATATTATCTGAAATATTATTATCTATTCGTAATGAAATTTTATTGCTCCCCTACATGAAAACTGCGAATTGTTCAGGCTGATGTAGAGTCTCTATAGCCCCATGATGAACCATGTCACGTAAAGAGTACCCGATCCCTCTCATCTCATCTCAAACGCTGGATCGCCGTAATTTGGATTTGTTGAAATAACTTGGGGTTAATTCACTAGCCTACCCTAGTGATATAGTACAAAGAATTGTTATTGGTCTTTCAAGACGCAGCCTTAGCATTAGATGCCATTCTCCTTCATGTAGCCGATGAATATAAGATTCTTTGGTAGATGCTTGATCTGAAGGGTCTAAAAGATTTCTGCATGTGAACAATCTCTTGGAGAGGGAGCATTAAAGCTCTTGTCACTTGTCACCATTTGACCTCTATGTGGGAGTATTAAAAATCTAAGCAGGGTTGATGATCTTATAATACACGTCATCATTTCCAGGCAATGGACTAAAGATGCTAAAATTTTAATCAGGAAGATGTGATAATTATCTGTCTCTCAGAATATTTAGGATCAAAAGCTTGAATCTTTTGATAATAACCGATGGGACTCTAAAATGGTTATGGACTGAGACATTTTGATGAGAATATCCCCGCATATGTACGTCACAAATGCTGAAGGAATTTTAAGTTCGTGTAGAAAAGAAAAAAGCAAAAGACTGCCGACCTTGTTCTTTCTCACACTCACAACCACAGAGATATCAAGACAAAGGGGAAAAGGGAGCCAACTTGCTTGAAAGAAATGAGGTGCAGATCGAAAAGATAAAAAAATCCTTTGGAAATATATACTCCAAGCACATTTACCCCACAAACATATATCCTTCTTTTTAATAAAGGGATCCTTCTCTCACACCTATCTCACATTATATGTTGGTTGTGGGTAAAATCTCATCTTCAATGGCAACGTTATAGGTTTCGTCTTAGTAGTTGATTCTTACAAGAATTAAACTTCAGGTCTAAGTATGAAAAAGTCGATGAACCCAAGATTGTACAATGTCCTGGCGTCAGAGATCAATGATGTTTTACCTGCTCCCTCCTATATGGCTAAGAGCAACTAACCTCGCCAGCTTGCAGTACCAGAACTACTCCTATCATGAAGATTCTTGGCCTATTTTACTTTCCCATTTGTATAACAGTATTATCCAAGAAATTCCCAAACAATTTTGCTTGTACCACAAAAATAAAAAACTGTAAACTTCAAGCAAAGACAATTAGTCTTCTAGATGAGAAAGCTCCTTAAATCTCATTTCAATTTCAACTTCAGCTTCAATAAAACTAGTCATTATCCTGTCTAAAGGCTTCAACAGCACAAACTTATTGCCAAAACATGTCTGTTGACGCTGATACACTTGCTGTACTTTTAGCCAGATCTTATCCTACAGTGCTTAAAGGGTGTTCTTTTCATCTCAATTTTTATGCATTGTTGACCATATAATAGAGTTTTTTCACACGTCGGAAAGGAAAAGTGGGGAACATGAACTTCACTTTTATGTGTATCAAAGCAATAAGAAAGTGTCACAACTGTGTGCATACAAATTTAAACTTCAAATCTTGTCAAATTCTATTGCATTATGTCCTGAAGATTTGATAGGTGAAGAAGTAAAGACTCCTTGATATTGCAGCCAGTTCTTTACGTACATTAAACTTTCCCTTTTTTTTTCGTTTTGTGTATGCACTGTTTGCTCATTATCTGTTTCAGGAAAACTTTCTCTCTTTTCTTGAGCTCTGTTTTTGGCCTCAATCAAATCCAAGAAGAAGAGAAATTGTTAGAAAAGGAGAGAAAAGGACTTAGAAAACAAATCTTTGGGCCCAGAAATTTTCTCCAGGATTTTGTTGTTTGATAACAGTGCAATGGTGTTTGCTTTGGTCCCATAACTATTCAGGCAATATGCATGGTAACATTGTCCCCAGGTTGTTGACTTGCTTCACATACAACTTCCTAGTTACAAACAAATATGCTGCCTGCACTATTCCCTCCCTTTTTCTTTACATTAAGAGTACTCATGATGGCTTATGCATATGAAAGAATAAAATTACTTACATCTTGACATCTCAGTATTCAAATAATTTTTTCTGGATTATTTTACAGCGAATAGAAGTGAAAAAAGAAAAAACGCTCCGATTTTGAGCCTGAATATCTATACAAGTTGATATTGCATCCTGGAATGAAACTTAAAGTTGTCTGGATTGACTGAAGGTGAATCCATAGTCTCAGAAAGAAAGACATGTTCACTTCATATATAATATGGAACTATAGATTGACTCTTGCCAGACACTTGAAGCATCAATTTTAACAATAAACATATCTCATCATTATGATTCAAACAAAAGACCATAAATAAGAATCCAACTAAATTCGTATGGATCATTCGATAGATATGCCCATGACACCAGTAGCTTACATTCTATATATCAACTGTTGAGTACAAGAGTTTACCACTAATTTCCTGTCGTAGATTCAAGAACATAACTACGAGACCTTATGATAAGCAGCTAACATATGCAGCAAGTAGCAGTATACATATTAACCCACAACTTAAGAAAGAACCATATCGTAATTTATATGATTTCCCTCGGCTCCATCCAATAAACCAATGACTCTAGCTGGACTGTTAATGTGTGACCTAGAATGACGTTGCTAGGCATCTAACTAGAACTAAATTACTAGAAGGCTTTCTGGTAAAAACCATGAATCCTCTTCCATGACTCTTCCCTTTGCATCTTCAACTGCTTGTAGAAGTTGCCTATGAACGTTTCAGCTTTGATAAATAGCTCTTGCCCACTGAGCCCTCCATCTTCCTCTTCCAGCTCTTCTTGAATATGCTCTTCATGGAGAGACACGTGATCTTCTGCTTCTGTCTCTCCACCTCCGATAAAGAAAAGACTTGGCATCGAGGGACACTTTCTCACTTTTTCCACCTTCTCAGTATTAGCATTAAATTTCACAGATGGAGATTTCTCGACCGCCTTTGCCTTCTTTTCATTGCAAGCAGTACTAACTTTGGTCTGAGTAGAGGAATTACTTTCTGCGGGTGATGATGCCACAGCTTTATTGATAACTGGAACAGTATGTTCTTTGTCCTCTAAAGGCTTGGAGAAAGTAGATAGCAAGCCAGCTTCAGCCCCCAGAGCAAAAATGAGCAGATTAATGATAAGGTAGAGGTACTTGGGCCTTAAAGAGGAGGATATGAGGGGTGTAATAAAGAGAAGAGCGGCCAGAAGAAAAAGCATGAGAATCTGAGAAGTCTTGAACTTGTTCATAGCTTTTGTTTGTCTCTATAGTCTATGCCAACAGAAGATATTATGGAGTAATGTGGTGGTTGATGAATCAGAAGATTAGAGAGGAGTTTTTGGTAGTGGAGAGCAAGTATAGGCCTTAATAAATGGAGATATATATAGAGAGAATAGTAGAGAGGCATGCTGGATGGTGGCTGTCGTATACTAAGGACAATTTCCTATAAACTTGCTGTATCTGTTCAATTTCTGTCAAAAAAAGTAGAAAAGTAGATTATGAATTGAAAGTAGTACGTAGCTCATTTTACTTTTTGTCTTTTATGAGAAGAATCACAGGAACATTACCTATAAACTTGCTAATTTTCATATATTTAAGACTAATGATCTAATTTAAATTATAATTTTAAGTTCAGTTAGATTATTACTATATTAATTGAAGTTGCACAAAATTTAAATTATTTGTCCAAATTTTCACTTAGGAAATTAATAAAAGAAGTAAAAGATCAAAATAAATTGTGTTCAATTTTGTATCACTATTGATCTTTATGTAAAATTTAGATTATGTTGTTAGCTCAAAATGAATTAGTTTAATATCAAAGAATAAGTTCGAGGTCTAATTGACCAAAACTGAAAGTTAAAGAAGTAAATTAAACTATAAAATAAAGTGTTGGACCCTGAACTTTTCGTAAAAGATTAGAACTATTGAATGGAAAATTTTGGTGATTAATCACGAGTTAAGAGCACGTAAATGAAAGTTCTTGACCCAAGAAATGATAGACAAGAGTAAAGTAGGGAATAATGAAAGTGGATAGATTCATGATTTGCTACGGTGTTTTTGGT
>JAOSBL010000005.1:20736054-20749941 GCA_027568915.1 Erythroxylum roraimae | reverse complement strand
GTTCATTGGAAGCGAAAAAGGTAAAGATTTATGTGTGCAGAAACAGAGAGATGGAGACGTTGAAGTTTAACGTTATTGGCGTCAAGGTTAAGACAACAACCAACAGCAGTTGTTTGCCTTGCTTCCAACTCTTATTTAGTGTAGGATTCTTTTCCTGAATAAAATGATATAATCCATTACAAATAACAATTCAATAATTATATTAATTTAAAATTTAATTAATATAATTTCTCTTAATTTATTATAAATAACAATTCAATAATGTTGGCGTGCACGTATTAACGAAGACATGAACGTATTCAATTCAATTCAATTAAACAAACCACTGGAACCTTGGGCTATTCCAAGTTGGGCGGTTGAGCTAAGGGTACGAGGCTGACTTGGGCATGGGCTCTATTCTAACTTCTCCACGCCCAAAAATTGTCGCACCTCTAGACAGTACGAATGAAACTTCTGATATCTTTGTTTTTTCTTCCATTCTTTTAAAGTAGAACTAGAACCACAAAAGCTTCAAGGAACCTGATAATTTTTCTGCTAAGATAATTCTGATTATAGCCAACTTGTTTCAAGTCCTGGAGAAAGAGTGAAACATCATGACTTTCCCATAACATCCCCACTTACTTGAGGAATTGGTGTTGCGCTATTGAGTCGATAAGAACTTGAGTTTCTCGAAGTTTAGATATCTATTCTTAGAATAATCTGAACACGTGTATTTGACATGTTTTGAATATTGTGCGCATGAACGGTGATTCATAACTTATTGTAAATTTTAGTCATTTTTTTATTGTTTTTCTCGAACTATTTGTAACATAGAACATATTAAGAAAACTCTCCAACTAATGAAAAGAGGGTTAGGTAAGAAGTATTCCCTCCGTTAGAGGCTAAGCCTACTTATTATAACTTTTGGATGTTTTAATTATTAAATTAAAATAAAATTCTAAATTCAATCAAACTTTAATTAGAATTACAATCAAATAGTAATTGGGCTTAAATAGAATCTAATATTTCATATAGGTCTTTATTTGCTAAATATCTCATATTTAATCATAAAGTTTCTCAAACTTTATAATCAATTATAATTTGATTAAAGCACCTCTTCTCTCTTTAACACGTTCTTTATATGTAATTCATTAGATTCTCAAATATGATTGTAATGAATATAAATTATAACCTTAAATCATATTTAAGATTAAATAAATTAAACTTCTTTATTTATCTTTAATTCCCTAATTAGATAATTTATATTTATAGATTAAAATTAGCGTTTATTAACACATCATGACTATCAAAATATTTAGGCATATCAAAATAGTTTTGACTAATCTTTCTGTTTATGATTTTTTTAGATAATTCAATCATTTCATCATACATTATTATGATTAGACATAGCGTATGAAAATAATATGTACTCTATTTGAGTCTAATCATATTAGTTTTCCACTATTAGTATTTCTTCAATTAATGACATTTGAAAACTATTTTTATAGTATCATTCCATTTGGTCAGGAATTTCTCAAGTCAATACTAATTGAGAACAATATAACATTTTTCCTAATCACTTTAAGGTGATGAATTCTATATTGATCTCTCATCTATCTCCATATAGTTTATATTATATCCAATAACTGTTGACTGAACTACCTTTGATCAAAATAAGTCATAAGTAGTATTAAAATATAGTAATCTCTATATGAGATACTTTGGTGATCTTAGGTCAAAAGATCACTTATATAATCATTACAATGAAAATTTCTATAAATATTCAAGTAATGTTCTAAATGTATTTCTCATATAGGGTTATTTTAGTAAACTTATTCTCTAACAAGCACCCACATATTTGTTTAAACATCTTCATATTTTTTAGATCAACTACTTCCTTCATATAGAAGAAATATAATGTGTACTAGTCTTTTTATGCTTTATTAATTTTCAAGCTCAAAGAAACAACACTAGAAATAATTTATTGATACTACATAAATGCAATATAAATTTTATAATTATAATCTCATTATAATTTCATTTGCAGTGTATGTTTATCTTAAGGACTTTATCATATATATCTAAATATATATAAGATCAAGTATGCTTTTTAATAACTAAATCATTAAATTACAAGCAATTAATTGGCTATAGGCCATAACCAACAAGCTTCCACTTACTCAGTCATTTAAGTATACTATATTTCTATATGACAATCATTACTACTAGGATAGTAGTTTAGTGAGAGAATTCTACAAAGTTTACAATGAGAACTTGCTTAAATCTTACAATTTTTATCTCAATTATCATCATAATTAAGAGAAACTACTTAAATATATACTTGGATCTTTAATGAGACCTTAGCTCTTTTTACATACCTAATGGTTCTAATGTTCGACAGGACATTATCATAAGAACAGTACAAGGAATTATACAAAGTTCATTAAAGAACTTATTTATCTAATTAATCATTTCCTTTAAATAAAAAATTATTGTAGCTTGATCAGCAATTAACCCTACATTGCAACCTTTCCAACCTCAAGATAATATTATTCTAAATAAAATATACTTTAACTAGGATTTACTTGTAATCTCAAACTTAAATGTCAACTTATATATAAAATAATGGATAGCTTTAATACTTCACAAGTATCAGATATCTCAAATACTAAACACCTTTAGCATATTATATATGTACGTAAACTATAATAGGTAAACTACTTCCTTATATATCTCTAGAGATCTAATTCTCATAATTAAATTGTTACCTTTTCCATATGTAATAATTCTTGTACAATCATAGATTTACAATTGAATTATTCTTTATGAGCAGTATGTCTCAATACACTCCTACTGAAGAGTTCAATTATACTCCTATTAATCTTATCATAGATATGATAGATTCATAATCATCTACAACTATACTTCCATTAACTTTCTTATACATATGACAAATCCACAGTCATTTCCAAAACAAACTCTTTGAATTCATTATGAAAGTGAATATTTTAATGTCTCATTACCTTTCTTCTGTACATCAAATGTATTAACAAAGGCACTAGTTCCAATTGGATGTATTGTCATGAGATTTGAAATTATTCAAATTTCATCTTACTCCCACTAATTATCTTGATAATTGTTCTAATATAATTATTTATTAAAATAAACATTTTCTTCAACAAGTTATATGTTGATAGTTTTAAATAGAAAAACTTTCTCAACTGTAAGTATATGAATCGTAACTTATAGTATAAAAAGTATCATCCACGAGGATTATATAGTCACCCAACAATTCTTGTAAACTTTGTTTAAGGTAAATGATAGATGAATAATTAAGAATTAAACTAAAAACAAAGAATTAATAAATAAATTATAAACAAAATATGAACTAGGTAGCAATATAATTAATTAATTGATTAATGATAAAAGCTAAGAATTACTTCTATCCTTATTTGTTTTCACTTTACCTTCTTAATATAATCATAATTGATCCTAGATATCCTATAATTATAATTACCCTCTCTTGAGATCTAATTAAGTAATCCCAATTAAAATAGAAATTGACTTGTGATCTCTCAATCTATCAAAAGTCCTTCTATGTAACTGGATTTTAAGCAATCCTATAGATAACTAATAAACAACTAAGATCTCTCTTCAATTGCCTATTAGTTTAATGTTGCTATTGCTATGTAATACAACACAAGTGAATCAATCCAATCTCTAGATTCAAATTAATTATAAAATATCAAACATCTCAAACATATTCATTCAAGATGTAAAGTTCATCAAATAATTGAAAAGTAATTCACAAAAAGGAATAATTCAAGAGTTATCCAAGTTTAATCATCATTAACATCTAACAACATCAAGGAACTAAGAAAAAAAAGTATATAATGAAATCTAGAAGTTTTCTCTTCTTTACTTTGAGCTAAAAAATTTATAGTCTTGTTCTTGAGAATTCTTCTCTTTTGATCTCCTTTAATTATTTTTATGCAGCTGTCAAGTGGTGTTTTAAGCTTCTTTATATACTCTAGAGTCTTTTAGGGTTTTGTCTAGTTTTTTAAACGTGAATATCATCCAAAAATAGCCCTGAAATGTCAAAAGTATGAAAAATTCGCATATTAGAAAATACCTTACATGATTGTGCATGAGATTGCTCCAACCTTTGGCACGACTTTTGCTACTTGTTGCATGATTGTGCATCCTACCTTTTCTTCATCTTTTCTTCGCTTTTCTTATCTCTACTTATCACCAAACACATCAAACAATCCTTGAAATATATAATTAATCAAACTCTTTCCTTAAATAATAACTAATCAAACTCTTTCTTTAAATAATAACTAATCAAACAAACACACAAAACACTAACAAGAACATAAATTTAAGTCATAAACATATGATTATCATCTAATAAAACACTCAAAAACACACTATAACACCTAGAAGACATCCTAAGTTTTACACCTATTAACTTTCCACACTTAAATCTTTGCTTGTCCCTAAGAAAAACTAAAACTATAAAACAAATAAAACATATAATGCACAACACACAACACAAAAACACACAATCTTGCAACAATACAATAATGGTATAATATCATATTTTAGGAAATTAACTTAGACATAAACATGAATCACTTAAAAAGTTCTAACAAACTAACTTATTCCATTCATATTCATATGCTTTAATTTAAATACTCATGGCAACCAAAATATCAACACCTATTCATACATCTGACACTTGTAAGTAGGCACTTATTCTTAAATATCGATTAAAGAGGTAGAGCATCACTAAATATCCATTCATAAAATTTATTTTGACATTTAAGAAGAAGATCCATAGGTTCTCTTTCATTGACAACATCACTTTTATCATGCTTGGTTGAAATGTCATTCTAGCTTTTTAACATGAAGACAGACATTTTGTCGTGAATGCCCCTTTTTACTTAACTATATCACAACTCACAACTAGCTACTGGCTCTATTTTAAGCCCATTTTTTAAATGGCCCAACGGAATAGGAAATGTATTTAGCACATTTATATAACACACTTTGTTATTTTTGGTGTTTTTTTTTTAAATTTTACCTACATCACTTCTTCCTAGTCAATCACTCCTATGAAAAGGTACTAATAATGTCTACCAATTTAAATGAATTTAATTACTAGTATATCCAACAAGTGTCATAAATTGATATAATACGTACAATATTCTACTTAACATGCATATTCTTCTCAAAAAACCTTAAAACACAATCTTCACAAATTATATGATCATGTTCATGAATAAGCTAATTTATTTCAATTTTATGCCATTGACATATTCAGACAATGCACTTATCATGCAACTAGATATGTATACAATCTCAACCTAATTAAATACTAACACAATGACAACACAATTTCATATACAAATGATATGCAAGCCTTATAAAGCCAATAAGGGTTCTTTGAGGTTCTCCTTGATTTTGTTCCTCTACAATTATTCTTTCTATGGTTTCTTGGTATCTCACTTTCTAAATCTCCCTCTCTTACTTGGTGATTTCAAAAACTTATGTATTATTTACTTTGCTTGAACTCTTTGTGGATCTTATGTTCATAAACCTACAATCACACCAGAAAAGCATTAAAGTCCTTAAATCAAAGTACTTAAATTGTAATAGGTGTTATAATAATCTCGGGCAACGATGCCAAAAACTTGTTTATAGTTTTAAATAGAAAAACTTTCTTAACTACAAGTGTATAGATCATAACTTTTAATATAAAAGTATCATCCCGCAAGGATTATATAGTCACATAATAATTCTTGTAAACATTGTTTAAGGTAAAATATAAGATTAATAATTAAGAATTAAACTAAAAACAAAGAATTAATAAACAAAATATGAACAAACTATAAACTAAGCAGCAGTAAAATTTATTGATTGATTAGTGATGAAAGCTAGGAATTACTTCTATCCTTATTTGTTTTCACTTTACCTTCCTGATTTAATCATACTTATCTTAGATATCATATAGTTATGATTACCCCCTCTCAATATCTAAACAAGTAATTTCAATTAAAATAGATAGAAATTGAATTATGATATCTCAATCTATCAAAACTCTTTCTAACTATGTATCTGGATTTGAAGCAATCATATGGGTAACTAATAAATAACTAAGATCTCTCTTCAGTTTCCTATTAATTTGATGTTTATAAGCCAATTGAGGTACCAACTCTCACTGTGCAACACAATATAAGTGAATCAATCCAATATCTAGATTTGAATTGATTATAAAATAATAAACATCATAAGTATATTCATTTAATCAATAATGTAAAGTTTAACAAATAATTTATGAGTAATTCCTAAAAGGGAATTTAGCCATCCATAGTTGTAACTAAATATCCAAGTTTAATCAACATTAACATCTAACAACAAGGAGGAAATAAGAAAAGCATATAAAATGAAATCTGGAGTCTTCTATTCTTTGTCTTAAGCTGGAAAATCTGCAGCCTTATTCTTGAGAATTCTTCTCTTTTGATCTCCTTTAATTATGTTTATGTAGCCGTGAAGTGGTGTTTTAGGCTTCTTCATATACTCTTTAGTCTTTCAAGGTTTTTTTCTAAGGTTTTTTATATGTATATCTTCCAAAAATAGCCTCATAATGTCAAAGTATGAAAAACTCATATCCTGGAAAACACCTTGCACGATCGTGTATGGGACTGCTCTAACCCTCCAACATGATCATGCAAGGGTTGCACAATCGTTCGAAAGACTTCCAAATTGCTACTCCTTGTGGCACGGGCGTGTTTCTCCAGCTTTTTCTTCATCTTTTCTTCTCATTTTCCTATCTCACAATCCTTGAAATATATAATTAAGATCTAATTCTTGCCTTAAACAAAAATAATCAAAAAACACACATAAAATGCTAACAAAAACATAAATATAAGTCCTAAACACATATCATCCAATAAAATACTAAAAACACACTCTAACACCCAGAAAACATATTAACATCATATAAGATTACATCCAATCTTTTTGGATATCTCATAATTTTTTAATTATCTGATTTATTTATAAACTTATTAGATAACTAAGCATCACATCCAAAAATTATTAACTTTAACCCTTTAAAATTGTTAGCATTTTATATCTAATACCAAATCTTATAAATTGATCTAATTAAAACTATTGATTAGACATAAACTCTTGTACTAACCTATAAAACACTTCAAACATAAATAACTAACAAACTAATACAATTCTAACCTAAACACATACTAAATGAGTGAATTAACGATTAAATACATACCAAACTAAGTCCTAAAACACAAAGCAATTTACACTTATCAACATCCCCACACTTAAACGTTTCCTTGTCCTCAAGCAAACAAAACAACAAACACAAAAAATCACACAACACACAATGCAATAATGAGACAATGCCTTCAACTTCATGAAATAAATTTAATTTAAAACACAATCATTCAAGTTATTCCAAATC
Source organism: Erythroxylum roraimae (assembly GCA_027568915.1). NCBI lineage: Eukaryota > Viridiplantae > Streptophyta > Magnoliopsida > Malpighiales > Erythroxylaceae > Erythroxylum > Erythroxylum roraimae. The sequence goes on along the minus strand of JAOSBL010000005.1, from coordinate 20,742,470 downwards.
ATTAACATGCAAAATTTGCATCTAGGAGCTTTGGACTAAAAATACATATTAATTAGGACCCAAATGACAAGTTATTCACCCTTTTCAATTGTACACACATATTACTAACTCTTTGATCGTTCAAACTCTGTAACCACTCCTAAGAACGTTTTCATGAAAAGTCAAGCTATTTACAAGTTCGGTAGGTTTTTATTAGAAAACACATTTTTTATTTACTTTTCTTACAGATGGACGTAGTCTTTTACACAGAGGCAAACATTGGTGATGAATGTCGATTCGGTTACTCGACTAAGTCATGTTTTTATTAAGCTGCTTGGTTGGAATGTCATTATACTCTTTTGACACAAAGGCACACATTTGTGATGTGTGTTGATCCGGTTATTCAGCTATGTCATGTTCTCAAGTGGCTACTATCTCTATTCATAACCCAAAGGCTAGCATAATAGTTATTTATTTAAAATTAACAAACATCTTTTTTTATTGCCTACCTTGTTGCTTAAGCTACTCGTTTTCATGAAAAAATACTAGTAAAGGTACTTAAGTCAAAAGACCTAAAATTATGAATGAATGTGACAACTTATAGGGTGATAAGCAAACACTAAATTCTAATTGACTTGCATATTTAGCCAAATAACCTAGATTACTAATTTCGCGAGCTAATGACTCTTCACAACCAAAAAGATTAGGTTCAAAATTAAATCGATTTCAATCCATCTAAGCCATCGACACATTCACACAATTCACAATATACAACCTAACAAATTGATATGTGTTTAATTATTGATACATTTAATCATTTACACTTAGCGATTAATGATACAAAAATGCTTAAGATACTCACTTTAATTCATACATGATTTTAGGTACAATTTGGAAGAAAAGAAATTAAAGTGAGTCGAAAGCACTACATTTCGGTCGTTTTCTGAAGATTAATTTTCACTTGTCTTCATAGAGCAAAAAGAAGAAAATTAAAAGATAAAAAGAAGACAAGAAAAATCAAAATATAAAGAAGAAGAATTAAAAGTGCTTGCTGGAAAAATGAAGAAATAACAAGAGAGCAAAACACATGTAGCAGCTGGGAGTTGAAGGAAAAAAAGACATGCGTGCAGGTGGATATAGCAGCACAGCCCAAAGCAGAAGGAAGCTATTGTTAAACACCAACGCTAAACGCTAGCGTTGAACGTGAAAGCTAGGGTTAAAAGCTAGCGTTTAACACTGCAAAAGGGTTGAAAAGAACGCACGATGTTGTCCATACGAGGAAGCTTTTAAAGAAGAGTGAACAGAAGTGTGGCCCAAGAAGTTAATTGTCAAATCAGTGAATAGTGAGCTAGAGAAGAGTGAATAGCGTGAAATAGAACAAAGAGAGGCTTGCGACAGAACAAAGAAAGTAGGCGTAAATAACAAGGGGTTTTCGACTAGGGAAATATGATTAGGGCTGAAGTAATTTTTCAGGAAAGACCCATAGAAGGCTAAGTTCTTGACACCGGTTTCGAAGTGACATCGACGCCGATGACCTGGGTTAAGTGTATTTTACCATTTTTGATGTTTTTTCTCTCATTAGAAATTGATTGTGTTATCCTATTTTAATTGATTTGGGTTTTGTGTATGAATAATCAAATTTAAGTTATTGTTCGGTTATTTATGTATGAACTTATTGGGTATTGTGAGATGATGATTTTAATGCGTTCATTGAATTGTTTAATTGCAAACCCATTGCTAAAATTTTGATATAATCCGTAATTGTTATGTTGAAATTCATATGTAATGAGTAATGATTCGTAATCATTAGGGATAGACCTAGGTTAAATAACGTATCGTTTGTGGTTGTTGCCTTGATTAATCGATTTTTCTAATTCGTAATTCTACTGCCTAATTAAATCTAGAGATCGTATACTACGTTATTTGGTGGTTAGGTTTAATTAGCGATCGTATCTTGATTAAATACTACCTAAGGGAAAACGCGAGTTAATTATTAACCCATGATTAATAGTTGCTAAGAGAGGTTTGAGAACAACAAATCAATGAAATATGCTTAATTAGGGTGTAGGCCGAGATTGAACCAAAGAATCGAGTCCCTACTGAATTTCCCACTTTTATCATTTTTCGCATGTTTTCTTTAATTTGTTTTTATTAGTTTAGTTTCATTTTATTTTCTTCTTTCTAAAACCAAATCCCCCCGTTAAACCTAAACACTAGTTAATTTCATTTCATAAACTTTGCACACACTCTCCGAAGAATCGACCTAGACTCACCACTATTATAGCAGTAGGTCTAGTTATTTTATTTTGACTAACGTAACAACGTGCTGTCAATTTTTGCCATCGTTGCCGAGAAGTGCGGTGTTTTAGCTTTTTTGTGATTTTAATTGGTGTTTGGTATATATTTTTACGTAATTGATTTCTTTTCAGTTATTTCGTTATCCTTTTACTTTTCTATTTCGTGTTTGTGAAAAAAAATTAAAAAAATTTCATAGATAGAAGTAATTTCTTTTATAATTCATATTCTCAATCCTATAATAATGTTTGGACTGATTAACCTAACTTTTTTGTTATGGATGGGATAATCATCAGAATTACTTCTATGATAGTTTGTAGGACACACAGCAATTTCCGTGTGGACTAGAAGCTTTTTTTTCAAAAATCAAGTACATCTCTGGAAGAATTGATGAATGTTGTGATTACTAATAATCTCCAATTTCAACAGAGCCTACAATAGCAGTTGCAACAGTTCCAGCAGGAAATGAGGCATATAACGTTTAAAAACTAGAACATGGCAAGCCAAATGGGTGAAATGCCAGTGAGGATCGACTACCAAGAATCAGAAATTGAAGAGGAGCAACCATGTCAGCCTATGGTTTACCCAATGGACATTAGTGCGGAAACCTTACAGAGTGATGAGGAGCTTGAGAATTTCTAGGGCAATACTCAAGAAATTGCTTGTGTCGAAGAAGTTAAGGAGGAGCTTGAACCAGAATATGATACATCATTTGGCTCAGAGGTAAGTACTGAGTCTGTAATTATTTTCGAGACTAACCCTTCACCTTTACTTAGCAGGCTGGAAAAATTAAACGAAGAAGAAAAAGGTGAAGAGTCATTCGAATTATTTCAAGAAAGTGAGGACTCAGTAGAGATAAAGAATCTAAAGATAGGGAGGATGCTGGAGGTGAACGATTATCAACCAAGGCCCTATCTAGAAAAACCTCACATGGAGGAACCGCATGTGCCACCAAAAGACCATAATTTTGTCACACGAGGAAAGTATGGAGTCGAGCCAGCGACCCTAATCAAAGGTGCTTCTTGGGAGGCAACCCAAGGGAAGTAAATTTCTTTTCTTTACATTTTTGCATTTCTTTTCATACGCATGTGTGTTCTTTGTTGGTTTGTTGCTTGCTTGTTTTAAGTTTTCAATTAAAATGAGAGAAAGAATAAAATAAACAAAACAAACATTTTCTCGTTTTCTGTTGCTTCTGGGATTATATAGTAATGATTAGAGTGTGAATTGTCCAGAGAATTTTATAGCAACTTTAGCATGTCTTTTAACTCTTGTGATTGGTCAATAAGCATTATTGTTAGAAGAGTAGTGACTAGTGGTAAACAAAGCCGATGAGATTTTTAACCTTATTTGACTAACATATTCATATCAATCTCATTGTCTTTTGATAATGTGTGACCTTTATGACATGTACATCCTGATTTTGCCTTGAATTTCTATTCAAGACCACATTTTTACCACATGCATTAGTGTGGAAATAATTAGGCATTCTTTGTTTTCCCGAACTACATTAGCCAAATAACTTACCCTATTGATATAATTTTTTTCCTTGTTAACTCCCTTTAAGCTTTATACCTTTCTTTTTATATCAACCATATTATATGCTTTATACTTAACCAAATGTCCTACCCAAGCCATAAAGTTAATGGAATATTTGTGATTGGTGAGTTTGCGGATGTTCAAAAGTATAAGTGTGGGGGTACATATGTGTGGGTTGGTTAAGGTTGGGATGTTTTGTTATGTCTTATCATTGAAATTTTCATGTTGATGTAGTTTATTTTAATTTTTATAAGGGAAAGAAAGAAAGAAAAGAGAAAAGCAAAAAAAAATGAAAAAGAGAAATGAAAAAGAAAGACAGACGAAAAAATGAAAAAAATTATTTCAATAAATTTATCAAGGAGGAAGTGCAAATGAGTTTGTAACGTTATTAATGATTAATGCATCTTTCTAGAGTTGCAATGAATGTGTTATTTGAGTATGTTGAATATGAGGTAGATGATGGCTTGGAATGTTCACTCTTGTGATTTCAATGTATTGTTAGCATAAATTGTATGAGTGATTCCTTAATATTGGTATATGCTTCATGTAGTTTGTGTGTAGGAGCTAAATGGGGTTGTGAAATATAAATGTTGCATTTGTCATAGCTGATGGCACCCAGTTTTTGATGAGTGTTACTTTGTTTCACTAGCTTAAATGGCATTCATGCTACTTGACCCAAATACATCTCTCCTTATCTTTGCCCACATTACAACCTTGAAAAGTCTTTTGATTCATGATTTTACATGTGAATTATAGTGGTGGAGAAATGAAATGATATGCAAAGTTATGAATTGTCATGATCATGAATGGTGTGGAGTGTATGTATAGATATATTTTTCTTAAACACATTTTTCAAAACCATTAGATTGCTCAGTTTCTGAAGATGATGCTTGTTGATTGATCATGAGTAGAAGTATTGAATATTGAATTCTTGCTATGATTTTTGAAAGTCATTCATCTTTGGTTATGATTATATATTCTTGGAAAATATGGGAATTGAGTAAATATTTTGGGCCTTTGAGCTTAATTTGGATGTTTTGTCGGAGGACGACCAAAAGCTAAGTGTAGGGGAAATTGATATGTGTTTAATTGTTGATACATATAATCATTTACACTTAGTGATTAATCATACGAAAATGCTTAAGATGAGTACTTTGATTCATATGTGATTTTAGGTATAATTTGGAAGCAAAGAAATTGAAGTGATTCGAAAGCACTACATTTGGGTCGTTTTCTGAAGATTAATTTTCACTTTTCTTTATGGAGAAAGAAGAAGAAAATTAAAAGACAAAAAGAAGATAAGAAAAATCAAAATACAAAGAAGAAGAATTAAAAGTGCTTGCTGGAAAAATAAAGAAATAACAAGAGAGCAAAACGCATGTAGCAGTTGGGAGTTGAAGGACAAAACGACATGCATGCAGATGGATTAAAACAAAGACAAAACAATAGTAGCATAGCCCAAAGCAGAAGGAAGCCAGCGTTAAACGCCAACGCTAAACGCTAGCTTTAGGTTGTGCAGCTATCGTTTTGTCTTTGTTTTAATCCACCTGCATGCATGCTAACGTAAAGCTAGCATTGAACGTGAAAGCTAGCATTGAACGTGAAAGCTAGCGTTTAACAGTGCAAAGGAGTTGAAAAGAACGCACGTTGTCATTCATGAAAGGAGGCTTTTAAAGAAGAGTGAATAGGAGCGTGGTCCAAGAAGTTAATTGTCAAATCAGTGAATAATGAGCTGGAGAAGAGTGAGTAGCGTGAAACGAAACAGAGAGAGGCTTGCAACAAAATAGAGAAGGGGGGCACAAATAATAAGGGGGTTTCGGCTAGGGAAATATGATTGGGGCTTAAGCATTTTTTTAGGAGAGACCTATAGAAGGCTAAGTTCCTGACGTTAGTTCGGAGGTGACATCGATGCCGAAGACCCGGGTTAAATGTATTTTACTGTTTTTGTTGTTTATTTCTCTCATTAGAAATTGATTATGTTATCCTATTTAAATTGATTTGGGTTTTGTGTATGAATAATCGGATTTTCGTTATTGTTCAATTATTTGTGTATGAACTTATTGGGTATTGTGAGATGATGATTTTAATGCATTCATTGAATCATGTAATTGCAAACTCATTGCTAGAATTTCGATATAATCTGTAATTGTTATGTTGAAATTCATGTGTAACAACTAATGGTTCGTAATTATTAGGGATAATATGACTTAAGTTAAATGACGCATCGTTTGTCGTTATTGCCTTGATTAATCGATTTTCCTAATTCGCAATGCCACTGCTTAATTAAATCTAGAGATTATATCCTAGGTTATTCGGTGGTTAGGTTTAATTAACAATCGTATCTTGATTAAATACTACCTAAGGGAAAACTCGAGTTAATTATTAACCAACAATTAATAGTTGCTAGAAGAGGTCTGAGAACAACAAATCAATGAAATATGCTTAATTAGGGTATAGGCTGAGATTGAACCAAAGAATCGGATCCCTACTAAATTTCCCATTTTTATCATTTTTGGCATGTTTTCTTTAATTTGTTTTTATTAGTTTAGTTTCATTTTATTTTCTTCTTTCTAAAACCAAATCCCCCCCCCCCCCCCCCCCCCCCC
>JAOSBL010000005.1:20578607-20594293 GCA_027568915.1 Erythroxylum roraimae | reverse complement strand
TTGCTTAACATAAACCAACCAAGCAATTGAATAATAATTTAAAGAGGAAAGGGAAAAGAGAATGCAAATTGATTTATAGTGGTTCAGTAAAAAACTCTTACCTACGTCCACTCTCAAGAATTTTCTTGAAATTCCACTATAATTCTTTTTTCAAGGCAAAGAATAACATTTGTGCAATCTTTCTTGACAAAGAGGAACCTTTTAAATTATTCTCACAAAGTGAAATGAAACCTTAATCTCACTTGGATCACTTTCAAGTAAAGTAATATAATGTCTCAGCCAAATATTATAACTCAAAATACCTCACTTTATTACTTGATAACTCCAAAGATGCTCTTTCACACAAATATGAGACAATAATGCTCAAAGTATTTAAAAACATTTAGAAATATGTATAACAATACATTCAAATGCTTACTGATGCTAAAATTAATTTAAAAAAAACTATTTATAGGGTTTTGAGACCCTTACTAAGTACTGTAGCCAAGAACTTGCTATTACAATAGCTATTTGCATAGCATTGTTCATCTAGTATAGTATATTGGTTGACCAATGTGCACTGAATGCACTAATTCACTAATTGTTGAGAGACTGCCTATTGGTCGACCAATATGACACATTGGTTAACCAATATTACAACAAACTCTCAATGCAACAAATTTAACAACGTTAACCTATATTGGTCGACCATTAACTTATATAGGTTAACCAATTGCCTTAAAATATAGTTTTAACAACTTCAAATGCTAGAACCAATTTGCTTAATGCAATTATGATTTTAATACTTCCCAAAATATTCCCTAAAGAGTGTTTGAAAGGTTAAGAGATTTTTCTATTAAAACTAAAAGCTTTAATGCCTCTTGATGAATGTAAAGATTCTTGCAATAAAGTGAAATTAAATGTTTATGTATGATGAGCCTCTTAAAGCATCAAATTAACGAAGTGAGATTACAATAAATAATACAAGATATAAAATGACCTTGATCATTCTTCTTTTATAGTATTCATTTCAACGATTGCAAACTTGAACTTCCCTTTGTCAACTTCATAAGCTATCTTTTTCTAGTTTATGACTTCATTTTGTTCTTATATTGCTTTTCATCAAAATAATAAACTCATTAGTGGTAATTATGTTTCGTTATCATTAAAACATTGATCGGAAACTCCTTTCATTTAACAATCTCCCCCTTTTTGATGATGACAAAATATTTATGATATTATAGAGGAATATGAAAATTAAGCATATAATCAAGATAAAGATTAGTTCCCCCTTAATTATTGCAGAAGTCTAAATTCAAAATGAAGAACAAAAGAAATATTTAATGTCAAGTGTAAAAGGAAAATCCACACATTTTCTTGAACATAAATTTTCGTAAGTATAAACTTACATAAAAATACCGCATATAAAGTTACCCAAATGTTATCACTTCCCCTACATCTAATATTGCTAATCTCTCTCCCATTTTTTTGGAATCATTCAAAAGAAATTAATTATTAAAAATGTATAATATAAAGTTTTAGGTGTCAAGCTAACTTGGTTAAAAAACCAAAATGAATTTGATTCAGATTGGTAAGTTTGTTAAAGAAAGATAGCTATTGGATATTTAAAGAGTCAAAGTAATTATTTAAAAAGTTATTTTTGAAAGACACATCTGTAATTATGTTTAATTTTGAAAATATCGAATTTCAATATAATGCCCAATTTAAAAAATCAATTAAAGCAACAAAAGCAAGTTTTGACAATATTAAGGGTTAGAATTGTTAACAAATATAAGCATAATTTCAATTTCCAAAAAAGAGGATAATTTTGAAAATCCCAAAATATAAAATATAAAAAGTGCCATAAAAACCAAAATTTAATAAAAATCAAAGATGTATTTATATAATTGAAAGGTAAATGATATGTAATTTTATGTTTAAACCGTAAGTACACGGTGTAGCTATAGTTAGCAATGGCTAAAAACTTAATATGAAATTTTATGTTTTAAACCACAAGCGTAAAGTGTAGCTATAGTTAGCACTGACCAAAAACATGATATGAAATTTTTCGTTTTAAACCACAAAAACACAATATAGCTCTAACTAGCACTAGTGAGTAAGTGTCGATCCTACAAAGACTAGAATTACCAGTGCTTACCGTCTTTGTATTATCTAGCCTAACAAATTATGATGTGTTAGCCTAACAAATAGTTGCTTGTGCACATATTCTGGAAGGCTACTGGTCACTAGTGTCATGCAGGACTTAAGAGGGGAGATCGATGGTAGGGCAATAGGTTGTACGTCGTTATGTATTTTGAGCGTTCAGAGATTCCCAAGGGTATCTCTTGTTTTTACATAACTCTTTATTCTTTATAAAGTTACTGAATTACCAAAAAAATGTCAAATTAAAACAATAAACTAAAATAAATCAATATGATTAACTACTAGAACAAATATTAAACTAAGAAACAATTATAGAAAATAGTGGTACCTAGATTTCAAATCCCCTAGGACTGCTCGAGCGATCATGATTTCACTAATCAATTTAATATTTAGTTCATTAGAATGTTGAAATTCCTATTTTATGCTAATATCTTTCTCAAGAGTATTAACATCTAACCCTCGATTGTTTAACTGAAACCTCTTTCTAGTTAAAACCCTTAAGATTGCATTAATCGATTCATGAATTTCAGTATTAGATTTGACCCTAATCAAAAGGATTTATGCTGACCTACATCTAGGTTTTCTTGTAAGTCCTTTCAGTTATGGTAGGTCTATTCATACAAAAGGATTTGTCAATCTCAACAACACGAATTCATAAATGAAATAAAATGCTAGCAATATTAGTTCAAGGATAATTAAGAACATAAAATTAAATCTTAACAAAACAAAATTAAGTTAAATAAAATCTCAACAAGGTCTATCCTAAGGTTCATTTAATCTAAGTACTAACAAAAGCTTAGTTATAATCATAATATCAAGGCTAAAGGAAAATTTTTAAAAAAAACCATGATGAAATCCCTGTTAATCTTCACGAAATCTATTTTAGATTGATGAAAATCTGCTCCAGATATGTTTTATTGGTTGTTCTTCATTCTCTATATTGTTATAGGCCATCAATATGTGTCTTCTTGAGCCTCCTTCAAGCCTCCCATGAACCTCCTATGAACTATCTACAAACCCTTTGTTTTCTCTTTGTTTTTCTTTTTATAGCTTGAAATTAAGGTTTCTAGAGTGGACTTAGTCACCCACATAGTCATATGCATTATCATGTCCCTTAATATTGTTTAATTCTTCGAAAATTACAAAGAAACATGGACTCAGAGAGGTATATAGTCACCCACACAGTTGAGTAGACTTATATGGTGTATGGTAGGTTTATATGGTGTGTCCTTCATCAATAAGGTCCCTCCAAAATAGCTCTAATTCTTCTATTTTCTGTCCCGATTTTGACCTAATTCTTCTCCTTTTATCCATAAGGGCAAATAAAACCTAAAAACTAATTTAAACAAGATAAGTACCAAAACCAATACGAAACAATCAAATAAACAAGCAAAATGTATTAAAATGGGATTAGAAATATAGTATATTGAGCATTTATTAAACTCCCCCACACTTAAGTATTTGCTTATCCTCAAGTAAATCAATTTCATTACTCTCAACTTAATAAGAAACAACTCATTAAACAAAAAGTATATCCATCAATATTCTCAATTATTCATTGAATTGCAAAGTCCATTGAAATGTGAAGCATTTAGTTACTTGCATCAAATTATAAATTAATCCAACTCAATTCACTGTTAATCAAATTTCAACTTAATTCACGCCATTCCACTTAATGCATAAAGTTAACATATATAAGGAAAAATGTTTAAAACTTTAAACACCTTTATACCCCTTATTAAAAAAACACTAAATTTAAAAATTTTAATAGCATTTGGAAGCTTGTTTGAAAAGTCACATAGCCTTATAATGTGAGAGTAAACACCTTATCATGAATACTCCCATTTGTTTAACTAAGTCATTATCGCAAATGACTACTAACACCACTCTTTAACTTTGACCTTTTTATGGTACAAAGCTAGAGTGAAATCATTTATGCTCATTTATTCACAAACTACTATTTTTTCTTTTCTTTTCTTATATGTGGGCTAAAAATGCTCAAAAAGATTTCTAGTATTGTCTAATGTTATCAGCATCTATCCACTACTAGTGAAATCTTGTCTACTCTAAAGCAAAGGATAACGTCACCTTCATAACATATGGATCTCCATCAAATCTCAAGTAATAAAGTTAGGGCCATCAAACTAAAACTATGATAATAACTAACTACTAATGAAAATCCTATAAATGAATCAATAAAAAACAAAAACACATAATTATTGGGTTGCCTCCAAACCATCGCTTCTTTAGGATTCTTGTAATTGAACTTCTCAGTAAACCCTTTTTCAATCTGGATCTATAATTTAACGACTTGCTTCCACCAGTTTTGCTATATAAAATTTAAGTATCCTACAAATAGGTGACAAGTTACAAGATAATAGGATATAAGGTGTCAAATTAATAAAATTAAGTAACTCCACAAAGCCCTTTTTAATAATAAATTTTCACTCCAATAGTTCGTCTTATGAGAAGTAGGAGCCTTCCATACTTAAGATGACTATCGATAGTTCCTCGATAGTCTCCTTATTTTTCTCCTTCTCTTTATCTTCCTTTACATCCTCTTCCTTTTCTTCTTCCTCTTCTTCTTAAACAATAGCTTCCTCATTTTCTTTAACTTCTAACCCTCTCCACTCTTTTAAAGTTATTATATGCACATGGAGTTGATACCCCTCTTGCTGCTACTGTTTTAAAAATCTGGATGAAGCGTAATCATTCTATATAAAGTCATAATAATTGTTGCACTCTTAATTATAAGTAGTCTCATAATAAGTATCTTGAGGCCAGTTCTACATGCAAATTAGGTGCTCCCACATATAATCTAATGCTTAACATTCATGATTAGGATGATAACCCCCACAAATGTCACAATGCCACTTCTGCTTGCAAGGTGGAAGATCCCACACATATGGTTCGAAACATTCATTAATAGAGTGATCACCCCCACAACAACATATCATATCACCATTATTCTCTTTCTAAGTGTCCAAAGCTACCTTAACTGGTGGTGTAACATAATCCCTGTGAGAATAGTGTCCTTTCATCCTTCCATCATGTTTAATGGCCATAATAATGACTACCCAAATCCTAAAAATAAGTCACAAATATAAGACCGAGAGAGAGAGAGCTCTAAGGAAAAACAAATAAACATAAAAATAGAATAAATAAAAACTACCTAAAAGAAAAAAAAAGATTAGATTAATAAAAGTAAGGTTTTCCTAATATTGCTGTCCCTATTAATGGTGTTCAAAACTTTATATATAATGTTATGTTTTAAATCACAACTGCATGGTATAGCTATAGCTAACACGAGTCAAATACTTGATATGAAATTTTATATTTTAAACCACAAGTAGATGGTGTAGCTATAACATTACTAATATGGGCCGATCCTACTAAGACTAGAAATTACTAATACTTTTTATTTTTCTATTATCTAACATAACAAATTGTGGTGTTTAAGATAAATCAAACGCAAAATTATAACAATAAGCTAAAATAAATCGACATGATTAACTGACTAGAACGAAGGTCAATGGTACTTGGATTTCAAATCCGCCTAATACTTCTCTTGCAATCATGATTTCACTATTTAATTTAATCTTTAGTTCATTGGATCATAAAAGCTCCTATTTTATGCTAATATCTTTCTTAAGACAATTAACATCTAGCCCTCAATTGATTAGCTAAAATCTTTTTCTAGTTAAAATCCCTAAGATTGCATTAAACAAGTCGTGAATTTCACTATTAGGTTTAATTTCATACAAAAAGATTTTTCAATCTCAATTGCATGAAATCATATATGAAATAATATGCTAATAATATTAATTCAATGATAAATAAGAACACATAATTGAATCTCAATAAAAACTAAATAATAAATCAAGTTAAATAAAATCACTACAAGGTCTATCCCAAGGTTCATCTAGTTCAAGTACCAACAAAAGTTTAGTTTATAATCATAACCTCAAGGCTAAAGGAAAAAATTTTAAAAAAAACTAAAAGAACCATGATGAGTTCCTTTTTAGGAAAAATAAAAAACTAAAAGAACCATAATGAGATCCCTTTTAATCTTTATGATATTCGCTTTAGATTGATGAAAATCCACTCCAAATGTGCTTCCTTACTTGTTCTTCAATCTCTCTATCATTATAGGTCATCAATATGTGTTTTTTTAGCCTCCTTCGAGCCTCTCACAAACTTCCTATAAAAAACTACGAACCCCATATTTTCTCTTTATTTTGCCCATTTATAGCTCAAAATTAGGGTTTCTAGAGTGGACATTGTCACCCATATAGTTGTGTGCATTATTGTGTCCCTTAATCTTGCTTAATTCTTTAAAAATTGTAAAGAAATTCAATCCTTAAGAGCTATATGGTCACCCAGATAGTCGTGCATACTTACACAAATGTGTCTTTCATCAATAACGGTCCATTTAAAATAGCTCAAATTCTTTCATTTTTTGTCCCGATGTCACCCTAATTTTTCTCATTTTTATCCATAAAGGCAAATAAGACCTAAAAGCACAATAAAAATAAGACAAGTACTAACAAAATACGAAACTCTCAAATAAACAAGTAAACTATGATAAATATGAGATTAGAAATATAGTCTATTTAACATTTATCAGTAAACAACCTTGACTTCTTTTACAATTTAACTATTGAAACATAAATTTGAAAAGATAAATATTAATTAAGAAAAAATTTGGAAATCCTCAAATTTGAAACTAAAAAAATGACAAATTTTCAATATGATGCAAACTAAAAAGATTTTTTATGAAACTGGTATAGAGCTTTTCAAGGAAAAGAGAGAATCTTTTTAGGATTTTTGAAGACATAAACACAAAATATGAAAAGAGAAGGAGATAGCACTTAGATCATTGAGGTTAGTCTACCACAAGGCTTATACTGGTCAACAAGAGTTTTTTTCTTAACCAGTTTTCATCAGATAAGAAGATGGGCTAAAAATTTTATTTTGAACTTGCTATATTGGTCAACCATATATCTATATTGGTTGACCAATGAATTTTGTGATCGAATACTATATCCACCCAACAAATTTCAAACTCATTAGAAAGAAAAGTTTCATAGATAAGGAGGTATTGGTCGACCAGTTAAAGACATTAGTTGACTAATATGCATAGGTGGTCGATTAGAGGAAGAAACAAACTCCTTAAAAACTTACTAGAAAGAAAGGAATGTTAGATATAGGGATATCAGTAGACCAAAGGAGGGCATTGGTTAGCCAATATGTATTTATAGATGACTAAAAAATGACCAAACAATTAACAAACTCATTGGAAGGTAGGGGTGTTGATGTTTTGGAGGACATTGGTCGACCATACTGAGGTATTGTTCAACCAACATGTCATGATATCTAAGAATTTCCATCAATCAATTTGTTTTAATGTCTTAAAATTTCCATCAATCAACGTTTAAAAAATGGATCAAATCAATCAAACATAGCTGTAAGACTCAAATTAAAGCAAAACCATAAAGTAAACTATGAATAAAATCAATTAAGGAAAATAAAAAACATTAAAAAGAGTCATTTAACAAATAGAATTTCCATCTAACACAATTATTTATCTTCTAATTATAAAAATTATCCTTATTTAATGGTTTAAAGAAATTATCCACTGATATGAATTCTAACTTAGTAACTTTCTTTTGCACATAGTCTCTAAGTCTAGGTACTAGGGCTCATACTATGAAAAATTGTTAAAGTACCTTATTAATAATTCAAACCTAAACAATCAATGCCAAGGATTTATACTCAAATTGATAAATAAGAGCAATACGCAACAAATTTCTAAAGTATAAACTAGTATTTACTTCTTGTGTAAGTACTACTTATGAATGATTTGAATGAAAATTCTTTATAAGTTTACAATCCATTGAAGGCATCTCACCTTCTTGTTATCCTTACTAGATTCAATAATTTTTTATTTTAAAAATTCTTTGATCATTATTTCTTTCTTGAAGAGCTAATTTTTTCCATATTCTAGATAAATATTTTTAAGATGTTCTTAGACACAAGAATGTTAGATTCAAATTAAAAAATAAACTCTTTAAAAATAACACTAAATTCAATAGCTGCCATCTCTACTGTATACTATTTGCTCTTTAAGAAACCTACAAAGCAAGCTAATCCATGTATTTTAAATGCCCAAATAAGCTTGGTTTCTTGATTGTTAAGGTCTTTCTTCTTTTTAACCCACACTTTCAAAGGTTTGATTGATATTCTTTATTCAAGAAAAAAATATACCAACATGTCTACACTTACCACAAAGATGACATACCATATTGTATGGGTAATGATGATGCATAAATGCATTATTTGGTATTCTATGTGTCCAAGCATAATAAGGAATCTTCTTTAGACATTAGAGGTGTTGAATAGTTTCTGAGGGTAGTGAAATGAGCTATCATGATTATATGTATGATACCTACTTTTAATGAAGGCTTGATGTGTGCTTCTTTGAGGTCTAAAGGGATGTGAGTGGATTTGCGTGCTATTATAGAAGTTATGTCTATTCTTTTCTTAAAAGTGTTTAACCCCATGCCCAAATTATAAGCCATATATGAAAGCATGATGCTAGCTTTTAAAAGTAGTCATATTGGATGGAGCATATCCATATATATGCTTAGATGCGGATGCTCTATACTCATTTGTCACATTAGGTAGTGGTTCTTCGCTATGCAAATATTTTCCCTTAATAAATGTAGTTTTAGAATTGGCTTCACTTCAATGGATGTATCCAATTCTATGACTATTATTGGAATTCTTTTTAACTACTAACATGTTACCTAGTATTTCACTTCCTTTTGTGAACTTGGACAATGAAACTTTAAAGAAATTAACCTCCTTTTTCAATCTTTCATTCTCATGGCTTAATGCATCTAAGTCATTAATGCATAAATGATCACATTTTTAGATGCTTTAATGCTATGCAATTCACTTTTTATTTTTTCATTCTCATTCATACATGCATCTAACTGTTTTAAAACTTCCTTAAGTTTATAAGATAATTTTTTCTTTTATTACCCATTATTTCTAAACTTTTAACTAATTTATCATATGTCAAAATGCTATCACTATTTAACGAATTAATATTAGATGGTACATTATTATCTTCATTGCGATGAAGCACATGTGAGCTATCTCTCCTTCTATTTACTCAATTTCAAATTCAACTATGTCATCTCAAGTTAAGGCTTCAAGTGCTTTCTTCTTGTATTTGTCCTTCTTCTCTTTATTATTGCTTTTTTTTTGTACTTGTCTTTATCCTTGAGTAAAGAGCATTTTTCATGTAATTGGTTTCGTGAAAGAAAATAATGTTAGAGGATTTTTTTAATCATTTTAGCATTCTTTGAGATCCTTTCTTTTGGAGAATTCCTTCTATAAGAATTTCTTGAATTTTAGTTATTAAGTCAATGTCTTCTAATTACTTTCACTAGTTTATGAATTTTCATCTTCACTTGATTCTTCTTTTAAGGTTTTGAATGCTAAATTCTTTTTCAGTGGGCACATTGTTTCTTCTTATGTCTTTTGGAGCCTCATTTCATATGTGAGGAGAGATATAATAAGTTTCTCCAATAATAGTGTTGTTAGGTCTTTAGCTTCTTGTATAGTCATCACTTTAGCTTCCTACGTCTTTAAAAGTGATCAAAGAAATTTTCTTACCGTTTCAACATTAGTATAGGTCTTTATTTTTTTATAAAAAAAGACATGAATAATTAAATTAAGCCATAAAAGGCAAACAAGATATGAGTTCCAGTATAAGACTACTTAAAGATTACAAAGGAAAACTGACCACAAACTGAAAATACAATCCAAATAGCGATAAAAGAGTACAGATATAAGTTACACTCTTTAGTGAGAATTGAGAAACTGAAGATCCAATCCTTTGTGTATGTGAATGCCAATATGTGTTCTTATCCTCTGCATCAGAAGGATACCAAACTGTTAGTTATTAAAATGCTTATCATGGAAAATCTGATTACTTCTGTCATCCCATACAGCAACAACAAAAAAAGATAAGGAAATGCAAGAACACCATCTTGTAGTACCATTATGAAATCTCATACCAATGCACAAATCCTTAATTTGACTTAGGTTTTGTGGGACTTCCTTAATCAAGCATCTTTGCAGCAAAGCTTTCCAAGCGTAGAACAAATGATTGCACTTGAAGAATAAATGATCAAAATTTTCCAAATCCCCTTTTACAGAGAATGCATCAATTCGCATGGTGTGTAAATTTTGTAGCTCTATTAAAAGTTAGTAGTTTATTCAACATGGCTACCCACAAAATTGTGGAAGCTTGAGGATGAAGATGATAAAACCAAAACACTTCTGTCCAAGGTAGTGTTGGTAAGTTACCTACAATTACCTTTCTATAGGTCTAGTTGGTAAACCTTCCATTAGCATTGTTTTTCCATACAACATGATCCACATCTAAGGTAAGCTAAGTCTGGTTGATTTCAGTCTTCAAACCTATAGCTATTGTAGTAGGTATGATCTGGTGCCTAAATATATGAGCTTGAGCTATAGAACTTTGTGAGTCAATTAATGGTGAGAATCAACTTCCCTTATATTAATCAGAGGGTTAACTAAAAGCCAATTGTCAAACCAAAAGAAATTGCTTTTCCAATTTCCAATTAAGTGGATGAAGTGTGTGTCATGGATGTAATAAATTATGCATTGAAGTCCCACAAACTCCTATTTTTTATAAAGTAAGTGTGAATCCATCTATACTATAAAGTTTGCCTATCTGTGATTATTCTTTGTAGTCTCTTGATATGTAAAACAACATTATTGAGTGATTGAAGTGAAACAATACCAAAACCACCTTGCTTTCTAAGAAGACAAACATCTCTCCACTTCATCTTCACCTTGCCACCAGGTCACAAGAACCTATTAAGGATCCTATTAATAGCTTTTATCACTTTAGCAAGAAAAGCAATATGAGTTGCCCAATACGTACTAATGTAATTAAAGATGGGTATGATAAGTCGAGCTTTACTAGCCAAGAGAGAGATTTAGAACTCCAAGATGCAATTCTGTAATTGATTTTATCAATTACATAAGCATAGTCTCTTAAACCCATCCTAACATCTATCATGGGGATACCAAGATACATAAAAGGTAACTATTCTTTAGAAATGCCAATGATGGTGGATAGAGTGGCTTCTAATCTAGAACCTTTATTGGATAAGAATAAACCACTCTTTGAGCAATTAATAGTAATTCCAGACATCCTATTAAACATTTTAAGACCTTTCATAAGCACAGTTATAGAAGTATGAAAAACTTTAGAAAGAAATATAAGATCATTAGTAAAATACAAGTGAGTTATTCCCAATCTTCTACATTTGGAATGAAATTTAAAGCCCTTGGTACCTTACACCACCCTCTGAAGCAATCAACTGTCTCCATTACTAATCCAAATAAATAAAGTGGAATGGGATCACCTTGTCTAATCCCCTTGGACCTTGTGAAAGTGTTTCTAGGCTGGCCATTGACGAGAATATTGAAGCTAGGTGAAGAAATGCACTAAAAGACCCATTGTATGAATAAGCTTAGGAAATTCAATGCAGTTAGGATGTTTCTAATGAACTCTCAATCCACACTATCATATGCATTTTTTAGATCTATTTTGACGCAACAATTGGCTTTCCCTTTTCTCTTGGAGTAAGATATGATCAATTTTTGTAGTATTAGTACATTATCCTCAATTGATCAACCAAAAATATAAGCACCCTATGAATCACCAATGTGATCAGGAATTACTTTCCTAATCCTGTGAGTTAATATCTTAGAGATCAACTTATAGATAGAGTTGTAGCGTGATATAAGTTGATAATTAGAGAAGTGTCTACATTCCACTCTTAGAAATAAGCATTATAAGGGTTTTATTAAAAGCAGTCAACAGGGAACAATTATTGAAGAATTCCTGGATTGCTTCAATCACCATATTCCTTGTCAATGACCAAGTCTTCACAAAGAAATTAATATTAAATCTTGCAGGACTAGGGGCTTTATTGGGGTGTAGGGAATTCAATGATTCTTCAATCTCCTTGATAGTAACAGTTTGGATGAGAAGATCAGCCTCTTGAAAGGATAGTCCACCATATTAAATCTGCTAGAGAAGAGATACTGAAAGTAAGCTTCAAAGGGTTTGTTCATAAAGTCAGAGAAAGTGACACAATTTTGTTGATAACCTTCCTTGTAATAATTGATCTGTGGAATACAAAGGTGTTTCTATCCCCATTTTTTATCCACTAGAGTCTTATCTTTACTTCATAAGAGAGTAATCAAACCATAATTCTTTGATATAGTTGTGGATAGCTACTTTGTCCATATCTAGCAAATAAGTAGCACCAGGATTGTTATAAATTTGTAGTTGGATGTTATCTAGATTGCTTTTTGCAGTATTCAACAAATGATGTGTATCTCCAATGTTATTCTTGAACAATGTCTTCATTTCCAACTTAATAAACTTCAAATTTCTTAGGAGAATGTATTGGTTAGTTCCATTAAACCTTATCCTCAAAGCTCTCCATAATGCATCTTCAAAATCTGCTAGCTCATACAGAAAGTTACTGAATCAAAACGACATTTTTGGATAAACGTCACATGTTTATGTAATAACACGCAAAAATAGTGCGACACTTGCCCTATTGGTACCAGTCATTGGTATTGTTCAATACTAGTGATTTCATGTATTCGGTCGGTATCATAAACTTCAAAAAATTGAAGAATCATATTGCAAAAAAAAAAATCCCCCTCCCCCTTCCCTCGCCTCTTTGCAATTCTCTCTCTCACTGTCTCATTTTCTCTCTCACTCTCTGTCTCTTGATCTCTTCTCTCTGGCGACTCTCCCTTCCAGTGACTCTCCACCATGCAGTCGACAACATCATCTCTTCCTCATGGTCACAACTCACACACACACAATAAGCATCATCTCTTCCTTAGTCCTATGTGCACCATTAGTCACCCACTGCCCAACGCCCCAACCGCTCTCCACCGTTTTTGTTTCCTTTTGTTTATAGTACTAAAAGAATTTAAAGGGAAAATTCCTTTGCCAAGTAAATCACCAATATAGCTTAAAGTTGTAAAAGTATGTGACTTTGTCGTTACCATGTGAATCAATTTGATCCATACAAATAAGAAAAACTTGAAAATTTAAGAAGAATACAAAAAATAGGAAATTATTGAAACGTGTAAGACCTTCCAAGTAGTGTATTGTATAAAGAGTGGAGTACCCGAAAAGAGGAAGAATTTGAATAGTTTGGGAAGAAAAGACAAAACTTTTCTTATACTTTAGTGTGCTTGACTAGTAATCCTTTTCTTGTAACATCTATATAGTTAATTCATGCTTTTATTGTGATCCGTTTAGAGCTTGAGAGTTTCATGATATAACTCAGAAGATTGTTTATAAGGAGCTTTCCTTTATTTGTGAGATTTGATTAACAAGAATTTGGCCATTAATACAAGACTGCGACTTTCCCTAATGCACTTACAATTTAGCAACTCCAAAAAATAAATAAATGAATAAAAGTAGATACATGAGATACTTTAGAGTAAACAAATAAAGAAAATTAGAAGGTGGGTTGCATAGAGAGAAGCATAAACATGCATGTTAAGCATTTTCTACTAGCTTTACTTTTGATCTACCATTCATAATCAGCCTCAAAAGATTGATGTTGTCTGTTAGTATTTATATGTAAAATATGTGGAAATTAATGTTAATAAAAATAAATAAATTTTTATTATTTTAAATTTTTATTATTATGATTTTTGAAGACATGGTTGATGTAAAATTATAAAGTATACAATACAATATACTAATGGACTATTTTTTAATTTTTAAAAATTTATAGATTATTTTATAAATTTAAAAATTTTCCTAAAATGATATCTAATATTAACTGGTACCGATACAGTACAGTACCAGAACCCAGTCTGGTACTGGGGCTGGTACAGTATTCACAACATTGATAATAGGTGACTGATCCAAAAGGCTACCATTGAGATACGTGGAACAACAATTAAGAAACTTCAACTTCCACTAAATGTTTTCTAAGCTTGTTCAAACTTTTTCCAGATGAAATTCACCCCCTTTTACTTATTACTAAAGGTGAAATAATTACCACCAATTGGACTTTCAACAATCTGAGCTTTTTCAACACATTTCCTGAAATGAGGACAAGCAATTCCCTTAGATTTAGGACCCTCAGCTTCTTCCAACTTCAAGATTGACTAAAAATCCCCTGTGATGATATGAGGGATGTTAATGGTGGTTGCTAAATCCTTAATTTGGTTCCACATAAAACTTCTCTGATAAGATATATTGAAAGCGTACATAAAGGAATTATAGATAGATTAGTTTGAACACTTGTCTGAAATCTCCAAATCAATCAACTACTCATAAATGAAAGTTGTGCAAGAAAAAACCATTAAGGAATCACAAAGTATAACTATTCTTCATTTGAGTGAAGATTGTGGTTAGTAATCTCTTTCCATACAGCTGGAAAATACTTAAGTAAGTTGTCATGTTGATATGTTAGCATGCTTACTTTGCTCTCCTTAACTTGATTTGTGCCCTTATGTGTAATTTATAACATATGTTAAATGTCATAGGTTATTTAAGATATAAAGACCATATTGAATTCATTTCTTTGTAATGCACAAAATAAGAAATGTATGATCCTATTATTTAAGAAAATTAATCTTTTATCTTAAGGTTCCCGAGACTATTTCCCCGTCAGTGTTGGCATCATGATATAAAAGAAATGAACAAACAACTGGGGGGCCCTTTGGCGGCCATTTCTCTAACTTTATTCGTTTTGATTTACAACTCTAAAGCGTGTGTTTAAACAACTAATAGCCAATTCGGCATTCAGAGTTGGGAGACTTGACTCTTGAGGCTTGAAAACAAAGGAACCGGAAAATGGAGCGATGGCCCAATCACAAGATGCCACAATTGCCTATTGGAATTGGCAACTGCAAAGCAAGTTGACCAAATCTCTGGCGCAGGACCGATCCCTGTCAGGGACTCGTCATTTCCATTCCAAGGTTGGTTGATTTATTTAAGTTATTCATGTATAATTTTAATATGTTAATTTATAAATTGTTATATGTTTTTATAATTTATTTTAAAAAATAAGAAGAAAAAAACTAAATCTACTATTCCCATGTTGATTCGGTGTCTAATCATTTCATTCCTTGATTGTTAAGGCAAATATAATTGTGTTTCTGGTTACTAATGCTGCTTTTTCTAATGTACTTAAAGTGAGTTTAACTCAATTTATCTTTGGTCCTAATATTTGACGATCCACAAATGCAATGATTAGAAGTGTTGTTAGAGTAAATCTAGAATTAGGTAGAAGTAAAGTGATATGGTAAGTCTAAAATTTGTATCCTAATTCTATATCCATATATGTTAGATTTGATATATTATATACGGATGAGAGGAGAGGCAGCTATCTGTATGTATATATGTATTTATTGTGCCTTCCACTTCCCCTTTCTTTCAACTT
>JAOSBL010000005.1:20522526-20553839 GCA_027568915.1 Erythroxylum roraimae | reverse complement strand
AGTCGATACTAAGCAAGTAAAAATCCTTTTCTAAATTTTAAGAATTACGTGCAATTTAAATAAAAGATGAAAAGGTTATGTTTTACAAGCAGACGAGAAAGATAAGCTCTTTTCTTTATTCATCTTCAATAATTAAAAAATTCTCATTTTGCGCTTAAATCAACGGGGTGATTGTTTTGACAATATACCAAAAAAGAAAACCCAATTTTGTGTAGTAGAGAGAGGTCTCCTTCGTTGTTCTATATGCAAAGTTCCTATCCCCACCTATCTCACCTCCAACTCGCTCTCTCTCTCTCTCCTCTCTCCTTCCAAGCCAAGAAATCTGCAGTCTTTCATCCTCATCTTTGTTTTCTGATCCATTTTGTTGACCCCTATATCTTGTTTCTGTATCATCTTCATGAAATTTTTGATCTTTTGATGTGCTGATTGGCTTCTGGTTGTTATACTGCTGCTCTTTTGTTCTCTCATCTTCTGAAAACCATGAAGAGAGCAAGAAGAGGAGTGACTTCAGCAGCAGTTAAACACGCCTTCGGTGAAACCAACGGATCTGCTAATCCTGGTCTGACAGGTGTTGTTGTCGTCGACGGTAAAGACGTCAAGTACAGGGGTGTACGGAAGCGACCATGGGGCAGATTCGCTGCAGAGATCAGAGACCCTTGGAAGAAGACAAGGGTTTGGCTTGGGACCTTCGATTCTGCCGAAGATGCTGCGCGCGCCTACGACGCGGCGGCTCGGAGCCTCCGTGGTCCCAAGGCCAAAACCAACTTTCCCATCTCGCCGTTGTCGCCGTTCGCCCATCAGAACCCTCAGCCGGAAGCCTTTATCGATCAAAGATTGTATTCTGCTAATGGGTTTCATGAGAATAGCGCTTTGAATCCTCAGAGGCCTACGTCTAGCAGTTTGAGTAGTACTGTTGAGTCTTTTAGTGGCCCACGGCCGCCAGCGTTGATGACGGCCGCGTCGAGTGGTGGGCCGAGGAAGTATTATCCCCGGACGCCACCGGTTGTTCCGGAGGATTGTCACAGCGATTGTGATTCGTCGTCGTCGGTTGTTGTTGATGATGGAGATGTTGGAACGACGTCATCTTTGTGCGGGAGCAGCAAGCTGCCTTTGCCTTTTGATCTCAATTTCCCACCATCTGATCGAGTTGACTTTGTTGGTGATGATGATGATATTTTCCACTGCACTGCTTTGTGCCTCTGATGATGACTATGGTGAACACAGTTGTTTCTATGTTCGTTTATGATGAAAAAGATTTCAACTTTTTTTGTCTTTCTTTGCTCTGTTCTTGAGCCGAAGGAGAAGAAAGAAAAAACAAAAAGGACGAAACTTATGGGATTAGATTTTAAGATGAAACGATCTTAAATTCTATGTTGAGTTATGCTCCGTTGATGAGTGAAGATACATTTTTATGGTACCCCCACTTGTTGCCTTTTCTTTTTCTTGCCGATCTTGTCTATTAGACAATCATGGATTATTCTCAACTACTGATTAGTGATTATACAGCCTTCTCTGTAAATAAAACGAGATGCTTAATCTTTTTCTTTTCTTTTTATTTGTTCTTGATCCAAAGTTACTTGATTTACAATTCTATGCCGGGAAAGTTAAGTTTTAGTAGCTATCGATGTCGTTCTTCTCTGTCATTGATAGATTAGTTTTGGTTGCATAGATTGTTATATTCAGATTGAATTTGGATCTTGCCTAGCATAGTTGGTCCTAGGAATGGGAAAAAAGGGGGGGTTGAGAGCTGTGGCTGAGTGATGACGATCAGAAATAGCTTCCTATTTTGCTGATCTTGCAAGAATGTGCGTTAGATGATATTTTCATTGTTGTTTAATAGATCTTAATTTCCTGAAACTCGTCGACCCCCTTTTTTGTTGTCTTGCTTTACTCTGTTGTGTTTTCCTCTCTACTTTTGTTTAGGCTCACTGATATTAGACGAAAATCTGTTCTCTTAGTAGTTTGTAACAATAGATCTGGTTTAGTGCTCTGCATAAAGTTCTGATTTTGGTATTAATGTTGTATTTGGTGTTGCCAACCCAATAGTTTATTCTCGGCTGTTGTTGAGAACCAAAGTTGGAAGGTGCAATGGTGCTTCTTACTCATCCGGCCACTTGATGCCGCCCATTGTTGAAGCTGATGGTCCCGGTTGGGGTGTTCATTACCTTAATTAGTAGCCATTGAGTCTGTTGAAATGAACAAATTTAGAGCGGCCAAGAGTTTGTGAAAGATTGGTATAGGGTGCAACGTTTGCCCATCGTTGAACAAAACTTTGGATGGTGAAAGTGGTTGGTGGAAATGCCAAAGTTTCAACTTTGTGAGAGCACTCAATATCTGTGCTTTTTTATCCTCCTTGCTTTATTACTTGAGAATGCACGCTTACCTTACCTACCTCCTGTTGAGATACAAAAACTTGGTAGGAGCTGAAATTCTGCAAATATTAAAGACCATTTTCATGTCAATCTTGTAATTGGCGTCACGACGCTAATTGCCTCGAGTAGTATGCAATTATGCATTGGAAGCACAAGCAAGCTGGCATAGGTTCATGTTCAGCAACTTTTGCCCGAGTCTTCTCGGTCGATATTATTTCTTTTCTAATAGGGAAGAGCCGCAACTGATCCAATCAAAAGCCGCACATTGGGGGGACTACCACTGCTGTGCACATGCGTGTGTGTGTGTGTGTGAGAGAGAGAGACGTTCGAAACATTGAATAAAATACCGTACCGTAATATTGACTGTATTGGCGAAAAATGAGTACCAAATAAGAAAGTAATGTATCGCAGGTACCGGTTGATAATTAGAACAATCAAATATTTAGAAATTATAAATTTTAAAAAAATAGGACTAAATTGAAAAATTAAAATTTTTATATAAAATAAATTCTCTTATGGACATGCATATGAGAGATAAAGAGAGAGGTTGGAAAGTTTTATGGGATTTTACCATTGTTTAAAATATTGTATTATATCAATCGACACTTGCCAGTATAAATTGTACTGAAAAAATTAGTATTGAATAAGAAAAATTTGGACTGAATTTTGGTTCTCGGTCAATGTTGACCCTTTTGATTGGTATCGATTAATATTGGTATAATAAGAACATCGGTCAGAGTTATAAAAGTAAAAAAAATTTAAGGGTAAAATGAAAAAATAAATTTTTTATATAAAATAATAATTATTTATGATAAAATTGTAATATATTAAATTATTTTTTGTCATTAAATTAATTATAATTAAATATATTAATTTCATATAATTATATTTAATATTTTAAAAATATATATTTTTTATATTGATAATATATTTTTAATATATACATGTGAATAATATTATAGTAAATTTTGAAATACGTAAAGATAATATTTGAAATTAAAATTATTTTATTTTATAAGAAATATGTAAATTAAAGAAGTATTTGTTATATTAAATTAATATTAGTATAATTTTTAAGATATAATCTTTACTTTTTTTTTTCAATGGAAATTGGAAAGTGTTTCTTGATAACGCCTTCACACGAAACACAAGTCACTCGGAGAGACGAAGAGAATGTTTCCACAATCATAAGTCCATTTGATTTGACCCAACACTTGACCTGTATTGGGTCATAACGTAATCGGGCTTAATCTTTTCTTTTTTTGCTTCGCTTCTTCTCTTCTCTTCTTTTCTTCTCCCTACCATCCTTCGAACACATGACCACGGGCAAGCCCAAACGTTCCCATACATAGCCACCCGAGCAGCCAGGAAGGTGGTAGCTTAATCTTTTCTAACTCCAATTCAGTTGTTAAAAAGGAACTTATTTGAAGACATCATGTGAAATCTTGAATTAATTTAATAAAAACTGCCATTAGGATCATGCTTCTTTACTTGCATCATAGAAATTAAAAGCTCAGCTTAACTAATTATGTTTGCATATGGCAATATTAAATTCAACTTCAATCTAATTTACTTCTCTTCTTTCTTGTGTCTGTGTATTTATTTACTTTTTTTTATTCTTTATATTATAAATTACATCTAGATAGAGGTTATTAGAGATTTTACATCTTATGCTATGAACTGTGAAAGATTGTCTTTATTGTATTCATTTACTTTTTTAAATAAATAAACTCGACACTCGTGTACAAGAGGCCCAAATTGAAGTAGATCACCATACAAATAGATATAATTATATATTATTTACAAATTGTCATAAAAAGGCTATAAAAGCAGTTAAAGCAATGATGGAAGAATAAGATATAATATATCAGAGATGTAAAAAACTACATATAGGAGCTCGTTTAGAAATGATTATACATTATAAAGCTTATCATCTAAATGACGGAAGATAAATACTAAAAGTTAAAACCTAAAAGATTAAAAATAGAATTGATTTGGCAGAAATTTAAAAAAATGATAGAATATTATGCAAATAACATTTTTTTCCACGTAGAAAAACTTTAAAAACAAATCATGGGTATGAAAAATATGATAGAAAACTAAATAAATTAGAAATAGAAAATAAAGCCAACAAAAATGCTATATAAAAACAAATATTTGATTTAATTCTAAAAATACAAATTCCTCCTAATTACAGATAGAATGGAACATTTCATACAAGCTTCTAATTCAGAATTTTAAGAATTAAATTAACAGATAAAAAATTTAAACTTAAAAAATTTAGCACATATAAACCTAGATTTAATTTAACAAGAAATTCACTCAAACCCTAATTTCAGTGATATACCTAGTACTTCAAGAAATCAACCTCCTATGTATCTTTCACAAAGTTTTAATCGACCTAATTTAGGATATGTTGGAACTCATATGATAACCAAAGATAAAAATGATTTTACACCCATATATAAAATGAGAACAAAAGCTATAAATCCTGTTAGAATCTATTTAGATATATATTGCATCCAAAATATAAAAGAAACAATAGATAAATGAGAAACTGCTTTAGGAGTTGCTATTACTATTAATAAAATGGATTATGAAATATCTAAATAATTTTTAGGAAAAACTTTAGTCAACAACTCCCTTAGATTATGGAAAAATTTATATGAAAACTCAAAAACTATATATTTAATCAAGAAAATGATATAACAAATCTAATAACTTGAGTAACTGAAATTTTCTTATTAGAATTTGTTAGAGAAGGAAAAATTTTAAAAGATACAACTACTGTAGGAAATATGTTATAGCATTATGCAATTATGTTATGTGATATGTGTGAAATCAAAAGATATATTTTTATTTTCTTAGACAAATATTACCCTATTTATAATCGATTCACTAATACACAAATTTATTTAAAAATGTTTTACTCGAAGATCCCTTATCCTTAGGGAAGTAAATTAGAGGCAACTTACAATTAGGGATAGCAAAAACGGCTTGACTGACTCATGGTCAATAGGCTAAACCTGGGTTGACCAGACTTCAAGTCAAGCCTCGTGCTTATTGTGAAGCAAAATGTTTGGACTTGGGTTGGCCTCAAGCTTGGTCCGAACCTGAGGTTGACCCAAGGCTTGACTGTCTATATTGGAAAAATAACTTTAGAAGCAAAACGACGTTGTTTTAAGTAGTAACCAATTAAATAGATTAAGCAAAACAACATCGTTTTGTTTCATTTTAAGTAGTAAACAATTAAATAGATTAAGTTTTTGCTTTATTTTTATTTTTTTCCTTCACCTTTCCCTCTATCTCTCACATGTCACTGTCACTCTCACTCATGGCATTCTCTCTCATTGTCTCTGTCTCTCTCACCACGCCACCAGTCGCTAGCCACAACAACTATCACGTAGTCAAGTTAAGGCTTGTATTTTAATACAATACATACATACATAGATAATAAATACATACATACATACATACATAGATATATATATATAATGTTATTCATTCATAATCATAATTGAATAACATTATATGATTATGAATAATAAATATATAATGTTATTCAATTATGATTATGAATAATATATCTATTTATACGTTGATTGTTTCAGATGGATGAGTATATTCCTTCAATAGAGAGTTCTAATTTAGTACCGGAGATAGAAGTGGAAACTTCTAATCTTCTAGCAAGTGAAGGTAGGAAGTTCAACTCAAACTCAATTGAAAAGTGAAGTTTATAATCATTTCAATAAAACTACATCAACAGACAAAGTAGAAAAATCTGGATGTAAATATTGTCAGAAGATGTTGGCTGGGATTTCAAAAGGAGAAACCTCTTATTCAAAAAGACATGTGCATTCATGTAGTAAAAGGAAGATGTATTAGGAGGTCAAACATTTTTGAACCCTAACCTTATGAGATTGAAGAATGAAATGACCACAACATCTTATGATAGTAACAATCAAGGTTTTTGAGGCTTCTATAGTAATTGGTGATGAAACATCCATTATCTATAGCTGATGCCAAAAGATTTAGGATATTTTGTAACTCACTACAACTAACCTTCAATGTTCCAAGTGGGAATACATTGAATAAGGACATTGTGAAGATATATGAGGATAAAAAAAGAGGTTTTAAGAGCATTGTCAAGTAATGAAGGACAGATTGCCATTACAATAGACATGTGGACAGTCGATAACTAAAGAACGGTTATATAATGGTGACGATACATTATGTTAACAATTATTGGACTTTACGTAATAAAATTTTGAGGCAATTTATATTCTTTAATATTATTATCATTTACTTTTTTTTTATTATCTTATGATTGATGTTGGTAATATTTGTACATGATAGGTTCATTTATATGTCGACATCGCATACAAGTGAAAGATTAGCAAATGTGTTAGGAGACTGTTTGATAAATTTTAATATCGATAGTTAATTATCCACCATAACAGTCAACAATTATAGCATGAATGATGTTATAATTCAAAAGTTAAAGAATAAGATACGGGTTAGGAGCTTATTAGTTAGTGGAAGGTTATTCCATATGTGTATTTTTGCGCATATTCTGAACTTGATTACAAAGGATGGATTGGATATCATAAAGGAAGGAATATATTCGACTAGGAATATTGTAGTATATTGGAATGCAATATCTAAAAGAGTTGACAAATTTAAAGAAACTACACGATTTCTATGCATTCCGAGTATGAAGATGTTAGATTTGGATTGTCCAACTAGATGAAACTCAACCTTCAAAATGTTGGAATCAACAATCCAATTTGTTGATGCGTTTACTAGGTTGAGACAAAGAGACTATCAACACACTTGCATGCCTATAAAAGAGTAATGTGAGTTGGCTAGAGAACTTTGTGAGAAGTTGGAATTATTTTATAATGCGACTGAAATGTTCTCGGGAACAAAATATCTAACTTCAGACTGTTGTTTTGGCACTATGAGTGAGATAAAGAATGCTTTACCTGATTGGATGTTTGATTCCAATGAGGTTATTCAGGCTATGATCGCAGAGATGATGAAGAAGCTGAATTCTTATTGGTCTATAGATGGACATATTGTTATAGTCTTATCTATGTTGGACCCGAGATACAAGATGGAGTGAGTTACTTTTATAAGTAATGTGTTGTATGGTAATTGAGCCCGAGAGCTTGAAGATGTCATTAAACAATTCTAGTATAAATTGTTTAATGATTATTAACTCAGAATGGACAAAATTCATGATTAGGATCATAGTACTTCAAGCTGTTCACTCCGGATTTAGTTTTAAGTTCAAGCCCATCTTCTAAGAGCAGTTTGTTACTTTCACTTTCAAAATTTATGAAAGAAAAAGGGCTACGAACAATATGACAGAATTAGATAAATATTTGACCAAAGATTGTGTGACCGAAGTTGAAAGTGTGCATTTTGATGTATTATTATGGTGGAAGAGTTATGAAAATAATTTTTCGATTATGCAAGTAATTTCACAAGACTTATTAGCAATTACATCATCCATTGTTACTTTGGAGTCTACGTTTAGCACTAGTGATCCGGGTTATTAGTCCTCGTCGTGCTTAATTTCATCCTTGTACTGTGGAAACCCTTACATGTGCCCGAAGTTGATTAGATGATGAATATATTAAGGATAAAATACTTTCTTTTTGATATATCAATTTCATCTATTTTTTTATATTATCTTAACTAATATTGGTGTTAAATTTTTCTTTAACACAAGCATTTGTACTAATGTGGAGGTGACTAGTCATACTTATCGATCAAGTGGATATTATTTTGATAAAATATTTAAAGACGAAGGTATATTTAATTATTTGTTAATTATTAATTATTACAATGTCCTTAATATTCCTTTAATTTTAATATTACGTAAATATAATGTTTGTACATATATAAAAAGAGATACAAACTATTGATAATCTTGACTACAGTGATTAACTACTCTTATAGTCTATCTAATCGCTACCCTCTCCAGTCTCAGTATCTAGTATCCAGTCTCACATAAATGGATGACTGAAATTCATAAGATAGGATAGGGACAGGAAAAAATGGACAGAGGATCTGTCCCCGAATCCCTGTCAGGATCCTCTGTCCATTTTCTCCTGTCCTTATCCTATCTTATGAATCTTAGCCATCCATTTATGTGGGTCCCGTATAAATGAATGGCTAAGATTCATGGGACAGGATAAGGACAGGGGAAAATGGACAGAGGATCCTTACAATTAGGATTACTATAATTAATGAATTTTGTTTCTTTTTCATTTTATAAATATATGTAGTTTTTATAAGTTCATTTTATCAATTCAATAATGGCCTCATCTTTCATAATTTTTAAAATTTTCTTTTATTTTAAGGTTCACAAAAGCTTTAAAAAACCAAAAGGTCCTTAGTTGTCTCTCTTCTTATTCTTATGGTTAAGCTAAATTTTTCATTTTTATTTTTCAACTAATTTACAGCCTTTATCCTTTCTCTATTTTTTAATTAATTAATTATTTAAGTAAAATTTCTTATAAGCTTCCTTTTATCTTTTTTTCACTCTATGTAAACATTCTCGAAAAGTATCCCATATGTTAACAATAAGTCAATTTCTGTTTTCTGAATAAATCTAATTAATACCAAATTAAAATAAATATAATTAAAATATAATTAAAGAAATTAGTAACTAACTATATTTCGTTATGAAAAATATTCATAATTAAAATTTAATAAAAATTCAAAAAATGGAAAAAGATAAATAGAAAACATAAATGAAAAATATAAATGGAATATAAGAAAATGTAAATAGATATGATCAAAATAATTTTAATACAAACTATAGTTGAAATTAGTAGAAAAAAGAACATAATAATAGTTACAAATTTCATCATATTCATTTTATCAATGTATGTAAGTTTTTATATATTTATTCATTATAAAATCTCAAATTTTCTTAATCAATTGAAATTTGTAACTATAATTAATTGAATTGATCATTTTAATTGTAATCTTTTTCTTTCATTTACTATAACCATATCCTCCTTCATTAATGAATCTGGTTTCATCTTATTCATTTTGTCAATATATGTAAGTTTTTACATATTCATTTATTATAAAATCTCAAAATTTCTTAATTGAAATTCGTAACTATAAATAATTGAATTTATTACTTCAATTATAATCTTTTTTTTCATTTCCTAAAATCATATCCTCCTTCATTGATGAATTTCGTTTCATCTTATTCATTTTATCAATATATGTAAGTTTTTATATATTTATTTATTATAAAATCTCAATTTTCTTAATCGATTGAAATTAGTAACTATAGTTAATTGAATTAATCAATTTAATTATAATATTTTTCTTTCATTTCCTATAATCATATCATCCTTTATTAATGAATTTATTTTCATCTTATTCATTTTATAACTATATGTAAGTTTTTATATATTCATTCATTATAAAATCTCAAATTTTCTTATTTTTGTTAATCAACTGAAATTTGTAACTTCAATTAATTAGATTAATCACTTTAATTTTAATCTTTTTCTTTCATTGTCAATAATTTTATCCTTAATTATTAACTAATTTAATTTTAAATTTAAAAATTAAAAAATGGGGCCTGCTTGAGCCCAATCAAGCTTTTGACTTATTGAGCCCGATTTGGCCCAGGTCATTTCTTCCTCTATCTGGGCTGGGCTCGGGTCTTGTAGATATCTTAGGGAAAAGAATCTCCTTTTAAAAAGATAACTCAAGTGAATGGTGTGATGCTGCTATATTACTAAAGAAAAGTAAAGTAAAGAGATAAAGAAAAAATCTTCATTATGTTGTTATGATTTAAAAATGCCTACTATGATAAGATGTAATAGTTCTTATTATTATAATAGGATAAAAAGAAATATTTTAAGAGACATAAAGCAAAATATTATAAGAAAAAAGAAGGATACAGACCTAGAAAATCTATGTTTAGAAGAAGTAAGAAAAGAAATGAAAAGATAAGTGAATGTAAGTGCTATTATTGTAAAGAAAAATGGCACTGTGCTAATGAATGTCGTAAAGATTTAATAAAAATAAAAATTGAAATAGATGATGAAATAAATGAAATGATAGAAAATGAAGATTTTATTAGAATTAATACTTTTGAAGAATGCTCTTTCGAGGAAAACATTTTTATAGTAACATATACAAAATATGAAGAAACTTCAACTTTTGAAATAAATGAGTGAAACTGAAGAATCTTCTAATGTTGAAATAGATACCCAAATAGTAGGTACAATTGTAGAAACATCTTAACAATACAGAGATTACAGTCAAGAAACTCTTATTGATAGAAAAATGCTTTACAAGATCCAGAATACTATGTTTTCTATAAATTCTTATAGTAGATTTAATATGACATTATTAGAAAAAAGGTTTAAAAAACACCACATGTTTTATGGTATTAATCTTAAATATTAGTTTAATTACTAATAAAGTAATGATTCCTCTGTTATCTAAAAAAGATATTTCTCAAAATTTTGATCACATTCCCAAAAAAAGGTTAGGGAAAAAGTAGGATGGGGGCATATAGGATCCATACAAATGATAATTAGATCTACTTTTAGAGAAGGAATAGATAGTCCTATAAATTTAGCAATAGTAGATGATCAAATTTGTAATAGAAAAGAAACTTATATTGTAATTTTGAAAGGAAATTTTCGATATCAAAAACTTTTGTTTAATATCTATCCTAAGATTGGTTATAATATACAAGATAAAGATTTTAATAGGAAACTATCTTTAATTCAAGACTTTAAAAGAAACGATTTAATTAAAGATGGTAATATACAATATTCTATTACCTACATGATATCTTATGCCTTATCTAATACTCATCATACATAATGTTTTGCATAAAAGATATTATTGACTTTAAAAGAATATATCCTCCTTATATAGCAAATGTAAAAGAGATTGAAGATGATTTTTCATTAGATTTACAACAAAAAACCTTAATAACTTCTCACAATAAATTATTACCCAGATTATCTTATTCATAAACTAGTATTTTGAGTAGTCAAAGATATGCTAATACTTTGATAAGAGCAGACATAAAGTTCAAACTATAAAAATAAAGGAGAATATTTTGATGGTACAAATTATGCTCCCTATAATATCTTAATTGATACTGGGGCTAATGGAAGTCACATTAATCACAATCTACTACATAATTTGATAAGTTTCTAACTAAATGGACTTTATTAATATATAAATTTCAATGGTGAAATACATCAGATAGACATTGCCATAGAAACCACTATTAAGATATGAGACAATAAAATACTTATAAACAATGATTTAAAAACTGGTTGGTTTATATTTATAACCGTTTTGAGTAAAAGCCGACCGGTTTTTTAAAAACCGTCTGGTTTTCTTTTAAAACTAGTTAATAAATCACTCAGTCACCTTTTAGAGCATGTGGACCCATATTTTTAAAAAATGTGGGAGCCACCTCAAATAACAAGTTTGTCCCTCCTCTCTATGCACACCAACCCATATTCATCGTTGTATGTGTCAATGTTTTGACATTTCATTACATTGTAGGAATTTCAATAAAATTTTTCCTTTTTAAGTCTTTCACACAATTTAACTAATAAATTATAATTTTAAAAATTATAATTTTTATTTATATCTGTATATTTTAATTAAAATTTTATTTTAAATTATTATTTTAAAAATAAATTACTACTTTTGTTCTTAAAAATACTAAATTTATTTAATCTCACAAATAAGTTATATTTGTCAAAATTTAGTATCTTTATTTATCTCCTTATATTTTAATTGAAAATTCTTAAATTATTATTGTTAAAAAGTAATTCTTATATTTATCATGAATTTGTTTAATAAATTAAATTATTAATTAGTATATATAAGTAAATTTGCTTAAAATAATTTAAAAACGTGTTAAAAATAATCTATAAAGAGTATATTTAAAGGAAATTAAAAAAGAAGTTAAAATAAAGTTAGAGTCATTCCTATTCACTTTCTTTAAACATATTTTAACTTTTATGGGCCTTTAAATAAATGATAATATAAAAATACAATTTTTATTTTTATTATTAGTTTAAAATTTATGTTAGATTTAATCTTAGTTTAAATTATTAGATTTATTATATATTAATAGGCATTATTAGTGTATTTTTATTTCAATAAAGTATTTTATTTTATACTAAAATTTTACCTATTCTTATAATTTTTATTCTTATTTATGATATATCAGTTTTATAACGGTTTAATACCGGTTGAACCTCTAAACCTTAAACTTTTTCTTTGACCGGCTCGATATCCGATCTGGTTTGTAAAACATTGCTTATAAGACTATTAGTTGAAAATGAAAGATTCAATTTAGAGATAATGATACAAACTAGTTTTCTCAAAAAAGTTTAACCTTATAAGATAGCTCAACGTGGAATACAACAATCTTATAACAATATTGTAATATATATTCCAAGATAATGACTACTCCAATTAGCACTTATAAAGATTATAGAGCTAAGTACTTTGTTGCCTATATAGACAATAGAGCTAGTTCTTGTTTATGTAAAGCAAGTTGTTTTCCTTTACAATATCATGAAACCTTAAAAAATATAATAGAATTATATATTTCTAATAATAAGATACATTTATCCAAAGGTATTGATTGACCTAAAGAGTAATAGTCAATATTAAATAGTCGTAAGTGCACGGGGTAGCTGTAGCTAGTATGGTAAGACAGTAAGTACTAGTAATTATTATTGTTTTATTATCTAACTTGTAGATTGATTGTAATTTTAATTAAGGAAACTAAAATTTAACAATTACAGTAAATAAGCACCACAAATCTAAGCAAAGGATTGATGACACTTAATTAATTACTGATATCAAATGATTAGTACCTAGGATTTGAATCCCCCTAAACCCTTAACCTATTGATTCCTAAGGAATGCTAGTAGCTAAACTTGAGTCTACCAACACCTAATCCTAAGGTCTCTAAATAAATTACTCAAGTTAAAACTTATAGGATTGCCTTACTGTGTTATGAATCCCTTTATTAGGTTTGACCCTAAGCTAGAAGATTTATGTCATCCTATCTTTAGGATTGCAATCAACTCTTTTCAATTATCGTGGATCTATCCAAACCTAGGATTTCTCAATCGCTAAGTATGAAATCAAATTAAAGTCTAAAAATCATATTAATAAACTATAATAAGAACAGATAATCGGATCTCAATAATCAACAAATACAATTGCAATCACAAATTAATCAAATCATTCTTCGGAATAAACTAGGGTTCATCTGACCTAGATATTAACCGAAAATTTAGCTATAGATCAGTGAACACGAGATCACATCCATATAGAAATCTCCTTGCACATTCTCTATTGTGTATTCTGACAATGTAGACGTCCGATCTTGAGTTATGATGAATCTCTCAATAAAAATCCCATGTCTTTTGCTCCTCAAGCTTTGAATCACCTCTAGGATCACCTATGAATATCTCTAGACGTTCCCAATTGCTCTCTCTCCTTAGTTAGCTCCGAAACTTTGAATTTATAAGAAAAAATTGAATTTTGGGTTATGCACGCTTGTGTGCACACCCCTGCGTATAAGCGTTCATAATTGAGGTACGTTGAATATCGCAAAAGTGCATGGTTGTGCATTTCTTCCACTTTGTTGTTTTTTCAGTTTTAGTCACGTTTTTGTCCGGTTTCTTCTCCTTTTAGCCCACAGAGGCAATTATAACCTGTAAACACAATTGAAGCATATTAAGTACCAAATATATAATAAAAGTATCAAATATTAAGCAAAATACATCAAATATAGGTGTCAAAATATAGTCAAATATTTATCTACGAAACATCCCCACACTTAAGGTTTTACTTGTCCTAAGGCAAACCATAATCAAAATTATAAATTTCATAACATCAATCCTTCACCAATTTCAACCTGTCCATTCATACTATACATCATTATATCCTAAATTAACATACAATCAGAGTCAAGTTATCATAGAATTAACTTCTTAAGTAATATTAATAGTAATCACATCAACAATCGCATTGAAATCAAAAGCATAACTCTTTACACCCTCATCGAGATTTCACTTAATTCCCTCAAGTGTTTAGGGTGAAAAGTATCAAAACTCTCAATCAATGCATAGTAAAATTCTTACTATAGGCTTACAGTAAAATTACATCTCCACCACTTATGTACAAACTAGAAACAAAAATCAAAAGGTCTTTGTAGAGGTTGTAATGGGGCTTATGTAAGGTATGATTGAGATAATAAAAAGGTTGAATTGAAGGAAATTTACTATGCAATATATTTCAAGACTTGTCTACAAATATACATAGGTCTTTTCATTGCAAAACTAATGGTACTACATACTTTTTTTTTCACTTTTTTCTTTCTTTTCTTTCTTCTTCTTCTTCTGTTTTCTCTTACCTTCTTTCTTTTATACTTTCTTTTTCACAATAAACATTCAGTACTACATTTCAAGAAATATTGTACATTTCACAAATTTCAAGTCTCAACAAGTAAATAATGCTAATAACCTTCAAGGTTCATAATAATAATAGGTCTTCAAAGAAAAGTAGGAATAAGGCTTAATATGTGAGCTTAATAAATGAAAAAGGCTAAGGCTTAACTTGGTTATTTATAAAGGTCAATTTTTGGGTATGATAATTTTCAAAGAAAAAGGCTTAAACAAATTGGTAAATCTAAGTGTCTTTATCATATTAACATTACTAATTTTTACAAATATGGTCTCAACATGCATAATAAAAGCAAGTTATAGAATTATCCTTCTTTACATGTGATCACTCACATGAAAGAATAACAAGAGCTTTAAAAATTTTTAAAATTTGCTCTTAGGCTCAAAAGCTCAAGAAAAAGATGGGTATATGTGTGTAAATAATATGCAATATCATTCAACTTGAAAATTTCAATGGTTACAAAAAATATAACGTAAAAAACTAATTTCATTGTAACCATCATCCTTTTGCATATCAATTCAAATCAATATTCAATAAGGAAATATAGTATTTGTGGACAAATTCAACCAATTCAAGATATCAGTTAATAAAACTTATAATTAGAATTATAATCAACTTGAAGAAATCAGTTAAAGATTTGTTAAACCCATCCCCACTCTTAAAATTGGACATTGTCCTCAATGTACATAATATAGTGAAATATTCAAGTAAGAGGGTTGTTTAGTACTTTCCTGATTGAGGTGATTTCTTGATTTTGATCCATCCAATATTAACCTAACCTTGAAAACATAAAATAAAAGAAAGGATAAAAGGAAATAAACAAACTAGGATATAAAAATAACATAATTGAAAATAATTAAATAGTCGTAAAAATATGAAAGTAACATAACAAAAAAGAAAATCCTAAATCTTAGGTTGCCTCCCAAATAGCACTTCTTTTACGGTCACTAGCTCGATGTAATCTTTTGCTCATGACGGTTCAAACAAATCATATGATTGTAGTGTTACTATAGGTTTCATAACCTAAAAGTAAGCTACCTGACTGTGGTTTTTACCATCTTTTTTCCTGGTCTTCTTCTTTTGGTTATTCTTTCAAAGTTGTGGCTTTTTGGGTAGGTCCTTGTGAGTATAACTTTGCTCAACTTTTTCACAAGATCCCTTTATCTTGATAGCGTCCACAAATTTAAAGGGATTTCTTTTACCATCAGCCACTTTAAATGAAACCCTCTCGTCCCCCACTTTTAGAGTTAACTCACCTCCATCAATGTCTATAAGAGACCGGGCGGTGGCTGAAAATGGTCTTCCCAAGACAAAGGGTATTTCTACATACACTTATATGTCCGAGATGGTGAAATCAGTCGGAAAGGTGAACTTATCTACTTTAACTAGTACATCCTTAATGATACCCTCAGGATGGTGGAGTGATCTATCAACCATTTGT
Source organism: Erythroxylum roraimae (assembly GCA_027568915.1). Lineage (NCBI taxonomy): Eukaryota > Viridiplantae > Streptophyta > Magnoliopsida > Malpighiales > Erythroxylaceae > Erythroxylum > Erythroxylum roraimae. The sequence goes on along the minus strand of JAOSBL010000005.1, from coordinate 20,537,519 downwards.
ACACACATCCTGGTTGGCATTAATTCACCTAGTTCCATGTTCTCGGTTAAAGAATAAGGCATCAAATTAATTTCGGCCCCTAATTTTGCAAAAGTCTTATCGAATTTAACACTACCTATTGTATAAGGAATATAAAAATTCCCTGGGTCAGCTAACTTATGTGGTAGTATTGCTACTTCGTTGGAGCTTTCTTTGCTTGACTCTTCCTTCTCCAACTTCTTCAGTTCCTCTCTAATTGATGAGATCTCTTCCGATAATTCCAAACTCTTTGGTCTATGTGGAAGGATATTGTCATAAGAAACTCTTTTCTAAGTTTCTTTAATAAACCAATGACATAGCCTAACTCGTCTTCCATTTCTTTTCTCTTGGTTTGCATAGGGTTTGGAATAGAGGGTTGAGGGTTGAGAGTTCTTGAATTGATTCATAGTTGGTTTATTAACCGCTTCAGAGTGATCCTCATTAGTCACCTCTTCATCTTCTTCCTTGCGGAGCGTCTTTGCTCTAGATCGGGTGATTGCCATTATCCTTTCCTTTGGATTTGTTTTAGTTGTGCTTGGTAAACTCTCTTTTGGTCTCTCCACCACATATTTGGCTAGTTGGTCAAATTTTATCTCTAAGTTTTGTATGGATGCTTCACTTTGCTGAAGTTTTGTCTTTAAATCTTGAATAAATCCCCATATTATCTCATCCATATTCGGGGTCCTTAATTGTGATGTCTGTGCCTGAAATCCTGTTGGAGGGTTATTCTTTTGTTGTCTTTGATTCCCCCATGAAAAGTTGGGGTGGTTCCTTCATCCTGAATTATATGTATTGCTATAAGGATTATTTTGGGTTTTTGGAGCATTACCCAAATAATCTACATGTTTAGTTTGATCAATTGATAATCTTGTCCTAGGTGATCTAACCCACACGACTCATACTTCATCACTCTTCCTTGTGGAGCCATAGTAAAATTATCCATCTTCTTGCTTAAGGCTTCCACTTGACTTATCAATCTTGTTACTACATCTACTTCATACACTCCTTGTGGCTTACTAGTGGTTCATTCTCTAGCTGAGCATCATTGATAGTTGTTCATGGCTCTATCCTCGATCAATTCTTGGGCTGCTTTAGGTGTCTTGTTATTGAGCATCCCCCCTAGCTACTGCATTAATAGACTATCTAGTGTTTTGAGTTATCCCAATATAGAATGTTTGGATTTGCATCTATAGAGGTAATGCATGATGTGGGCATCATTGAAGCATCTCCTTAAACCTCTCCTAAGTGTCATATATTGATTCCCCTTCAGTTTAGGAGTAAGATGAGATGTCGCTCCTTAGCTTCGTAGTCTTCACCAGAGGAAAATACTTAAGTAAAAAAAATTTCGCCACTTGATTCTAGGTGGTAAGCGACAAACTTCGCATAGAATTAAGCCATTGCTTTGCTTTTCCTCTCAAAGAGAAAGGAAATAGACACAATCTAATGGCATCGTCATTTGCTCCGTTTATCTTGAATGATGTGCACGTTAGGATCTTTGTCTCAGAGTACGTCAAACTGAACTGACTATTGCACTATTTGAATGATGCTCGGCTTAATCTCAAAACTATTTGCTTGTATAGTCGGTCTCATAATGCTGGATTTCATGTCATTTAAGTTTGGCTTAGTATAATCGAACATCGTTCATAGTTGGTCCACCATATTGCACAATCCCTCAGTATTTGTGTGACGTTCTAAGTCCTCAATTCGACAATCTAGTTCAAACTCCCTAAGGTTTGTTCTTCGACGATTTCTACGCTTGGTTCTTTCTATCTCAAGATATATGTCAAGTAAGTTCTCAATGTTACTTCGGTTCATAAACTGAGCTGGAGTCTAAATCTAAAAAACAAATAAAATAAAGCAATTAAACAAACAAAATTGTGTAAAATAAAAAAAGTACAACAAAACAAACAAATAAAAATCATGTCTAGATTAACAAAAATAAAATGTTCTTAATATCACCATCCCCTACAATAGTACTAAAAACTTGATTGACCTATAGCGTAATAGTCAATTAAATAATCATAAGTGCACAACGTAGCTGTAGTTAGTACCGACAAGTACAGGTTGATCCCACAAAATTTGTAAGTACTAGCATACTATTGTTTTATTATCTAACCTACGGATTGATTTTAATTTTAATTTTAATTAATGAAGCTAAAATTTAATAATTAAAGTAAACAAGCAGCACGAATCAAAGCAAAGGATTGTTGACACTTAATTAATTACTGATATCATATTATTAGTACCTAGGATTTGAATCCCCTTAAACTCTTAACTGATTAATTATTTGTCATGCAATTATGTTGTTGACTAATTAGACCGTGGAGCTTCTTATGGTATGCTAGTAGCTGACCTTGAGTCTACCAACAACTAATTATAAGGTCTCTAATCGAATTACTCAGGTTAAAACTTATAGGATTGCCTTACCATGTTATGAATCCCTCTATTAGGTTTGAACCTATTCTAGAAGATTTATGTCGTCCCATCTCTAAGATTGCAAACAACTTTTTCCAATTATTGTGGATCTATCCAAACCTAGGATTTCTTAATCGTTACCTATGAAATCAAATTAAAGTCTAAAAATCAGATTAATAGATAGTAATAAGAATAGATAATCAGATCTCAATAATCAAAAAATGTACTTGCATGCACAAATTAATCAAATCATTTTCAGAATCAACTAGGGTTCATTTGACCTAGATACTAACCAAAAATTTAGTTATACAACGGCGAACACAAAATCACATCCATATATACAAAAAACAAAATAGAAAACATCAAAATCATAATTCTAAATCTCCTTGTATGTTCTCTATCGTGTATTCTAACAATATAGACGTCCGATCTTGCATTTTGATGAATCGCTCAATAAAAATCCCGCATCTTTGCTCCTTAAGCTCCTAATCACCTCTGGAATCACCTCTGAATGTCTCTGGATGTTCCCAGCTACTCTCTCTCCTTAATTAGCTCCGAAATGTCAAATTTATAAGAAAACCTAGAATTTTGAGTTATGCATGCACGTCGAATATCTGCTCATGCTTCCCTTGCTTTGATGGTTAGAAACTATGTAGAACTAAATAGAAATAAAGCTAGAATGGTAGTAAATTATTAAAAAGTTAAATGATAATACAGTATTTCTAAATTTGATTATAATGGTGGATTTTGATAGATAAAAATGAATAAAGATAATATTCCATATGCTACTTTCTCTACTCCACAAGTTCTTCGAGATCCTTTACAGATACTCAACAACAATATCATATAATTGAAAAAGAATTATTGGTGGTAGTAAAAAGATGTAAAAAATTTTATTATTTTTTATTGCCTAAAAGATTTTTATTAAGATCTGATAATACGTCAAGGCTTTTATTCAAAATAATTTACCTTCTAAACCTGACTATAAAAGATATATTAAATGTCTACTTTATTAGAAGAATATATATTTGATACTGAGATTATCAAATATAATAATAATGTCTTTGTAGATTTTTTAACTAGAGATGGTCAACCTCAAAGAAGAGATATTTGACTTATTGGAACATATGTTTAAAGATATTGAGAATTCGAAGCACAAATAAAAGCTTTATTAGATATTGCGAACTTCAACTCGATACCAAAAGAAGTTACAAAGCTATTTCTTTCATTTTACCATATATGGCAAGCCAAGATAAACCATTATAATTATTTAGAGTAAAAGCTTTATAGCCTGGTCAATAAAGATAAGATCACTGTTACAAATTTTTGTACCATACCGGCTAAAAATGGTACAAAATCTTGTTATAGGATACTGGCCTTTGGTATTGGTCAGTACTGCCAATTTCATGTGGTACCAACCAGTGTTTGGAATATCGGTCAGTACCATAAAGTTTAAAAAGTTAAAGGATTTTTTGCAAAAAATAAAAATTTAACCCCCCCCCCCCCCTCCCCCCACTTGTGCCATTCTCTCTCTCACACATTTTTCATTTTACTCTCTTAGTTTGTTTCTCGGTCTCTCCTCTCTGTCTCTGACTCTCCGATGTCCCACACTGTTGTTGTCGCTGACTCTTCCTCATGTGTTGTTGTTTCTGCCCACCACGCACTGCTTTGCCATCGTCTTTTCCTCATTCCTCATGCACAACACACACCTACTTATAACTCACTTGTCAAGTGCCCAATGCCCACTGCCTAATCGCTATCTAGTCACTCCACTGCTTCCAATCGTCCATTACCCAGTGCCTACAACTGTTTGAAGAGTATATAGTGCAGATCTGAAATTTTAATTTTCTAGATCTAGATTCGAACCTGACTTGACCTGACCTAAATTGAACCAAACCGACCTGACTCTTAATTGCAAATTTTGATTTTTTTGGTGTGTTTTTTAAATCTAAATTGCTATTATATTGTGATTTGGTTGTGTCATTTGTGTTTTTTTATGGTTGGAATTGTTTATGTGAGTTAAGAAATTTGGGTTTGAAAGTTGGAATTGTTTGTGTGAGTTGATTAAATTTTAATGTAATTTAGGCACTGTCAATTTATGAAGAAAATTAATGCAATGAAAAATTTGGATTTGAAAGATGAAATTGTTTGTGTGAGTTGGTTCAATTTCAATGTAATTTAGGCACTCTCAATTTATGAAGAAAATTAATGCATTGGAAAATTTGGGTAAGAAACTAATAATGTTGATTACAATTGGTGAATGAAAGATTATTAAATTAAAGTTGGGAATTAGAATTTTAGTAACAATGTTGATTAAAATTAGTTAAGAAAACAAACTAATTTTAAGCATTGCAAATTGAATTGTATAAGTAAACAAAATATACTAGTTTATAGTTAAATTAAGAGATTACATAAAGTAAGTTGTAAACTTATAGTTATGAGTTATGGTTGAAATTGAATATGTTATAGTTGTGAGTTTATATCTTTAGTTTATGGTTAAATGATGTAATCATACAAAATAAGTTATATTATATAAGATGTATATGTATATTGTATATGTTGAATACTTAAATTGTTGGTTTTTGACTTATCAGTGATTTGTGTTTGATGAAATTGAATTGTGTATGATGTAATAATACAAAATGAGTTATATCATATAAGATGAATATGTGTATTGTCTAATTATGTTAGTTTGGACTTTTGAGTTAAACAATACATATTTTGTGATAGTAGTTGATAATGAAATTATATGTTCTTTATTTTGATATGAAACTATTAAGTTAAATTTGATATATGTCTTAATTTATTTTTACAAATAAATGGAAGAAAGTTTAAGTACTTTTGATAATTCAACTGATTCAGGAAGATACAATGATCCAAGTTGGGTTTATGCTGGATTGGTCCCGAAATGAAGAACCATACCATTTGCTTGTTTTGTAATAAGCATTTGCAAGGTGAAGGAATCACCATATTAAAGAAGCATTTAGTTGAGGTTCAAGGTGATGTGGAGTTTTTTTTAAAAGTGAGCCATGATGTGAGATAGAAGTGAAGACTTTGCATGAAGAGTATCATCATGAGAAAGATAGAAGGCAGAGATTAAATTACGAAATTGCTAGTAGAAGTTTGTTTGTTGGTGTTTAAGATAATAGTGGGAATGTTAAAGGTGTTAGTATTCGTACTCAATAAGAAGTGAATGTTGCATCTGGTGTTAAGAAAAGAAGACATGTGTCTAATTTTTTTCAGCACGAACAACTCTTGAAGCTTAACCTTTAAATCATGGTGCCTTACAATCAAAAGAAGCGGCTTATAATGTAGATATGGAAATGGCTAAATGTTGGTATGATTCATGTATAACATTCAATGCTTCCCAGTTTTATTATTATCAGCCTATGGTAGATGCTATTGCCTCTTACGATCTAGGATATAAAGCTCCTTCAATTGATGATTACTAAAGTAAACTTTTGAGTAGCTCTGTTTATGAAATTAAAAGTTATTTAGGCTATCTTTAGGTGTTTAATCATGTGTAATGGTTGGGCAAATAGAAGACATAAGCCTATTATCAATTTTTGGGTTTATTCTGCAAAAGGGCTTAATTTTTTTAAACTTTATTGACGCATCTGGCCTTGTTAGGAATGTTGATACTTTATTTGAAATATTCGATAAAGTTATGAATAAAGTTGGGCCATAAAATATTGCTTAATTCATTACTGACAATGATTTTATTTATAAAATGGCTGGAAGAAGATTACAAAGCAAGAATAGTTCTTTTTATTGGACTCCTTGTGATGTACATTCCGTTGACTTGATCTTAGAAAATATAGGGGATGCTAGTTATTTTCCTATTATTGGTGAGACTATGCAAAAAGCAAAAAAAATGTGACCAAGTTCATCTACAATTATGCATGAGTCTTAAATTTAATGAAAAAGGATTTCACTAATGGTAGGAATTTGTGTCGTCCTATTGTTACAAGATTTGCAACAAATTTCTTATCACTTCAATGCTTTATTATGATGAAGAAAGAGTTGAGACAAATGTTTACAAGTGAAAAAGTGAGTTGCATCTCAGCATGTTAAGTCTAATACTGGATTGTAGGTTTCCAAAATTATACTTAAAGATACTAAATTATGATCCTAATGTCATTTTCTTATCCGAGTTTGTGAGCCTTTGGAAAGGGTACTTCATCTAGTTGATAGTAATGAAAAGTCAACAATGGGTTATTTTTATGACGTCATGGAGAGGGCAAAAGAAGCAATCAAGGCCAATTTTAAAAATAGAACTTCTTTGTACACATCTTCTCTTGTAATCATCAATGAGAGATGAGAAAAGCAACTTTACTCCTGTTGTTTGCAGCTAGGGTATTTATGCATTCTAGTGTCTATTTCAAACCAAGTTTTACAAAGAAAGTTGAAGTTATTAGGGGAATGCTATTAACTATTACAACAATTATTGCCTATGAGATAATGCATGATCTCCTTAGCTCATAAATGGAGATCTATTAAGAGGCTTCTAGTGATTTTGGGATGCCAATTATTATTTTTCAAAGAGAAAAACTTAATCCCGTTATATATTTTTGGTTTTATTGCTTATTGGAAAATAATCATCACTTTATTTTGTTTATAACACTACTTTTGTTGTCTTATGACTTATAGTTTCTTGGTGGGACCAATTCATAAGTGGTGTTCTAGAATTGCAGAGGTTTGTAATTTAAATTCTAAGTCAATGTGTGAGTGTAACAGACTGTGAAAGGAATTGGAACGCATTTAAATTTATCCATTCTAAGAAAATGAATAGATTGGAGTACAAAAGATTGGATGATTTGGTTTTAGTTCGATACAATTTAAAGTTTTGGGAAATGTATGTTATTATCATTATTAAGTTAAATATAATTTCATATATTTTTAATAATTTAATTTTATTATTTACTAAGTCTCATAATAGAACAAGTAGTTTAGTAGATCCAATTTGCATTGATAATATTAATCTTTTTGAGGATTGGGCTTTTAAGAAATCGGGTATGATAGATGAGAGTGACTTGGAAGAAAATCTTGGATGATAAAGTATTGATATGTCATTTGGTACAATGAATTTGAATGATGGTGATGACGATACTCTTCTCAATAATGAGGATTTTGTACCAAATGAGAATTGGTGTCAATGTAGTTATAACAGGTATTTGATGAATGAAGTTCCAGGTTTTTGTTTCTCCTCTTCTTTTAATTTCACTTATATTTGATGTATATGTTAAATTCTATATATGGAATATAATTGTAAAACTTTTTGTTTCAAATTTCACTTCTAATTGGTTCTTTAGCTTGAACTCTTGTAGTAAATTGTAATTGTTAGAAAGTAATGAATATTTATTACTCTTTTTATTGAAGTTTTGATATAATAATTATTTATTATATGATAAAATTGTAATATTTTAAATATTCTGTGTTGTTCTTAATTTTATATTTGTATAGTGATTAAATGATCTTTTTTCATATTAATTGCAGTTATTATTTATATGTGAAATACGTGAAAAATAGTGTTAATAATAAATAAATAAATTGTTGTTATTTAAAATTTTTATTGTTATGATTTTTGGAGATAAGATTGATGTAAAATTATAAAGTATACAGTACAATATATTGAAGCACTATTTTGCATTTTAAAAAAATTCTAAGACTATTTCATAAATTTAAAAAATTATCTAAAATGGTACCCGATATTTCCAAAACTGGTACAACACTGTTTTAAAACCAAATTTGGTACTGATATCGGTAAGGTATTCATAACAGTGGCTAAAATAGTAAAAGATTCATCCACAGACTTTTGTTTCCCGATAAAAGAATCCACTAATCAGCAGGTTAAGCCAAAAAATGTTACTATTTATAATATTTCTCTCAGACCTAATACTATGTGCAAAATGAAGGTACTAAAAAAAATATCATGATTGGTAGTCTTGTAAAGAGTCACCCTACTATTCAAGCATATTATAAGGTAATGAGAGATTATACTCTCTACAAAGTAATGATAACTATATTGATTTTTTTGGAATATATCCTAGATTGAACTTTTTATGAGGAGCATATCCTAAAGGTATTAAAGATTGGTATGATTTTGGAATGGTCAATGCTATATACTTGACTAATCCGAAGTTCCTAAGATATCACTATTTCCTAGATGGATTTAAAAAGGGGTTAAGGATTGTTATCTAAATAACTCTTTAATAACCCCTAAAGATATCTTGGTATTATATATAATATCTGCTAGTCCAGATTTTCATGAAGATGAAAGATATGATGCCTATCATTTCATTACTTTGGGAAAGGCAAAACACTTTGCTATTACTATGGATACTAACTTAAGGAAAGATTTTTCTAAATACAATGAAAACAATATCCATTACAAAAGAGGAATTAGGATGAGAACTGTTATTTTTGGCATAGACGCAACATTTAAAAAAGGATTTCAAACTTATGTTGGAAAGTGCAATTTTTCTTCTTTACTGATAGCTCTAGCCATGAAGACACCATTAGCTACTGAAAATTTTATAAAAAAATGAAGACAAACCTGATTAAAAAAGGAAAGATAAGATTTAGTCTTGAAGCATAAAAAAGATTCTATCAGATCAGTAAACAAACAAAAACTATCTATCCTTATTGTAAAAGTGGCTTGAAAACTTTCTAAGGAAAAGATAAAGCTGAAGCATCAGGACTATCCACTTACATTGATGATTTGAGTTAGAAAAATAAGAAGATAATGTGAAAATCTCTCCAATTAATTAGATAAAAGAAAATTCACTATCGATAAAGATATAATCTGCTTTCTGAAAGCTGATATGATGTAATTTTTGTTAAGTTAGAATCTAAACCTCAAGCCTGCTTGTATAAATAAAATCCTTCGGATCGTAAAAGGGATATCAAGCATTGTCTATTTATCTCATCTTTGTAATCTCCTCTATCATGAATCTTTATGTATCTCATCTTGTAATCTTCTCTATCATGAAATGAAAATTTCTCCTTTTTGCAGATACAATTTACAATTTCCATTTAGAACTTTATTCTTCTTCTAAAATCTTTGATATACACCTTAAGGTAGGAAACAAATTAAGACTATGCTAAGCTTTGTTGAAGGAGCATCAAGGGTAGTTACCTTACTCTAAGGTTGGAGCTAAAATGCTAGTTAAAAGACTCAACGAAATCCGATAAAGCTACAATCAAAAAATTAAAGATACAAGTATGAAAGCGTAATGGACCCTTTAATTTGAAAAATTGAAATTGTTTTGTATATAATTACATCATGACTTCTTATTTTCTGAAAAAACGCAAGCAAGAATTATTTGAAATAAATTTAGATTATGTAGAATTGATAAATGAGACAATTACATACCTCTTTTAAAAAGTTATTATAATTGTAACAAATAGTGATAATTAGAGGACAAATATTTGCTTCGAATCTCTTTAATTTTTAATATTATGAGTATCTTAGATATGATAAAAAAAATTTATTTCTTCTGGTGATCAAGGTATTTGAATATGATACTTATGAGCTTTTTGCGTCATTTTTCGTCTAAATTGATTTTTCTATGCTTTTCGGATATTTTTTAGGAGCTTGCAAAAATGAGTAGATCTTATTGAGAAAAGTTATTATCTAGTATTTAGTTTTTACCCGATAACTCATTAATTTAGCAAATTATAAATTTCTTAAACATATAAAGAGAACTCCAAATAAAAAAAAATTAAGGGGACAATGGAAGCACTAGGGCGCAATATCTGGCACTTAAATAGCTGTGAAGCTGAACGGTAAGGTAATTGTTTTATTCTGGTTCATTTAAATGAAATTGAGACTGAATCTTTTGCATATGCAACCAATTAGAGGCTCACAGCAAACAACACCAGGGAACCTTAACAAAACTGTGATTAGATTCTTTATTACCACAGCCACCTCAGCTTCGATGATTGATTTCCCATGTGGCAGTCGCATGTTGTTGGGTGCTTGGAGTTGCTTGAATGACGGTGTGAGTGTACCAGCTGTATGTAACGCAGTTTTGGTGATTATGATTTCAGGATCACTGGAAAAAAGAAAAAGAGAACTATTTGACTCAATTCAAACCAAACGGTCAGTTTATAAATCAAAATTCCCGATTTTCCATCAGAGACTGACAAGTCGAGCTTGTGCCCACTAGAGCAAGAAAAAAAAAGTAGCATTTCTGACAGAGTTGGTATCATTGCAAGCCACATTTTAGTCTCTAATTGGGCAGTGCCAAATCATCGCCCCTATAAAACCATCCCACCCTCCCCAGTCTTCACAAAACACCTTCTCTCTTCTTCTCTCATTACCTGTAACCGTAAAAACTACCTAAGGAACTATTGTGTTGTATTGCCTTTTGGTCGTGTCTCTCTTTTCCATCTCGGGATCTATCAAATTTGTCTTTTTTTGCTCATGGGAGAAAACAATGACAGGAGGGAATCCTTGTTGAACAGGGACAACAGCAGGTTCTCGCGGAGTACGTCTCATGCATACGATGAGTTGCATAGCTTTCGAAGGTATCTTAAGCTGATGTGCGTGGATCAATCCAACGTATGGACGGCTTGTCTTTCCTGGTCCATATTCTTACTCTTCACTTTGGTTGTTCCTGCGATTTCCCACTTCGTGTTGGCTTGTTCTTCCTGCGACAGCAAGCACAAGAGGCCTTACGACACCGTTGTGCAGCTGTCGTTGAGCAGCGTTGCCACTCTGTCTTTCATTTGCTTGACTAAGTTTGTGAGGAAATATGGTCTTCGTAGGTTCTTGTTCTTTGACAAGCTCTGTGATGAGAGCGAGACTGTTAGGAAAGGCTACACCGATCGGCTCAATGTATGCTTCTGATCTCAATCTCTTTCTTTATCTCATTTTCTTTTTTAATTTTTTTCATGTTTGATTGGGATCATCGTTTTAGAGTATTTCTCCTTGGCCAATCCTGTTGAGGGTCAGCTATAAATGGGATGTTATTAATTGATTGCTTTTTTTCCTTTTTTCTCCATAATGAAATTTCCATTAACTAGGTCTGTCAGCTCTGATTTCTTTGTTCCCCAAGCTGTCATACAGCTGATCATTTCATTTCTTAGTAGTCAGAAAATTTTGACAAAAAAGTTTCGAAATTTAACTGGATTTTTGATCTTTATAAACTTGTGCTTTGCCTTCTCTTCTCTTCTCGGTTGAAACAGTGGAAAAGGATAAACTTACCGGAATTGTAGGTGATGATAAAGATTAAAGCTTGGTGGTTGATTAGAACAAGCCAACCTAAAAGTTGTAGACTTGTTGTTGATGTGAACAAACTAGGAGGGAAGAAAGTCATATTGATGGTTAACAGTGCGTTTTTGTTTGACATGTACCGTATAAATTTCAGAGGGCATTCATTTTTGGTGGGTCACAAATGAAACCGAATAATATGATACCTTCCTTGGATGAATAAAAGAGAATTGCTTAAACAAAACAAAAGTGGAGGTGCAAGGAGTGGGGGAAGGAAAGTAAAACAGTAATCACGAGAAGCTTCAAGAATTAGGTAGATTCCTGATATGTTAAAATCTTTCCTTAAAAAGTTCAGACTGCATATGTATAAGGTAGAGAACAAAGTTTCTCGTGAGCAATTTACTTTGGCTTAGCTAGTCCATTTATAGATAGGCTTAGTGAAAATGACTCATTTGATTTGAGAGCTGAACAGAATGGTTATAATTTGGCAATATATGCCTATATTCCGCTGCTGGGTCGGAATCTGTATCAGCAATTTCTTACGGTCAAATTAAAAGTGGGTAGCAAAGATCCAGTGCTTCTTTGTGTCAATTTCTCCTTCATAATTTTGATCATCAAGAAAGCTTGTAAACAACTTGGAAAAAGTGAAAGGCAATGGATGTGGTTTGATTAATAAATCTTAGACCTCATATGATATTGTACACTATTGAGCCGCATCATTGTCCCTATGTATTGTTTATTCTTCTCTTGAGTAAACCAGAAAGTTGATGTGTTCTTCCTAATGGATGTAGGAGAATATAAAAGTGGGAATACGTTCTCCATGATTGTAACACCAATCAAGCTCTAATTGTTGAAATGGGCAAGTAATGTGTTGGTTTAATTTCACATGCAGAGTTCATTAAAAATAGTATCGTGCTTTGTTGGGCCGTGCTTCATAGCAGAGTGCGGATACAAGATATGGTGGTATGCCTCTGGTGCTTCACAGATCCCATTCTTGGGCAATGTCGTACTTAGCGACGCAGTAGCTTGCATTATGGAGCTATGCTCTTGGCTTTACCGCACAACCGTAATCTTCCTGGTCTGTGTTCTCTTCCGTCTGATCTGCCACCTTCAGATCCTACGACTCCAGGACTTCGCTCAAGTTTTCCAAGTTGACTCTGATGTGGAGTCAATACTCTCAGAACATCTTAGGATAAGGAGACATCTGAGGATCATCAGCCATAGATATAGAGCATTCGTTTTGTGTGCCCTGATCTTGGTCACAGGAAGCCAGTTTGCTTCTTTGCTTATTACAACAAAGACTGGTGCTGTTGTTGATATTTACAGAGCTGGAGAACTTGCGGTGTGCTACTTGACACTGAAATAGAGAGAAGTTCGTTCTTTGAATAGTCAACTCTCTATAAAAGTATCTGACAACAACTGAATGTATATGATGTTTTGCAGCTCTGCTCGATTACACTTCTTGCTGGGGTTATGGTAATGCTTCGAAGTGCAACAAAGATCACTCACAAAGCGCAAGCTATTACAAGCCTAGCTGCTAAGTGGCACATATGTGCCACTCTCGACACCTTTGAGTCCACTGAAGGTGAGACTCCCACCACTGGCATCGGCCAGGTCTTTCCGACGGTGGGCACGGATGGGAACTCGAGTGATGCTGGAGATGAAGAAGATGAATTAGATAACACTAAATTGATTCCAGCGTATGCATATAGTACCATCTCATTTCAGAAGAGACAAGCTCTTGGTAAGGCTCCAAGCATCAAACTTGCACATCTACGCAACAAACTATTCACATAACATCTAATCTAATCAGCTCCAAAACACTCAGAAATGCAATATATATAACCTGTAGCAGCCTAAAGACCAACAACAAAACAATTACAACACAACTTGAAAATGAACGTTGTTTTTAGTAGTTAACTTCAGAAACTTATTAGAATCTTCAGTTTCAGACCAAATCTGATAATTGTTTTTTGGTGCTTATATGAAAATTTTGATAAAAATTGTAATGACAGTGACATACTTCGAGAACAACAGAGCTGGGATTACGGTGTATGGCTTCACGCTTGATCGAACAACCTTGCACACCATTTTCAGTGTTGAGTTAGCTCTTGTTCTATGGTTGCTTGGAAAGACCGTTGGTATTTCTTGAATAATAATAATAATAGCGTAACCATAATTGGGATTACCTGAGGATGCATGAAGAGTACATTTGTAGAGAAAAAAGAGAGGAGGACTAAGTTGATGGAATCTTGAGCGGTTTTTGTTGGTTTTCATTTTCCTGATTTTTCCAGAGTTTGTTCATGCTCGCCTTCATTCATTCTTGTAATTTCCATTGAGAAATGGATAGTATTTTGATGAAAATACACATGAATGATGATGCTATCTCTTATTCAGAGCAAGAAAGCCATCATAGAGGTCTAGTGTTTCCAAGTTCTTGCGACTCAACCGCGAGACTTCTCGTTTTTATGTAACTCCTTAAAGAGGGTTGTATGGCACTGTGTTGAGGGACTTTTAATTTAAATTGAATGCGTCATTTGACTTTAAATTATGTCATGTTAAAGGATTTCTAATAAAAATTGACATAATGCACATTTATCATTAATCATATTTTTACATTATCATTAGGCAAATGTCTAAATAAAATCATTATTAGAATCAAGTTGATGGGAAGCAAATACAAATTGATGTATAGATCCCCTTCATCATCAAGAATAGGGAAGAAAAGAAGTTGAATCCCAAGATCTTGAAGCAGCCAAAATGATGCAGGTTCCAAGTCCTGGGTCATTTTAATTCTGTTTGTGTGTCTGTGTGTGTTAATGTTTGGTGAAGAGGAATAGTCTGTGTGGAAATGAATTGTATTATGGTTGACTAAAAGGTTGTGTTATTTGTACTATTTTTCAATTGCTCTTTTCGTTTCTTACCTTGATGTTGTAGCTAGTTTCTTTGGCAGAAGCTAGACATGTAATTACCAACGATCTTCCGAACTGCAAAGGTTTCTGGCTGTTGTGAATGTAATTGTCTTTTCGTTTTCAGTAATGCGAGGATTATATGTCTATGTGTTGTAGATGTTGAAAATATGAATCCTCCATCAACGGAAGGTTTGGATGAACTACTGGCAGTAAGCGTGTTGATTGCTTCCTAAAGTTGTATATCCTTCATATTTCCTTTCCGGTGGTTGCTATTATTTAAACTATGCGTACAGAAGAAAAAGTGCTCTTCAAAATCATCATCTCAATCTGAATCAAATGGTAAGAAGTCTGTCTCATGTTGATTGCAATGCAAAATTTTCTTGTTGTATGGTGGATTTAATGCCGGCCAGTATTCAGGTACCCCTCCAGTG
>JAOSBL010000005.1:20477288-20493896 GCA_027568915.1 Erythroxylum roraimae | reverse complement strand
GTTAACAAATTAAGTGTTTGTGTTAATTAAAAGGACTTGTTTCTTTAGTGAAAATGACTAAGGTTATGATTTGGCTTACTAAGGTAGCAAATATGATGATGTTATTAAGACAATAAGCATGAAAAAAATTCTGAGTAATAAAGTACATTAGAGCCTTAATCTTTTAATAGATACATTAGTTAAGGCTTACTTTAATTGGAATTCAAGACTTCTATACTCTTATAGTATTTCCAAGATTTTGATTTTCATTATTTTTCTTATTATGTTCTATTTGTGTACTGATGATGTCGAATGAAGTCTAATTACATGACATTTATGTTAACAATATTAACAATTAAGAAAATAATATGATATATTTGTAAAAAATTAAAATTTTGTGTTTTTTTATTAAATAATTTGTAGTTATAACTAGTAAAAATGTTGATAGTATCGTTAAGAGGTATAAGCCAAGATTTGTGATAAGGGGCTTCACACAAACCTAAGGAATTAATTATCACGAGACATTTTTTAGTAGTAAAAATAAATTTAATATAAGTCTTACAATCTATAATCGTACGTTTCGATTGGTCATTACATCAATTAGATGTACAAAAAAGATTTTTGAATTGAGGAAGAAGTGTTTATGAGTCTACCACCTAGTCTGAAGAGAATCTTGACAGTAACAAAGTTTGCAGACTAACAAAATCTTTGTATAGTCTTGAACAGTCTCCTAAGGTTTAATTTAAACACTTTGGGGAAAATATTCAAAATTCTTGATTATAGCTAAATCCAAGCAAATCATACCATGTTCTAAAAAGCACACTAATTGTGGGAAGATAATTATATTGATAATTTATATAGATAATATTATTCTAATAGGAGATGATAATATAGAACTTAAGAATTTTAAAAGGAGACAAATTTTTTGAAATTCAAGGACCTAGACCATTTAAAATATTTCCTTTAGAGTTTTTTATATCAAAAGAGACAAATATATGTTAATCATCGAAAATATGTTATTTAGTTATTTATTGAAGCAGGTATACTCGAATACAAGGTAATTGAAATACCAACTGAGCCATACATAAAGCTTCAACCTACTAAACCTTAAGAAGTAAAAAATAGGAAGAAATATTAAATGGTTGTAAGAAAATTAATCTGTTTGTCTCATATTTGTCCAGATATATCCTTTTTATTTAATATTGTGAGTCAATTTATGCTCCACCTAGAGAATAGCATTTTGAGATAGTATTTAGAATTTTAATGTGTCTAAAAAGGACTCCTATATCGACAGGTTGAAGTTTATATAGATGCTAACTAGGTAGGAAATACTATAAATCGAAGATCAACTTTTAGAGTCTGTATGTACATTAGAGGGAGCTTAGTGACTTTGAAAAATAATAAATAAAATGTTGTTACTAGAAATCATGAGATTAGATTAAGTGCACATAAAATATGTGAAGTATTATCAATTAAGTTATTGTTGGAAGAATTAAATATTTAAAATCCTTTAACAATAGAGGTATATTGTAATAATAGGGAAACAACATCAATTGCTCTCATCTAGTTCTTACCAATAGAACAAATCATTTGAAAGTGGATTAGCACTTCATCAAAGACAAAGTTGAGTAAAAACTAATGCATAATATTCCACATATTCCTACTACATAGCTTATTACAAATATATTCATGGCGGTTTTTCGATATGTGTAAGTTTTAATATTTTAACCTCGATATTCCGCAAGCATACGGGTCGTTTGCATAGTACCAAAGGTGTCGATCCCATGAGGAGGGTTAATCTAATCCTAAAATCTAAGGTCGGAATCTATTAAACAGAAATTTAGCAAACAATGAATATAAACAGGAGAACTAAATAAATCAAACAAACCAAAATTAAGTAACAAAACGCCAATTAACAATTAACACTTAACAAAATAATCAACGAACAACGATTAACAATTTCAGATTAAACGTGGATAACAATTAATGAAATATGATTGAGTTGTTGAATAATGATAGCACACCCTATAATTCAACCTAGTGAATTAACCAAAAGAGAGAAAGTTATCTATCCTTAATGCTAACTTCGATTACGATTTATCGAATTAATGGTTTTAGACGATCCTCAGGTCAATTATTCTCTCTCAAGTTATAATTGAACCCTAAAGCATAAACCTTAATTAGATTATGGGAAGTTGTAATCTCTCAATTAACAACCTATCCAAAACCTAATCAATTCTTAAGTTCTCTAATAAACAATTAGAAACCTATACGTGATCTCTCTACTCAAGATTTACCAACCTGATTTAATTTTGAATCTATTAAATTGCCTAACTCTCATTAGCCCAATTTAATCGTTTTTTCTCGATTCACCCTCTCAATTTATTATCGAGATATGAAGTTCAAAATTAAACCACAATTAATTAAATAAACACATAAAACAATCATATTTCATTAAATAAAAAATAACATTCCAAAGGTGAGTTTGGAACATCAATCAACAATTTGATTCTATCGTCAAACTATATATCCCAATTCTACAATCAAATAAAACTAAAATACATGGGAAATAGAACTTGAATGGATGATAGGAGGCTGCTACTTCAGAAAGCTTCTTATTCCAGGAAGCAAGTCAAGTCTGCATCGCCTTTCTCTTCTCTCTTCCTTCTTCTCTTTCTCGATCTCTCAAAGTTCTCTCATTTAGAATTTTGTTGTGGTGGCTGATCAAAAGCTCTCTTTTCTTGTTCTTGTTGTTATATTTATGTTCTTTTGTGTTTAGGGTTGAACTAGGGTTTTTTGGGATTCGAAAGGTCCAAAAAATCCCTCAAATCGTGAAGTTTGGAAGTGGTTGCGCATCTGCCTATTGTGCCACAATCGTGGGCCGTTGTTTAGGCTCGAATGTCTCCAAAACTTTTTCATTCTTCGATGTTGACCCTAAAACACTAACAAACACTTCAAGGTACTTCAAAAATATAATATTTAAGCTCAAAGACTTGTACTAACCCATAAAATACTTAAAACACAAATAATTAACAAACTAACACAATTCTAACCTAAACACATACTAAATGATTGAATTAATAGCTAAATACATATCAAACTATGCCCTAAAACATGATGCAATTTACACTTATCATATACCTACTACGAGATGGCTAAAGATACAATTTGACAATTTGATCAGTAAGTTGACAATCCAAGATATCAACAAACAAGTTTGAGGGGGAGTGTTGAGGACATCAAAGATGTGAATTATTTTTCTAATTTTTATCAACAATTAGGTTCTAATTTCTACCTAATTCAGTGAATAATTTGACAAAAGAAGGTAATAAAATTAGGTTGTAATCAATTAGAAGCAAATTTATATACACTTTTTCCTATAAAATTGTTGTAAAATCATAAGGAACTATTATTAAAATACATACAATTTTGGGTACAAGAGATAGATCTCCCTTGTAGTTTACGAAATCTTAGAAAAACTCCTTGATCTTTAAAATTTAGAAAAAGCTCCTTCTATTCTTCAATGTTCTTAGACTTAATTTTAAAAATAACAACAATACATATATAATATAAATATTGGACATGAACCAATCAATTAGAAAACTCCTTATAAGCTTTTATATTTTTAACAACTAGAGTATATACATATTACACTATTCGATTGTGTTGGTTATGTAAACAATACATCATCTCTAAATGAAAAGGTAGGTTGAAGATTAATCAATTATTTTACTTTGAATTATATAGCAAATTACAAAGACTACTTGTTATTGGATCTAAGTAGCAAGAAACTTATGGTTTCTAGAGATGATATTTTTCAGGCAAGCTACTTTCGGTGTGCAGCTTCCAATATTCCAACAAAAGAATCAAATATTGTTTTACCTACACCTATTTCAATATTCTATAAACACATAGGCTAACAAGAGCAACATATATTCTAAAAGCATAAAAAAGTTCTACAATACTAAATGCATCAAGTTCTTTACCTACTCTAAAGAGGACTAGAAATTTATTACCAAACTAGTTTAGTTAGATGACTTTTTCTATTCAACATGAGAGGCTAAGGATAGTAGAACTTTAGTTGTTACCGAAAGGTCGCTTAAGGTACTATCCTTAAACTACCTATCTACTCTTACCTTATTTTATTTTCTCTTGATTTCAGTTATCTTAGGGATCATGAAGTTTCACTTTTATTTTTTTAGTTATGGTTTTAGTTTTTATTTCTTGATTTTAGTTTCTATTTTTCCAAATAAAAACATTTTTTTGTTTTCTATTATTTTTCAAACAAAAATGAAAACTTATTTAGTTATTAATGTTAATGAAGTTAAAATTTTATCATAGAAAAATAAGTATTAAATAAAACTTAGAGATAATTTAATTTTATGAATGAATGAATGAATTTATTTTATTTTAATCTCTTAAATAATATTTAGTAATAAATATTCATAAAAATATATTTTATTTTGCCAAAATGAATAATTAAATATGTAAATTTTCATATTTATATATTAATATATTACAATTTATTAAAAAATAATGTCATTCTTATAAAAAATATTTCATGAATAATTAATTTTAGTAAATTTATATATTGTAAGAAATTTAAAATCTAAAACCTATCTATTAAATATTTTTATTTTTTATTTTGAAAATAAAATTTTAATAATTACAAATTTTTTAAATAATTTGATCAATTAAATTAAAATTAATGATAGTTCTTATTAGGAATTAATATAAATAGTATAGATTTAGTTAAACTATGACAAAAATGATAAAAATAGAAAATTAAGATAAAATTTTATGATTTTCATAATTTACAAAAAATTAAAAGAAATCAAATCTTAAAATAAAAACTCAAGAGGCTTTTCCATTGAATTTAAGAGCGCAAATTAAAAATTATAATAAACCTAAGCAAAACAAGAGGCTAATGAAAATTAGGAACCTTCTTTGCTCGTTAATAAGGTTGGTCCCTTGTGACAAAAAGGACCTAAATTTGAATTATAAAAATAGCCTCTTTGTAAAATAAAAAGAGAAGGTTGCCTAAAATTAATGTTGCTCTCTTGACTCTCACAAAGTGGGTGTTATTGTTTGAAATTGCAAGGTCAATTGGAGTGTGTGTTAACAAAAGAAAAGGCGTGTTGGATATCTTAAAAGAAACAGGTTTGAAGGATTGGAAGCTAAAAGAGTAAATTTTTCGCACGCCAAAAAATGGTGATACTGGAGCTCTCTTAGAGGATCCTATTGTGTCTACAGAAGATTAATGGGTCGATTGTTGTATTTAGGACTTGGGAGGCCTTAAAGTCAATATTAACAAAGCCTAAGCCAACAACATTAAATAGCAAAATTTCATGTACCGTCAAAACGTTGGATTGGGGTTGGGCAGCTAGCATGCTAACAAAATATATATTTTTTAATTTTTAATTTTTAATAAAAATTATGAATAATTTAATTTTAATTAGTAATTTTATTAATTTTGTAATTAGAATTTGAATATAATAATTATTAATAACTATAATTAAATTAAAAATATTTCAAGATATATAAATTTCAAATAAAATAAAATTTAATAATTAATTATAAAAAAAAATTTAATTTTTAAATTGTTTATTTTAACAAATATTATATGTTAATAAATATTATTTAATTAAAATAATTTATTTATTAGTAATAAAAATATAACTACGTTAACATTAATAATTAAATATGTTTTTATTTTTAGTTAAAAAATAGAAAAAATTAAAAATTACGACAAAAAAATAAAATGGAACCAAACATGCTAATTTAATCTAGCGTTGTACCAGAACAGGGGTCAAATTGTAATGAGCTTCAAAGAGAGGTGCATTTTCTACCCAATTTACAATTTTCAGATTTATTCACCAAAACGCTTTGGCTCTCAAATGTTTAATTTCAATATCTATCTTGAAAGCAATCCTAATTACTTTTGTTTTTTTTTCTGTCTTTTGATTCAGTCTATATTAAATTTTCATTAACGAAGAAAAAAAAAGCAGGCTGTGAAAAACGTTGGACAAGGGTGGAAAACATGTTGAAATATTCTCAGGTAGACAAATCGGGGTTGCTTCCAAGGAACAGCCATGCCCATGAGCATCTGATACTGCGATTGCATTTGCATTCCAAATATAGGTCTTTCTAATGCTCTTCTTGTAATCAGGACAGGAACATATAATAATACTCCAACCGTCTATTTTTCTTCTCTTATCCAACTCCTTTTTCTGCGATTAGAAGCCGCCAACGTCTACAACATACCTGTCAAGAATTCTATCAATGGGGAAGTATTGTTGTTCATCAAATTGTCGCTCCAAGAGAAGTGATTCTCTTCCTCTTCCCATTGAAACCACCTTCAAGCTTCCCTTTCCACTGCCTCCTTGGCCTGAAGGTACCTAAATTTCTTTCGGTACATTATCCTTTGTTAAGCATGTTTCACATATACCATTATTTGTAACCTTGTGCTTTTGTTACTTATAGGTGAAGGCTTTGGAAGTGGAACCATCGATCTTGGTGGATTACAAGTGAGACAAGTATCGACCTTCACTAAAGTTTGGGCCACGTATGAAGAAGGAGGACCAGACAACCTTGGAGCTTCCTTCTTTGAACCCTCCCAAATTCCCACAGACTTCTTCATGCTCGGTTGCTACACTCAACCAAACAACGCGAAACTTCGTGGCTGGGTTCTTGTCGCCAGAGACAAGACAAGTACTGATGCTTTAAAGAAGCCAATAGACTACACTCTTGTATGGAGTAGCGAGTCCTTAAATATCAGGCAAGATGGAATTGGTTATTTCTGGTCTCCGACGCCTCCAAAAGGTTATAAAACCGTCGGACACATTGTGACCAACTCGCAGGAGAAGCCTTCCCTGGAAAAAGTACGATGTGTCCGGTCAGACCTCACAGGTGAATGCAAGACAGAGTCGTGGATATGGGGACCAGGCAAAAGGAGTGCCACGAAACACTTTAATGTCTTCAGTTTAACTCCTAAGGACGTGGGAATGCTGGAATTGGTTGTCTGTGTAGGTACATTTCTGGCTCAAAAACCAGGACAGACCATTGAAGCTGCTTCAATTTCAATGGCGTGTATGAAGAATAAGGAAGGGAATTTTTCATGGATGCCTAATCTAGACCAAATTCAGGCACTGTTTCAGGCTTATGCTCCTTGGATTTGTCTCCATCCTAATGAGAAATACTTTCCTTCATCAGTGAGATGGTTTTTTGTCAATGGGGCGTTGCTTTATAAGAAGGGTGATGAGTCCAAGCCTGAACACATTGAAGCAAGTGGCTATAATCTTCCCCGAGTTCATGATTTCTACGAGGATGATGGTGCCTACTGGATAGACCTCCCTGTCGATGAAGAGTCTAAAGAGAGAATTAAAAAGGGTAATTTAAAAGAGTCAGAAGTGTATTTACACGTGAAACCAATTTTTGGTGGGACTTTCACAGACATTACTATATGGATATTCTATCCCTTCAATGGACCTGCAAAAGCCAAGGTTTGTTGCATCAATATCCCTTTCAGGAGGATCGGAGAACACGTTGGAGATTGGGAGCATCTGACGCTTAGGGTGAGTAACTTCAGCGGCGAGTTGTGGAGTGTATACTTCTCGCAACACAGTAGAGGACATTGGGTTGATGCTCAGGACCTTGAGTTTCAGGATGGAAACAAACCTGTAATCTACTCTTCATTACACAGTCATGCCATGTATTCAAAGCCAGGACTGGTTTTGCAAGGTTGTGGAGGAATAGGAATCAGGAACGACACTGCCAAAAGTGAGATGGTGATGGATACAGGAGGAAGGTTCTCGGTTGTTGCAGCAGAGTACTTGAGCTTGTCCGAACCGCCATGGTTAAATTATCGTAGGAAATGGGGTCCAAAAATTAGCTTTGGAAAAATCATGAAATCTGTTATGAAGTGTTTTCCAAGCGAGATGTCTGGAGAAGAAGGGCCTACAGGCCCCATGCTCAAGAAAAGTTGGAAGCGTGATGAAGTTGTCCAATGATGAAGTGCTGGTGTCAAATTCTTTAATTTCTTTGTCATAAAATCTCCTGATAATGCTTTGCCTAAAGTCTAATAATATGATATCCTATTCCAAAAACAACTGCATCTATTTACTTCCATTTCAATCCAATTTTAACCAATTTTACGGATCAGAGGAATTGGAGACGAAGGAATTACTGTTTAATTATGTTTACTCAAGGTAGATTCTTTATCTTTAAAATTGAGATATGCTGGAAACAACAAAATAAAGTGGAAATTATAATTTTCTTTTTTATATAATTAAAATGGGCATTTAAAAATAATATGAAAATAAATAAGAGACTACATTAAAATTCTCAATTGACAAAATATAGAAATTAAGGGGGAAAATCATGGGACCAAAGAGTAAAATAGGATTACACTGAAATCTCTCACATACAATTTTTTGAAACACTCTTACACAAATTAAAGAGATATGGCCAACTTCTTAAACTTCTATAGTGAATCTTTCTCTTGGCTGGAATGAATTGAAGAAACTTTAAAGACTTCACAAGTCTTCTATAAATAGAAAAGACACGTGTTTCATCAATTCATTCCAGCCAAGTATGTCGAAGAATTTTTATATTTGAAAATATTTTCTACGTGTGATCAAACATTTTTCTATACATGATCATTTTTTGAATTCTTAATAAAAACTCTATTTCTCATGCAAGACCAACCTTTGAAATTCTCAATAAAGGAATTCCAAGATAAATAAATACTTGTTAATCCATAATTATGAAGGGATCCAACAAATCTTGCCCTGTTTAATTTAATTGGGGACACTTTCATATCGGCTCTTTAATAATAATCTTCGAACTTTCTTAAAATTGCTTTAGTCATCATGTTGGACCCATTATTATATGTATGAACTTTATTGTCTCTTGAACCAATTATAGATGAATCGAACAAATCTCCCCATCATAACTTAAACTGGGGAGTACTATCACACTGACTCCCTGATAATAATCTTCTAACTTTCTTTTTAAAATTGCTTTAGTCATCATATTGAACAAATTATTGTATGTATGAACGTTATCAAGTTGTTAATGCTTTTCTTCTAACACCTTTTACATTTAATAATAACAAACATCGATATGTTTTAATCAAGAGTGAAAGGCTAGATTTTTGACTAAATATCACTTTAACTGTTATATGTGATACTTACTTTTCTTGTTCTTGCCCTAATTCAAGTATGAAAAATTTTCATTCAAAGCATCTCCTTGTAAGCTTCAATGGACATCGTATATTTTGGTTCAATTGTTGACAAGGTGATACATTTTTGTAATTTGAATTTCTATAAGACAAATCTCCCTACAAAGGTAGCCAAGTATCTTAAGATTGGTTTTGCTAGAATTAGGGTGTTTAAGTAAATTTGCATATGTGGGATCTTTTTCCTTTATTAAAACACAAACATCTCTTGGTGGCTCCTTAAAGATATCAAAGAACTATTTCAATGTTGCCCGATGTTCTTTTCATAAACTAGACATGAAGCTACTAACAACACCAACAATATAGGCAATATCAGGCCTAATACATATTATGGCATACATAAGGTTGCCTATCGTGCAATGGTATGGAATCTTCTTCATTTATTTCATTTCTCTTTCTTCCATAGTTGGTTTAAATTAAAGTGTACAACAAAAGATGTGCGCATAGAATTGTCTTTATGCGTATTGAATCTCTCAAGTACCCTTTTGATATTTTTCTCTTAAAAGAACCATAATAACTTTTCAACCTATCCTGAGTGATCTTTATTTTAAGAATTGATCTTTTCGATACTAAATCTTTCATGGAAAAGGATTTACTTAAAACTTTTTTCAAAGAAACAATCTATTTAATTGTCATATTCAATAATCAACATCTCATCTATGTAACGTAAGAGTAAAATAAAATCACCTTCATCGTATTTCTTCACAAAGAAATAATGCTTTAAAAGAGTTTTTTTAAATCTTCCTTAGCTGAAATGAACCAAAAAAATTTACCATTACATTGGTGCTTGCTTTAGACGTTACAAACTTTTCTTTAGTTGGCATACCATCTTTTCCTCTTTTAGAACTTAAACCCTTCAAATGGTTCCATATAGATCTTTTCTTTAAGACCATCATGAAAAAAAGTTGTGTTAACATCAAGTTATTCAATCTCCAAGTTTAACCTAGCTACTAGACCAATTACCACTTGAATGAGAGACAATTTTACTACTAGAAAGAATACTTCTTTAAAATTAATGCCCTTTTTTATTGTATCCTTTTACAACTAGTCTAATCTTATACCTTGATCTTAGACTATTCTCTTCTATTTTTATCATCTATACCATTTATTTTCTAAGGCTTTTCTTATTTTAGGTAATTCAACTATATCATATGTATGATTCTCGTGCAAAGATTTCATTTCCTCTTTTGTAGCTTTCTATCATTCTTATTTATGTTTGCCAACTATAGTTTCTTTATAATTTTGATTCTCTCCTTTATCATTATCAATCACGGGGGGGGTTTATTTTTATTTGGTAGATCATCTCAATTGAGGCTTTACAAATTCAACAGGATCAATCTCTACTTTGTTATACTCACTTTAATCTCCCTTTTGATCATTATTTACTACTAATGGTAAGGTAGGATCACT
This sequence comes from Erythroxylum roraimae, assembly GCA_027568915.1. Classification (NCBI taxonomy): domain Eukaryota; kingdom Viridiplantae; phylum Streptophyta; class Magnoliopsida; order Malpighiales; family Erythroxylaceae; genus Erythroxylum; species Erythroxylum roraimae. The sequence continues at coordinate 20,483,269 of JAOSBL010000005.1, read as the reverse complement.
GATGCTAGAATTATCATCTTGGATCATATAGGAGTGGACTAGGATCAAAATGATTAACAATTCTTAGTTTAAGCTTTTTTTCTTACTTCTTCATGTCTTCAAAAGTTGGTCCTTAAAAAACATAATGTCTCTGATTTTAATAATCTTTTTGTTAATAGGATCCCATAATTAATAATTATTAAATCAAGGGAGATTCTAATTATGATTTTGATGATAACAAAATATAAGTAATACTAACAAGTTTCAATGTTGCTGATAAGAAGGTATGAAAACACAAGCTTACCATATCAAAAGATTATGATAGAAAAGATGATGTTTGCAATTTTCAAGATCAAGATTAAGTCAAGAAAAAGATCAAGACACATCAAGATTATTTCATATATGACTTATTGTAAGCTCTTCTTGATCATATATGATAATCTAAGAGGCTCACCATGCATAAACATTTTAAAACATGAGTGTTTACATTCATTAAAAAGGCTTTGAAGCTTATAATTTTAATTTAAAAGCCTTTTAATCTTTTAAATAATCTTCGAGGAACGTTTTGACAAGTGTTTTATTGGTTTTGAGCATTTAAAGTTATTAAAATCACATTTTTAGAGTGATTGGTTGACCTAAATGGGTTAGCTTTCAACCAAAATAGATTAAAGTTGTTAAATTTTATGTACCATAAGTTTGTAGCAACATTGGTTGATGTTTTGGTCAACTAATGTTCTAACAAATTTTGAATCTAAAGCTTTTAATGCAGTGCATCAAATGTTGCTATTACAATAACTAGTTATTATAAAAGTTCAAAACACTTATATATTCACATCAAAATCTCCACTACAAATTTTGGACTTCAAGTCCACTCACAAGCAATCTCAACAATCAAATCAATTGATTTTAAAAAGCTAAAACATATTCATGCATTTCATTTAAAAACTTTTATATACATGTCTTCTTTACACAAAATACATTCCAAAACATGTTCATTGATATGCAGTAGTTCTCAAAAGCATTTATAAGGAAAAAATGCTTACACAGCAGCACGTGACGAATCAAACTACTTGAAAGGTGGAATCCTTGCTACTGAAGCCCTTGAGCGTGCACCTGGGAGGTTTTATTTTGAAAACAAAAAGTAGAATGTGAGTTAAATGAGCTCAATGAGTATTAACTTTTCTATGCAAATAATATTTAACAATTTAAACCTCCCTACAAAAAATTTATTTCTTATGATACAATACCAATATAAAACATATATGGCTTTTGAAATCAAATTTGTCAAGTTACTTTTAAGGTAAATTATGGCAGCATCATTATTGTCTTGAACTTTCTTACACGACATAGCGCACCACTAATTTCTTTGCCATATAGTACCCTTAAGCATGAAGTCATGAAGCTGGTTCTACATCGTTTACATGCAATTAGTTAACCACTAGTTATAGAGCTGGTTCTACATCACTTATCCGTACTAAGTTAACCGTCATACATCGGTAGTTACGAAGCTAGTTTTGTATTGCTTACCCTCAACTAGTTAACCACTAATTACGGAGCTAGTTCTACATCGCTTACCCACACTAAGTTAACTGCTATACACCGGTAGTTACGGAGCTGGTTCTACATTACTTACCCGCAACTATAATAACATGTGTAAAACATATTAGTGTACCATAGGCTAAAAACTCATTTCCTTTTTATCAACCAACAACATAAAACTCATTTCCTTTTTATCAACCAACAACATAATTTCAATGTAACTTCAAATCGTATGAAATTTAACTTTCAAACTTTAATTCATATATTGCTAAAACAAACACTGATACTAGCAATATTCACTTGTAATGTATCATTCACATAAAACTCATAATCATACACTTATCACCAAGCACACTTACTTGTTATGTGCCTCTCCTCTACCTACACAGATCGCATTTCGCTTAGGCATTTATTTCCAAATTCGGAAATAAGGCATTAAAACTATATCTTCGATTTAACCGAATTCGAGATTAGTATTTAATCGCGTAACACATACGCTAATCGTATTTTCACTTACTTCTGTAAGCTAATTTATTGTTCTTCGTTTCAAACTCTAACTTCAAAAATTACTTAAATGCCATCTTTTACCCATTCTAACTTATCAATTTCTTCAAAACATTATCTTACTCAATTAATTCACCATAACCATAATCAAACTTCAACAACTCACACCAACAACTACATTTCCTCTTAAAGCCAAATTGTCCTCACTACACATATATATTATCCTTTCAATTTCTTCCCAATTTTTAACCCAGTTCACCTAAGATTTATGTCGAGCATCATCCAAACACATCATAAACCATTTCAACTTCATACTTTCCACATATGCTCCATATACTAATTTTTTCCAAATAATAACATAGCACTTCATTTAACAATTCCAATGCCAAAAATACACTTAATGACATCATTAATCACATTCACATGGTCATTATATCATAACCATACTTTTATACCAAAAATGCCCTTAAGGCTAAATTTAACATATTTCACATTAAAATTTTCCAATTCAATTCCAAATCAATTCTTTTTCATTTCTTTTCTTCATTAGCATCACAACCATGCTATGAACATCATGAAACATTACAATAGAATTTTTGGATCAAATCACATTAAAATCCCTAGCCATGGCCAATCCTCTCATTTCTTTATTTCTTGGTTTACTTCTTATTTTCAATTCTTAAATGTTTCCAAGCTCATTATCTACTCCATGGAAAGTCAAAAATCACCATTTATCTTAAATACATCCATCCCACACAAAAACTCGCAAATCTAAAAGTTTAAGCTATAAAAATTTACCACTTTATCCTTCAATCTTTTAGGTAATTGGTGAACACTTACGCTTAATCAAGATCTCTTCAAATCTAACTCAACACCTATGAAAAATGGCTACACTCATCTTCCTCTCAAGATTGGTCATAAGTAACCCTTTCTCTTCTTCTCTCCTTTATATTTTTTTGACACCCGCGACTATGTTACAAAAATGAAACAACTTTGTCTTACTTATGGCTTTTCATACTTTTTAATGCTTTACACATGTCACTTTCCTATTATTCCACTATAATGACTCATTAATCCACTAATTTTTATACAAAAAGAATAACTTGCCCTTTAATGAGTTTATTTCACTACTAATTGATTTACATTCCAAAAATATTCCTTAATTGTCTTATTATCAAATTGACCATGAAATACTTTAATTAAGGTCAATACTTATTAATTGGTTGCTTTAAAAAATTTCGAATGAGTTTAAAATCATCAATACTCATTATTTTCCAAAAAGGGCATTTTAGTTCTAAACTTTCATAACTCCTAAAATCCATCCGGTCAGATTTATTTTTGATCTGTTTCAGTATCATTAAACTCTAATACTTATTCCGAATATTTTTTAATATTTCAGGGTTGAGTCCCCCAAAAATTACTATTCACTCAGATTCACTATTCATTTGAAAATATTATTCACCGAAAATAAATTGTATATTCAATGAAAGGAATTATAAGGTTTGGTAGGAGAGTTTGTGTCGAGGTGTTTGACCTGTCAATAGGTTAAGGCAAAGCATCAAGCACCAGCAGAAAAATTAAGACCCTTACTCATTCCGTCATGGAAGTGGGAGAAAATTTCAATGGGTTTTGTGGTTGTGTTACTAAGGACTAAATGTAGACATGATTCAGTTTAGGTGATTGTTGATAAGTTGACTAAATCAGCTCATTTTTTACCCGTACAACAAATAGATTCCTTGGACAAGCTTGCCAAGTTGCATATTGATTAGATTGTGAGGTTACACAGGGTTCTACTGTCTATTGTATCATATCGAGATCCACAGTTTACTTCTCAATTCTAGATGAGTTTACAGACAATTTTAGGGATTAGATTGAATTTAAGTATTGCATTTCACCCTCAGTCATATAGATAGTTGGAGCGTACGATTTAGACATTGGAGGATATGATGAGAGCTTGTGTGTTGAGCTTTGAGGGTGATTGGGATAGATATCTACCTTTGATGAAGTTTGCATATGACAATAGTTATCGCTCTAGCATCAGTACGTCACCATTTGAGGCATTATATGGCAGGCAGTGTAGAGATTTGGTATGTTAAGATATAGAGAGTGCTATATTGTTAGAGAGATTAGAGTTAGTTTAAGAGACAATGAAGAAGATAAGGGTGGTAAAGCAATGCTTGATGGTAGCTTAAGATCAGAAAAAGAAACATGTCGATCAACATCATCAAGAGATGGAGTTCAATGTTAGAGATATGGTATTTCTTCGAGTATTTCTTTAGAGGGAAATTTTGAGGTTCGATAGGAGAGGGAAGTTGAGTCCAAGGCATATCGAACCATATAAAATTGTACAATGTGTGAGGACATTAGCTTATAGATTATAGATTCATGATGTGTTCCATGTGTCGATGTTGAGACAATAATGATTAGATCCTAGTCATATTATATCGAGGCTTGAGATCGAAGTTATAAATGACATGACTTATAAGGAGGAGCCAATAGAGATATTGGATAGACAAATTAGGAAATTAAGGAGATGGGAGATTCCGATGGTGCGATTTTTGTGGAGTCATCATCGTTCTCCAAGAGAGGCAACTTGGGAGGTAGAGGATGAAGTTCAATTTCAATATCCTTATTTGTTTCAATCCTCAGGTGCATAATTTAATTTTAGGATGAAATTCTTTTTAGGGGGGAGAACTGTAAAGACCACAATGAAATAAAACAAACAGCAGCCCAGCCCATAAACTATTAAACACATAAAAAGCCAACATCTGGGAAATTTAGTGAGCACCAACGAAACTGCCTTCTTCTTCCTCATTTTTCTCTCAACTTTTCTAGCTAGTAAGTGTCTAGAGCACCACTCTTTCTCCTGCATGTGACACTTTTCTTATAGGCTCCCTCTTTATGTTTATTTTGCAAAAAATTGGGAGGAAGATGGGGAGGTTAACAACCCCAAAATCTCTTAAACCATTGGTAAAATTTTGACTACTATTTTATGTCTTTTTGTGATTTTTAATCATCCTACACTAGTTTGTAGTTGGATTACATGTTGTGGTTGTTTGGGACAATAATTGAAGTCATGGAAAGGGGGGAAAATGGAGAAAATGTGGCTGAAAAATGAGAAAGAAAAGGAGATAAGAGAAGAGGAGAGGGTGAAGATGATATTTTTAGAAAATTTAAGTTGCATGAAGGGGCAAAATAAGAAATGCAAATAGTGAAGGGAAAATCTAGAATTTACTTCTAAGAAGGGCATTTTTGATATTAATTAAAATGAATGAGGGTAAAATAGGACTTTTAATTAGTTAAAGGTACTTTAGTAATCATGGTAATTAGGTTATTAAGGATATTATTTTTATAATTAAGAATAAAGTGGAAAAGGGAATAACGTTGTATTATTAAGTGTATTTGAGTTGAAATTTTTCGTAAATTAGTTTGATAGAATTTTCGCAATGTCTAAGTCTGAAGGTTTAATTAAGGAGTAAATTAGGCTATCAATTAGTTGAGACTGAAATCGAGGTAAGGATAATCTTAGACAACAACAACAACAATAACACCTAATATAAATCCCGTTGAGGCACGGTGTCTAGGGAGATATAGTAGTACGCAGCCTTACCCTTAACTAGTAGAGAGGTTGTTTCCAAATAACCTACAAAATCATTAAATAAACTAATGATTAATAATTACATACATGAATTATGTTTATTTTATTTCACTAATAATTAACAAAGTATAAGGAGTTTCATGTTTATATTTGTTATGTATATTAAGGTGTATAAATTGTTAATTAGGTGAAAATGTGTTATTAAATAGAGATTGACTGATAATAGGTTGTGAATAAATGGTGAAAATTGAGAATATGCGGCTTGCCTATGTAAGTGTAAGTCAACTTGTACACTCCTGTAACTCGACTTACGCATGCACGGTACCGATAAGTCGACTTGTACATTGGGTAACTCGACTTA
>JAOSBL010000005.1:20361904-20372566 GCA_027568915.1 Erythroxylum roraimae | reverse complement strand
TAAATTACCTTAAGGACATACATGTAGTTGTGATGTATTCATTGAATTTGTTTCCAAATTCCTTTCTGGTGGCTCCTGTCATGCATTATAGCTTGACCATATTCCTTCGGTGGCTACTGCTTTGAGGCCCTGATGCATTCAGATGATCATATTTACTTAATTATAGGCCATGCTGCTCTATTGCATGTGAGACATTAATCATACATGTAACAAAATGACTTTTGCAAGCTGGTATTTAGCAATTAAAACATGTGGTTTAAATAAAGCAGGCCTTTTTTAATATTTCACATAACTTTAATGAATTATAATCAACTCATTAGCATCATAATTTTGATCAGTATTATTGTCCACTGAGTGGTGTTCATAAGCAATTGTATCTTCTTCATGTGACAGGGATGATTGGAGATAGCATAAGGCTTTTGAATTTGTATAACGAAAACAAAAAATATTAGAAGGCATGGGTATGAAATAAGCGGTTGAATCTGACTCAGTTTGTTACAAATTTAATTGAATTTGTATAACGAAAACAAGAATATTAGAAGAAGGCATGGGTATGAAATAAGAGGTTGAATCAGACTCAGTTTGCTATAAATTTAAGTTACATGGCAATGTCCTTTCTTAAATGGGGTTTTTACCTTGCTACAGGAATACGGCAAAAACATTTTATGCTGCGAGCATATTTTTTGAGATTATTAACCAGTTTGGTGCACTTCAGCCTGATGTGAGTCTTTTATGATTAACACCTCATTTACTGTTCAATCTGCACGGGGTTGATTTTTACCAGTATTAAATTTATTTCGGGTTCACATTTGTACTCACATACCAAATTGGCAGCTTGAGCAGAAACAAAAGTACGCAGTCTGGAAAGCAGCAGATATAAGGAAAGCTTTAAAAGAAGGAAGAAAGCCCAACCCTGGCCCTCCTTCTGGTGATGGAGATTTCTCTAATATAAGTAGTGATGGATATGTCAGTCTTCAAATCTATATTACTTTTTAATCTCTTTCACTGATTTAGTGTTTTTCCTTTTCTGGTATGCAATGAATTATACAACTGCAAGTTTAGTCTGTCCTGTGTACTAGAACAAATATGTATATATTTAGTGTACTCTGCTGGGCGATTTTAACTTTGATCTAGTTCAGTATTCTTTCCATGCTCAAAAGTTACTTCAACAATTTAGCATGAAGTGAATCTACTAATGTTTGTTATACTAGAAACTTCTGGAAACTCATCACGCTATAAATTCCTCTGCAGGATATTGAGCCAAGTGAAGCTAATGATCATCATGTACAGTCTGATCCATCAACTCAGTTCTATGATCAAGTTAATGACCAGCGTCCTACAAAGAATTCAGAGTCACATCAACTGCATGAGAATGTTAATGACCAGTACCCTGATCATATTCCACCATCAGAACAGTTCCATGATACAGTTAAAAATCATTTTCCTGATGCCATTTATCCATCCCGTGATTTTCATCCACCTCCTCAAGCCAGTAGACAAGAAACTTCTACATATTCTCAGCCATTCCAGCATCAGTCCTACTCACAAAATCCTCAACAACATCTTCCACGCAACTATCCATCTCATGAAACATCTTCTTACTCTTACCCAAACTTTCAATCATATCCAAGTTTTGCTGAGAGCAGCTTGCCATCAGCACCAACACATTATCCTTCTTATTATCAAGGCTCTGATACTTTCTACACTACCCAATCAGCTCCTACCATGACAAACTATACATCAACTCCCCAGTACACTTCAAACAGTGTTGCAGATCCTACCCCTTCTGCTACCCAAACATACCAATATGATAGTAATTACCAGCCACCCCCTGAGAAAGTTTCTGAAGCTCACAAGTCTGCGAGATTTGCAGTTGGAGCCTTGGCATTTGATGATGTTTCAGTTGCAGTAGACTACTTGAGAAAATCACTTGAATTGCTAACAAATCCATCGGCTGGGAATTGAGTTCTTATTTTCAGGTCATAAATTGGGGATTCCTTCATCTGTAAATGTGGTTGAGAACTTACGTTTCTAACAATGTTTGACAGTCATCGAGGGTTTGTGGGAATCTTTATACATGTTAATGGATGAATTTATATTTGGTTTAATGATAATGATGATGTGCTAGCTGGGAAGTTTGTAATATTGGAACTAGACTGTTTTATATCATTTGAAGAATCTTGACACAAGCAAGATAGATTTCTTATTTCTTTCTCGTCTTGTCCTTTTTTTTTTTTCCCCTGGTAGTGTCCTATAGTTTGGAAATTTGTTATGGCGAGTAAATAACTACGTTATGGAAAGAATTTAGCTGAAGCATGTCATACCATCGTCAAGTATTCAGTCCTACCGTTAGAAACTTATATATGAGGGTAAGCCCAACGAATGGTTAAAATGGAAGCGATTTTTGGAGTCGGTCAAACGACTGCTTGCCAACTTTATATATTCTCATCATACATACTTAGCATTGAAACACTAATTTAATTTATGACTGATTCAAAATATGATTTGCTATAAAATAATTTATTAATAACAAAAATTAAAAGTTTCAATAACCAAACACCTCTCTGATCATTATCAACAAGCCAATTCTCTCTCACTCCTGAGTACGACGCGGTGTCCGCGTCGAGGAAGAGATGAGACCCATGCTAGAGCATACCCAAGTGAGCCCGCTCCTCGAAACCAGCTCAACAAGGGAATGCGTCGTTGTCGATTCCTTACGCTTGGTGCCATTGGACATTCCCGAGCATGGGGGTCATCCCGTCGACGATCATGGCCCTAGACCTCAACAAGTGAATGCGTCATTGTCGATTCCTTATGGTTGATGCCATTGGACATTCACGAGCATGGGGTCATCCCGCCGACAATCATGGCCTTAGACCATGCTTTGTGCTCCCCGTGTGAAGAAAGAGGACTATGACAGTATAAGGTTATCATTTCTTAAATTTCGGACTCAACTAATTGATAGTCCAATTTATTCCTTGATCTGATCTCTGGACTTAGACATTACAAAATTCTATTAGATTAATTTAAGAAAATGTTTCAACTCAGTTTCACTTAATAATCTAATATTTTTCTCTTTTCTACTTTATTCTTAATTATTAAAAAAATCTTTACTACACTTAACGACCATAATTATTAAAATACCCTTAACTATTAAAAGTCTTATTTTACTCTTAAAAGTTAAGAGTAAAAGTCTTATTTTACTCTTAACTTTTAATAGTTAAAATACCCTTAACTATTAAAAGTTAAGAGTAAAATTGGAATTTAACTCCAAGAAAAGTATTTTTTCTTGGAGTTAAATTCCAATTTTACTCTTAACTTTTTGCATTTCCTATTTTGCTCCTTAATACAATTTAAATTTAAATTGTTATCTTCTTCACCCTATCCTCTTTCTCCTACCTCCTCTTCTTCTCTCATTTTTCAATCACCTTATCTTCATTTTTCTTTTCCATAACTTCAATTTATTATCCCAATCATTCACAATATACAATTTCAACTATAAACTAGTACAGGATGAGTAAAACTCACAATAAAAAAGCATATAATTGTTACTGAAATTTTACTTATGTGAAGTTCATGTCTTTCTATGAAATTTTAGGATTGTTAATCTTCATAATTTTCTCACAATTTACTGCAAAATAAATAAAATGAAGGAATACATAAGAAAAACTTCATAGACGGGAGAAAAATGGTATATTTACACACTTAAGGGATGAAAAAATAGAAAGGAAAATGAAAAAAAAACAAGTTGATTTATTTACCAAAAAAAAACAAGTTGATTTTTCATTTATGTATATACATTTTCGGTTGTCAGCTTCTATTTACTCTATTTAATTATTTTATGGACTAAGTTAGCTAGTTAAACCTGAACTTCCGGGTTGATTAGTTAAGGCTACACTCTTGGGTTGATTAGCTAAGGTTTCCTTTTGTGACCTTTACATTCCCCCATCCTGCCATTTCCGACAACACCAGCAAAATCTCTGCGACGAAGCCGATATAGTCATTAGTAAAGCCGAAAACGAAGAGACTACGGTGAAAAAACTAAAACCTTGAGCTCGCGGACGGGGTTATCTCATAAAAAGACCGACTTATCATATAACTATTGTATTAAAAAATCTATTATTATATGAATTATATGAAGACTACAAAGAATATAATATAGGAGTCAAAAAATCGGGGTTTTTATTCATAATTATAAGTTCTTACCAAATAATATCAAAAAAGAAAATATTAAAGAAAATATTCAATAATAATATTAATAATATAATCGTTCACCTTTGGAAAAAAAAAGGGGAGCCTTTTTCAATAAAATATATTAGAATATATATATTTATATTCAACATTCATTTTTTTATCTAAATATACTCTAATTCTTTTTATAAATATACTCTAATTCTTTTTATAATAGCTATATTTTAATATTATAATAGCTATATTTTTAATTTTTAGATAAATTTATACATTTTTAGATATATTAGATATATTTTTAGATAAATAAAAAATATATTATTTCTATTTATTATTTATATTTAATTCTATTTTATTTTTTAATATTTTTAATTATTTTATTCGCGAGAAGCTGAATGAGAAGAAACTCTCATGTTCAGTTCTACAGTAGAGAGATGAAACAGAAAAAGAACCATCAACTATAACCCTAAAACAACTCGAATGTTGTCGCTTCACTCTCTTCGCCAGCCTAACCTCCGCCTTTCTACTCTCTCCATTCTCCTCCCTCTCCGATTTTCAACAACCATGTTAGCGCGATCAGGAGACTCTTAAAATCCTTTGTTGTGTCCATCATATGGAAGACAGGAGGGTTTATAAGACAACATTCTACGTGAGAAATGGTAGTATGATGCAAAGCAACATGGGACTGTTCACTTTTAATTTAAAATCGAAAAGAATTATTATTTAATTTAAATTATAATCTACGTGGCAGACCTCTTTTTTTTATTACAAAGGAAGAAAACTCCCGAGCAGGCTAAACTAATGCTCTGCGCGGCAGTACATAATGCCTATCTGGTCCCGATAAAAGAGCTCCATAACTGAAAACGGTGGTTCCTGAATATAGTAAGTTCCTGGTCTAGCCCGATCCGCGAGGGTAACTAAATGGTCTGTGCATTGGTTGCCCTCCCTAAGGACGTGCTGCACGTTCACCTCCCAAGCTCGTTGTATGAGATCACGAGTACTTGGCAGCAAAAAAGGATTGTCAGGAAATTGCATATTAGGAGAGGAAAGGATGTTTATGACTTCGAGGGAGTCCACTTCGAGGACTCGGCGGTATCTAAGTGACCATGCTAAGGTGAGTCCAAAGTGGATTCCCCAAAATTTTGCAGTCATCGGTGACCCCCGGCCGATATGCTGAAGAAATCCTTCGCACCACTGTCCTGTCCGATCTTGAATAAGGCTGCCAACCGTAGCATTGGTCAACCTGTGCTTAATCGCGTCGTCCGTGTTTAGTTTAACCCGTCCTTCGGGCGGTTTCTGCCACCCCACAAAACTGCCTATTGAGAGGCCCCGCATCGGAAACACACAGGGTTCCAACGCTTTGGCTCTCAGAATCTCGTCTACATAAGCCAGAACAGCACAAAGACCTTAAATGTCCCATTAATTTAATATGGAGAGAGCGGAGGAGAAGCTGAGAGGAAGAAGAGGAGAAACGCAAACCGAATCCAGAAGAACATATTACCTTCAGCTGAAAGAAAGGATTAGAAGGAAGCCAAGTTTCGAGAACAGACGAAGAAAGCTCATGCGAGCAATGTGCATTTACCTTTTTCTTTGTTGTTTCCTGGTATTGAATTGTTGTTACTGGGGACATAAAACTTATAAATGCAAAGGATTGACATTGACATTGGCATTGGCATTGGCATAGGCATATGATAGAACAATTAAAAGTCAACTTGACTTTCGGATAATAAAAGAAAAAAGACCTTCTAATTTCCCAATACTGTACACTATAATACAACAACGACTAGCAAGCAATACAAGAACATTCAATTGCATCATATTTGGTGGTTTGGGTATTGTTCTTTCCCAAATGACAATGTAATAATGGCAGACGAATTCAATGAGTTCCTGTATATCAACATCCAAGCACCCAGGCCTATTTGCAGATTCAGCTGTTACTGCTACTCAAGGTCGAGGTTGCTGCATATAACGATCTTTGAATATTCATAATGGATATCAGTATTCTGAAGCATGAAACCATGAAGAACTGGCAAAGGGAATCCCTTCATGAGGCGTAAGTTCACATATGGAAGGAAGATGGTTTTAAGAAAGGCATGTGTTACAGACTGCAAAAAATGTCACAAGAATGGTGATATTAACAAACCGATAGTATCAAATAAGGCATATATTGAATAAACAGATAAGTATAAAAAGCAGTGCTCTCGCTATTACAGTATTGAGATGTCTGGGCATGATGTACAAAATAATAAAAAATATACTGAGTTTGATTTGGAGGTTGAAAAGAAATTAAATTGCTATAGGTTTGGAGATTTTTGCAGACTACACATTTTCTATAATAGATTTCGTATTAGCTCACCTGGACGAGTTCCATATGCAGGTCTCCGATCTTACTCCATTTCGGAGAAACATGAAAGGTTTTCAACTTGAGAACGCCAGCTAAACGATTCCTCAATATTTGTGGAGAACAAGAAGTATCGATTACCTGCACCGGTGAACAAATCTGGGTCATTTGGCTCTTCCTACTTCTGCAGTTACAAGAGTTGATAGCATTTGGGGCAGGGATGTCATGATCCAGAATAAGGTTTCTTAAGAGTAATCACCACTTGCAAGGAGATTTTACAGGAGAAAACTAGAGGTGTGTGGCTAAACTACTGCATGCGATAAATAAAGAAAAGGAACAGGTAAATGCTAACAAAAAGATTCAAGGGTATGTCTCATTCAAACCAAACATACCAAGGAGACAATTGCAACAGGTATAACTTCACCAGCATCCAAAACCTCTACAGTCACATCCAAGCAAATGGTAGCGTCAATGCCGCTTTCCAAAATTCTTATGACTGGTGGAGAAGTAACTGTGATGTTAAGGTTCATGTTATCATCCGGGTATTGAGAATACAGCTCAGGATAAAGGTATTTCCATGCTGAAGTGTTGAGAAGGGATTGATTTTGAAATTCGTCAAACTCCCAGTGCATATAACCTGCCTGACCACAGATATCAGCCAAATAACCATGAATTTTCTGCTTAACTATTCCATGAGTGGACCAAAGTTAGCATAGGTCAAGCCAAATCCAAGTAGAAGGTTGTTTTGCCAACATTTTAGCTTTCAGGTAAGCACTTGAACCCAAAAAAAAAAAAATTTACTGATATCACTGTCCTAAAGTCTAAGATTTATTGGTGCAGAAACTCACGTTGAAATGAACTAATGCAGCAGTATTGAAGACATCTTCATCCATCAGTATTCCAATCATTTTAGCAGGAGTGTTGCAGGACGCAGAAGTATGGAGTACTTTTTGGTAGCTTTGAAGCAAAAACTTATCCACAGCTGTGAATAGACCGTTGATTTCAAATCCAACAGAAGAGTTACTAAATCTGGGGTTGTCGACAAAAGTGACATTAAGTGCAGCAACATGATCTACTGGGATTTGTTTAGGAAGAGATTGCAAACGGGAATCAAGCTTTCCTATTCCTTCTCTGAGTTTCTTTGAAACAGCTTTTTCTATTGCAGACCTTATAGGCGCTTCAAAAGCATTAACCACCCTGGAAGATAAAATAATGAAAGGCATATTTAAGTAATAATTTTTGAAAATTTTAAAGCAAAGTAGATAACAACTGAGACTAATTATCCATGGACATCCCTCAGTATTTTCAGAATAGTGTGTGAGATTGAAGTTTAACACAAGTACCAATCCTCATCATTAATTTGCTTTAAACTTCAGTTTTGATGATGTCAAATACACATAATAAATCTCCAACTTATTGAAAATAACACAGGGCACAGTTAAAAAAATAGTGATTCAGCTAAAGTATTTCCAGCACCAATGATGCAAGTGAAACAGGGTTGGTCAAGTTCCTTATCTACTAGCACAGGAATGGATATGAGCAATTATGAAACAAAAACAGATACGACTAGTAACAAGAAAAGAGTGGAATTGAAGTAGAAAAAGATTTTGCAGAAACATGAAGTGCATAAAGACTGGGAAAAAAAGGAGCATCAATGTATCCCAAATGGAAAGAATGGACTTGTTTCTTTCTGAAGCAAGGAAAGAGTAAGCGTCCAAAAGCAATTCCCTAGTTTAAATTGCATGCAAATGTGAAATTCCTAGATGAACACCCACTGCCAAACATCTGGGGAAAGAAATCAAATACAAGAGAAGAAGATATGCGAATTCATTTTTTTGCCCCATTTTTCACAGCTTATTTTCTCTTAAAAAGAGAAAAAGTAAATCCAATCAGTCAAGTTAATGAATTATGGGTAGGGTAGGATCATCCCCTTAACGCAAAGACAGAACGCTAGTTTCAAAAGAAAGCTTAACCATGAGATAACTTCTTACACTTGATAAAGCCAAGATGCTCCACCATCCATCTCGATAGATATGTCTTTCACATGACACCAACAGTCTAAAAGAGACAGCTTGAGAGTTCCTACTTGTTCTGTCAACGACCCATTAACCCCTACCTCCATGCCTTTAACCTTTCCAAATCCATTTTGAACGGAGGACAAATTATCAATGATCAAAATGCGTTATTCACAAACTGTAATCAACGATTAAGTAAAATGGTGGTTTAAGCATTAAAAGGTTGCTATTACATTGAAGATCATATTGGCGTTGAAAACTAGTAGCAACTCTTTAAGAAGAGGAAGTCTTTCCACCAAGTTAGTTTAGTTTGACAGTACTACAACCACACTTGATGAAATAAAGCCTTCGCTAAATGTATGCTAGATCTTACTAGGAAGGATGAGGATGCTCTCGTCCCATTAGCAGAACAAGAATACATATTAAACTAACTTAGTTGAAAGTGTCTATCGGCGAATTATATGCATCAAAACAACAAGAACAAAAAGGGGAATTCAAGTTCAAGCGTACCCGAACTGACGCCTCTCCGTGATCGGAAATCACAACTATCCAAGCACGGTAAGAGTACTTCCATTTCATGCTCAAATCCGCAGTAGCACCCGAAACAGCTAGCACTATACCTGTTTTTCCCGTTTCAACATACGAAGAAGCGACGTTAACACTATAGATTTCAATGTTTGAAAGAACAAGCTGGACCTTGCCGATAAGTGGTATTTTGACCGATTTCTTAATATCTGTCACTTGAAGCGGAATCATCGAAGATACTGCTTTGTTAATTAGCACATCCTTGCCCAAGTTCAAACCTTTCTGGGGCAAGAATACAGAGATATACCCATCTTCATTGGATTGAAGACGGGCAGTTGTAGGAATCAATAGAAGCGTCAAAAACAGGAAGAAAACCCACTGTGACATGAACCTTGAGAAGATAAGGACACCCAAACGAGAAATATGATCAGACCATGGCATGAAGCTGGTCCGGCCGGTTAAAGCAGCTCTCTTCTCTTGGACGCTAGTCCATTAATTTCGTTAAAAAGACAATAACCATGCCCAACTTTACCCTGCGTTTGCGTTTGGTTAGTGTCTTCGGGGGTGAGGACGGATGACGAGGATACAAAAGTTCTGTCCTCTAACTTATTTGCTTACTGTTCTCACCCATTTTTATTCCGTCCTCAGAGGACAAGGAAAGAAATTTTTGTTCCTTCCAAAACTGAGGTACAAAGATTTTTGTCCTATGAACAAGAATAGGAAATGACAAAAATAACCTTGCTTACGGACGAAACCTAAACACATTGCAATCTGTCGCACCTCTTCTTCTTCCATCTGCTTCGTCTGTCTGTTTGTCGCCGCAGAAGGTAAAGTAATTGGTTGGTTTAATTGACGAGAGCAGATTGCGCAAAACCTCTCATTTTTCAGTTTACCTCTGTTTTGTCTTCTCCAGAAACGTGACTTGCCGTTGAAGCCAAACCGGACACCAGACATGTAACATCCCATCCCCATATTGAGGGTTAGGACTCGAACTTTCAGTACTTGTGAGCTCAAGGAGAGACTAAGGAAATGCATTTTCCTGCTCATGCATCATGTTAGCATATATGCACATAAATAGTGAATATTTGCGCATAAAAAGTGGTACATGCATTCATTGACAACTTTCGGGTATAAGTGATGTTTAATGTGATTTTATTGAAAATATGAAGTAGAGGGAGTAGAAAGAGTGATCTTGGTATGAGTTGTGATAAGGAACGATTTAGAAACAAGATGGGTAGTGATCTAGAAAATGTTTGTTGAGTGTTCTTTGGTCTGTTAGCCATAACGTTTTCTCTAGTCATCCAAACAAGATGATTTTTAGTTTGGATTAAACTAGAAACATATGGCTACATTTCTTATGAAGACATCGAATTTCAATTCTGTCTCTAAGAATTCCAAAAGTTATCATGAAATAAGAATTGAGTGCAGTATGTTGGTGTATGAATGAAAAATTCGTCTCCGAAACTTTAGGGGCAAATTTGGGATTGTAAAAATAGATTTTTGGCAAGTTGCCTTTTGAAGAGTTGTAGATCTCTCTTTTATCTTTCCAACGGTATATTATATGAAAAATTTGGACATCGGAGTCAAAAGTTA
>JAOSBL010000005.1:20347149-20360212 GCA_027568915.1 Erythroxylum roraimae | reverse complement strand
AAATGGACATATATGCAACTACATATATTTAAGCTCAAAGTTCTACGTAAACAAATCCATAACACATTACATTGTTCACCGCCTAATTAAACTATAATCAAGCTTCATCTAACTACAAGTTACAAATCCTCGACCAAGGCATATTCATAATAATGTAGTTAAATGCGTGACAATGCAAACTACTAATCCAAACAACATAATAAATGTCCCAACATTTGATTGAGCTATAATCAATAGCTTCAATACAATTTACAAACCCTCGACCAAGGCATATTCATAAATCATAACAAAACTATAGATTTAGCTACTCCCCTTTTAAGCTCGGTAAACTCCAGCCATCACTGCATATTCAAGAAGACAGAACCCCTAACCACGCATCGCAACCGGAACCCCGCAACTCGCGAAGAATCCTAGCTGCCCACGGTGGAAGTCGGCCATGAAAAATGAAGAATAAAAACTCTAAAGAAAATGTCCCCAGGGAACCCCGAAGGGAACCCTGGGTGGTGCGACTGCTTCCTCTCTGTTACTCTCCCTCTCTCGCCGAATCTGTGTGTCGTGAAGTTCGCCTCTCCGCTGCTCTCCGAAGTGTCGGCCCCCTTTGACCTAAAAATAGCAAGCTTATAAATGATGTACGCGGGTCGGGTAAAAACAGAGAGAGATGTTCCCCATTGAGAGTCCGGGCATTTATCTACGCGCCGCGGCGCGATGACCTTAGAGCCGCGGCGTGCTTATTTGCTTCTTCTCGCCGCGGCATGGCGAGTTTGAGGCCGCGGCGTGCTTCCTTGATGTTGCACATGTCGCGGCGTGAAGTCTTGATAATTTGCGGCGTGCTAATTCCTTGACTCTCTTTTCCCCTACAATATCAAATGACAACTTGCAGTATCAACGTTACTCGGATTCAATGTCAATTTGTGACAAATCTACTGTCAAATTGTATAAAGTGTGACTCATATAAGGGACTAACTAAAGCACCCAAATTATAAATTTAGAGTCAAAAAGCACATTAAGGATAGCAAAAATGTAGCCAATTTATGTAATAAATTTGGGTTCAATCAGTATTGCAATAAAGAATTTGAAGAATACTGTAGTAAGAATGGACTCCTAAGGCATAAAACAGTAAGAGCTACTCCACAGCAGAATGGAGTAGTTGAAAGATTAAATAGAACTCTCCTAGAAAAGACTAGGTGCATGCTCCTCTCTTCGGGATGCTCACATTCCATATGGGGGGAAACAATTAGGACAACAACTTATTTAATTAATAGGCTTCCAATCTCTGCTAATGACTATAAGACTCCTCAGAAAATTTAGAGTGGTAAGAAACCAAAACTCACCCACCTTAGGACATTTGGATGTGCAACCTATGCACATCAGAAAGAGGAAAAATTAGAGCCTAGAGCAATCACGGGGGTTTTCTTAGGATATCCAGAAGGTGTAAAGGGTTATAAAATCTTACTACTTCAAAAGGGAGCCTACAAAACAATCATAAGCAGAGATGTCATCTTCAAGGAAGATGAATTCCCTCTGCTGAACAAGGATTCCTCCAATTCTGACCTCCAAAGGGAAATTCAGGAAAATTTAGGGTCGCTGAACCATTCAGCCCCATTTTATGTACCACCAGAACCTGAAGAAGGTGGTGCTACACAATCTGAAAATATGGAGCCTATATAGAAGGTACTCCACAGTATGAAGAAAGGAGAGAAGAGGCAGAAGGTGAGGCTGAAGAAGAAACATCACACCCAAATTCGAATCATACTCAGGAAAACCTACAAGACTATCAACTCACAAGAGATAGGCAACCAAGAATTAGAATTCCTAATAGAAGGTACAATGAACTAGACATGGTTGAATTTGCATGTTTCATGGCTAAAAATGTATAAAATAAGGCTCTAGAAACATATGATGAAGTCATGAGAAGCAAAGATGCAAAACAATGGAAAGAAGCTTGTGAGAAGTCTTATTCTTCATTGGACTTAATTCTCTAGACCTTATAAAGCCAAATTAATGGAGAATAAATGGCTGTTCAAACTAAAGGAAGGAGTAACAGAAGCAGAACCTAGAATTTATAAGGCTAGGCTTGTAGCTAAGGGATTTAGGCAGAAAGAAGGTATAGACTACAAGGAGATATTATCTCCTGTAGTCAAATTCAAGACAATTAGGCTTATACTAGTCCTAGCAACACTATATGACTGGGAAATCCATCAAATGGATGTCAAGATAGCTTTCTTATATGGAAAGCTAGAGGAGACAATTTACATGAAGTAACCAATTTGAAGACAAAAATAAGCTAGACAATGTTTGCCTATTGCAAAAATCCCTACATGGGCTCAAGCAAGCTGTTAGACAATGGAACAAGAAGTTCCATGAAGTTGCTGCTAGTATGAACTTCATCAAAAGTTCATATGATTACTGCCAATATTATAAAGATCTAGGAATGACTAAAGCAGTGTTTATATTAGTCTATGTAGATGACCTCATCATCACAAGAAAGGACTTGAATAAAATTCAAGAAGTTAAGACTGAATTGTGCTCTCATTTTGAAATGAAAGACCTAGGGGAAGCTCAAAAGCTTCTAGGAATGCTGATAATCAGACATAGGAGGGAAGGAAAATTGTGGCTTGTTCAAAGGAATTACATAAGGAAAATCCTAGCTCAATTCAATATGGAACAAGCTAAACCTACTTTAGTACCCTTAGGATCACACTTGCAGATGGTTTCTGACAAGTGTCCTAAGACTGAAGAAGAACAGAAGGCTATGGCTAACTATCCCTATGATGTAGATGTTGGAAGTCTAATGTACCTTATGCTATGCACAAGGCTTGATCTAGCCTATGCTATAAGTATCCTAAGTAAGTTCATGGCCAATCCAGGTTTAGAACACTGGCTAGGGCTTAAGAATGTTCCCATAGCTAATCAAATGCAATTACCTGTCTCTATATGGCTATGTGGATGTTGATTATGCAACAGATAAAGACTCAAAGAAGTCAATTTCAACATATATCTTTACACTATTAGCAAACACAATAAGTTGGAAATCATAACAACAATCAGTGGTTAGTTTATCAACAACAGAGGCAGAGTATTATGCAATCATAGAAGGGGGTAAAGGAACTAGCATGGCTCTCAGGAATTTTAAAAGAAATTAACACAGAAATCACAACACCAGTACTATATACGAACAGTCAAAGTGCATGGTACCTGAGTCGAGATCTAGTCCTCCATGAGTGATCCAAGCACATAGATGTGCGATTGCATTTCTTCAGAGACCGAATCGCCAAGGCAACCTTCAATCTGGAGAAAATCCATCTGACTTCGGGACTAAAATACTAACACAAAAGAATTTTAATTTTTGCAGGGACTACTTACAGATCGTGGAAGCCCCTTAATTTTGAAGACAGATTCAACAGATCTCACAAAAGAGGTGAAGATTAGGGTTTCGGGTTTTTTCAGATCTCTCTAGGGTTTTTAATCTGAGCAAAGATTGATGGAGTAGGAGGGAAAGTGTGATGAAAATCACTCATACTCTAGCAATCATTACTCAGATTCAACAGAAATACAAGAAAATCGAAGAACAGAAGTGAGTGTGTGATGGTGTCCGAGGGTGTTTCAAAGAGAGAGGAAAGATACATTCTCGAAACATCTAAACAGTTGAAGGTTAATAACTAAGTCTCTAACACGTGGGGACAAAAAGACAATGCATATGTCTGAAGTGTTAAAACTTAATACTCAGTCGTTTAGTACATGTCTTAAGCTTACATAAAAGCACAGTCGTTTACAGCTTAAGTCTTTAATACACTGACATGTCATTACAACTGAAGACATAAAACACAGCTCCAACCAACATCTAACACAGGCAAAAGTAAGGAAATAAGTGACTCACGTGAGGCATATGATAAGCATCAGATCTTGCAGACCCAATCGAAAGCATTCATCTCCTTCAACTATAAAAAGAAAGCAGAAGCATCAAACAACACAAAACACATTCAGAGAACTTCAATTTTCAATTTACCTTGAATTCATTATTTGAGAGTGCCAAAAGAGAGTAAAGAATAGGTTCAGAGAGTGCTAGAGTACACCAGTGGGTACTTGGAGAGTTTTGGGAAAAGCTCTTTGCAAATGTAGGGGATACACTCATCTCTGTACTGGTTTTCTCTTCTCCTTCTTCATCATATAGTGAAATATTCACCACTGAAAGTGGGAACCTTGGATGTAGATAGTGTAACACTATCGAACCAAGTAAAAATCCAGTCTTCTTTACTTTCTGCAATCATATTATATCCGCAAATAACAATCTTTATCAGTCTTATGTTTAAAGAACAACAAAACAATAGTAAAATCCCAATATGAAAAGTATTTAATTTATACATAAATATAATGTGAGAAGTGGACGTACAAGAAATAATCAAAACTGGGAAGAGTTTAATGAGATGGTCCACTCTACAATGGTTTCCTTGGCAGCAATGCATGGGAATATTTGATATAGTAGATATCATAAGAAGTAATTAGATGCTGGCTTTTTTGATAGGAAAAATGGATAAAAATAACTTTCTCTCAAGCAGTCAATAGTTAGACAAAACAAAAACAATAAACTTTCTCCTACTAAAAAGAATCTATGAGGTGCATAAATAATAGAATCAATCAATCACAAAAGAACATCACAATTTTAACATTAAAAACTCCTTTAATGTGAAAGATAAAAACTACGAGGCCTCTCCTAACTTAAAGGAAATCTCCACTATAAAGTAAATACTTTTATAGAAGATACAATCCAACATAAGTGAACAACAAGAAGTTCACAACTCAAACAACAACAAGGATGAGTTTCAACTCAAATACTGCAATTGATAAAGCAATAGCAAAAAATTTGGAATTTCAAACTCAATCTCCACCGTACAGATTAAAGAGTATAGATTCTAGAATAAGCTCACCAAATTTCAGCTAAATCCAAGAAGAACAAACCATTCAAACACCGAAAGAGATGAAACAACTTTACAAAGAAAATCAGACGTAGAGTACCAACATACAACTTCAATACGAACAGAAAACGAGTTACTTTCAAACCTCCAAAACTAATCTCCATCGAATAAATAACCAAATGTCTACTCATTGCAGTTAAAATTTCAGCCACATCTAATAGCTAAAAAAAATCTCAAGAGGCATAAGAAAATTAGTCGTAAAAAAAGGCCAAGAAACAGCAGTTGTTCAAAAACAAGAAAACTCCAATTTAAAAATCTCTAAACTATATCTTGACCATTCAAAATGAAGAACAAAGAGACCCCAATATCCTCTCCAAAAATCAACAAGATTGAACTCTAAATAAGTGAAAAATCACTAATGGAAAATGGCAAGTTTAAATTTAAATAAAGGTTTCAAATTTTTTCTTGTTGTTTATGGCACCACACACTTTTTTCATAATCTTCAAATGAGAAAACATGTTCCTTTTATATAAAAAATATAAAAGGTTTAAAGACTTAAGCTTAACACAAGTGGACCTCCTCCATATAGGAAGGGTATGAGATCCTACATCGGTTAGAGAGGGGAACAAAGTATGCCTTATAAGGGTACAGATACTTCTCCCTTACAGACGCGTTTTTCATGGACTAATGGACTAGATCCCATCGGAACTCCGAGGTTAAATATGCTTGGGTAAGAGTAGTTCTAGGATGGGTGACCTCGGAAAAAGCAAAATCGCGAGGGTTTGGCTGAGCCAAGGCCCAAAGCAGAAAATATCTATAAGCAGGTGACCTGGAATGTTACAGGTGGTATCAGAGCCGATACCCGAACCGTTGTGCCAGCTACACTGGACCCTAAAGAGGGCTGGACCCTAAGGGAGGTAGAGAGTGAGAGATCCCACATTGGTTGGAGAGGGGAACGAAGCACGCCTTATAAGGGTGTGGATACCTCTCCCTTACAGATGCGTTTTCCATGACCTAATGCACCAGATCCCATCAGAACTCTGAGGTTAAATGTGTTTGAGTGGGAGTAGTTCTAGGATGGGTGACCTCCTGGGAAGGCCTTGAGAAAAACAAAACCGTGAGGGCTTGGCTAGGCTAAGGCCCAAAGCGGACAATATCTGTAAGTGGGCAATCTGGGGTGTTACAAAAGTGGTATCAGAGCCGGTACTCGAACCGTTGTGCCAGCCAGGCTAGGCCTCAAAGAGGGATGGGCCCTAAGGGCTGGAGAGTGTGAGATCCCACATCGGTTGGAGAGGGGAACGAAGTACGCCTTATAAGGGTATGGATACCTCTCCCTTATAGATGCGTTTTCCATGGCCTAATGGACTAGATCCCATCGGAACTCCGAGGTTAAATGTGTTTGGGTGAGAGTAGTTCTAGGATGGGTGACCTCTTGGGAGGGCCTTGGGAAAAGCAAAACCGTGAGGGCTTGGCTGAGCCAAGGCCCAAAGCGGACAATACCTGTGAGCGGGTGATCTGGGCTATTAAAAAGAGAAACCAAGCCTAACAAATCTCCCCCTTCTGACTATGTGGAGGATGTTACCAAATTGACAACCTCACGATAAAACTCAAACTTGCCTCTTAGAAGAATTTTAGAGCACATATCAGAACCATTGTCATCAGTATGAATCTTTTCAAGTTTAAGCTAGTTAGAATTCAAAACATCTCGAATATAATAATTCACTTTAATTTGTTTAGATTTCTTGTGAAAAGTTAGATTCTTGCTGAGATAGATTACTCTTTGACCGTCTTAAAATAAGGTGTACTTCCTTTGAGTGCAACCTAATTCTTGCACAAATCTCTTCATCCAAAGCAACTCTTTAAAAGCCTCAACTACTGCAATAAGCTCTGCCTCTGTGGTAGACCATGCGACACATTTCTGCAACTTAGATTGTTATGAATTAGCTCTCCATGCAAAAGTAATCAAGTACCCTAATGTACACTCTCTTGTAATGCAACCATGTGGATAGGCTTTTTAGATCCAAAACAAAGCTTTATACTCTAAGTACACCGAAGATATCTTAAAATTCATTTCATAGCATTCCAATGCTTTCTTCCTGGATTAGACATAAATTTACTGACTACACCAACTATATGAGCTATATATGACCTTGTACAAACCATTGCATACATCAAACTACCTACAACGGATGCATAAGGAACTTTCTGCATTTCTTCTTTTTCTTCCTTAGTTGATGGACACTACTTCATACTCAATTTAAAGGAGGTAGAAGGAGGAGTACTCACAGCTTTTTCCTTAGACATGTTGAACCATTGCAACACCCTCTCAATGTACTTCTCTTGAGATAGCCATAATTGCTTCTCCTTTCTATCACGAGTGATTCACTCCAAGAATATGCTTTGCAGGTCCTGAGTCTTTCATTGCAAAGAACTTGCTCATCTCCTTCTTAAAATTGTCAATCTTGGTGGAGCTAAGACCTACATCATCAACATACACAAGCAAAATGATAAAATCATTGTTACAGAATTTCTGCACAAAAACACAATAATCAAAAGTTGTCTTTTTATAGCCTTGATGAATCATAACAAACTCAAACTTTTTGTATCACTGCCTTGAAACTTGTATCAAAACATACAAACTCTTCTTCAACTTGTAGAAATAATTCTCCTTGCCTTTGTTGGGCTTGGTTTCCCTTCTTATATAAAAGAGACCCACTTGTGTTAAGCTCAAGTCTTTAAACCTTTTAGGTTGTGATATAAAAGGAACATATTTCCTTATTTGAAGAGTATGAGAGAAGTTTATGGTGCCAAAAACAGCTAGAAGAAAATCTGAAACATTTGTTTAAACTTAAAATTATTATCTTCCATCAGTGATCTTTCACTCATTTGAAGTCCAATCTTGCTGATTTTGGAGAGGACATTAGGGTCTCTTTGTTCTTCATTTTGAACGGTCGAGATTTGGATTAGAAGTTTATAAGCTGGGTTTTCTTGTTTACTAACAGTTGCTGTCTCTTGCAGACTGTTTTCTATCTATTAGATATGACTAAAATTTTGACTGCATCGAATAGACATCTAGTTGTATATTTTGAACGGCGGAGATTAGTTTTGGGGGTCTAAAAATGACTATTTTTCTATTCATTTTGAAGTTGTATGCTTATACTCTGCATCTGATTTTTTTTGCATAAAGTTATTTCATCTCTTTCATTGTTTGAAGCTCTTCTCGGATTTAACTAAAATTTAGTAAGCTTGTTTTAGACTCTACTCGTTAATTTGTTCAATGGAGATTGGGTTTGAGAGTTGAATACTTTTGCTATTGCTTTATCAATTGTTGTACTTGAGTTGTAACTCATCCTCATTACTGTTTGGGTTGTGAACTTCTTGTTCACTTATGCTGGATTGTATCTACTGTAAAAAAATTTACTTTATAGCTCGTGGTTCTCTCTAATGAGTGTTATCCTGTCTAGGTATCTAACCTAAAACACTCAAATTGTAAAAAAAAAAATTAAAACCAATGAAATTTGATCATAAGTGAATATGCAACTCACTAAACAAATTTACAAAAATAAACATCCAATATAGACCACCTCAAATTACTTGCATTTAGTCATTTTCTACTATAGATGATACATTTTAGATATACGTACAAACCTCTTGTCACCAAAGTAAGATTAGACAAAGAGGTTTGACATGACAAAATGAAGAAAATAAAATGTTCCATTTGTGTAAGTTACAATTCTAGATTAAGATACAATAGATACAAAAAGCTCAGCCAAATATTATTAGCACCAAGAGGCCCAATATTCAATTTAAACAAGACCTATACTATGGAATGCTTAATATATTTCGATTCATCCAATTAACATATCACACTAATTTAGTATGAAAAGTTGCAGGAAATAGCAGACAATCAAAATAAAATAGGCCACCTAGAATAGCACTTTATGAGCTATAATGAATAAAATCATAGAGCATTAGAACACATTTATACTACATTCACAAATAAAATCAGTCAACACAAGGAATGGGTAGCGGATGGGAAGAAAACTACTTTTTATTGAAAGATAAGAAATTATAACATTCGAACACACTTTCAGTTGCAAGGAAAAAGTTAAAAAAGAATTTAGAGAAAAGGAAGAAGAAGCATCGGATAACACCCATAGCAATAACACGTTGAACATCAATAACCCCCAATTTTATATCTCATGCATTTTCTCTATTTTTAGAAAAGATTACAAAACTTCAACAACCCATATTTATTGTTGGAATACAGGTTAGACAAGGTTCTCAATCACCTCAAAAACCTTAATTCTCACTTCAATCTCAAAACCGTTAATATCCTTCAAGCTAAACCTAGACCCATTAAAATTAAATAAATCCTAGCTAATATTTAATTCCAAATTTGTCCTAAACATCTACCACAACCTAACCCTACATTCCTCAGAAACCCTAACAACACTCTAAACATAGCGAACTGAAACCAAAACCCAAGACCCCACTAACTAATCCAAAACGAACAACTACATAGAAGTAAAGATTTTGTCAAATTTCCAAGTATATATAGGTTGCCAAGTATACAAGCCCATACGGTGACAGGGGCATCAACACATTGAACATTGCTTTCTTCAACGAGGATTTCTGTAGCTTGCAAGTAGAGAGCCTTCATGTCCGACACTTTCAATAGTTCGCACTTCTTTAGTTGCTCTATTTGTCTGTCAAAGTCTGTCACATCTCCCTTTTGGTATCTCTCTTTCTCGCACTTTACCTCAGGTTTTGGTTTTGAAGCTCCACAAACAAATTTCTTCCATCACAATGTTGTTCTACACACCTTCTATACTTCACACACCCACACAAATTTAGAGAGGGAAGAGAGTTGAAAAAGAATAGAGATTTAGACATTCATTACAGATTTTCCATGCCTTCCCTCATTCAGTTACAACGGCTATTTCATACAGTACGTAGAATATTCTAGACTATCACATGAGTCTTCGGTTGAGACCATTGCTTCCCACGTTGAGTTTTGCTTATTCATAAACATATGGTATTCAACGTCGTTCCTGTCTTCTTCTTCTTTTTGTCATATGCAGTCTATATTTTTGTAACATCCCCTCTGTCTTCAAAAATCACCTTATCCACAACTTGACCTTGGGAAACCTCTTCTACAGCTCATACATCATTTCCCACGTAGCCTCCTCTCTTGTTCCTCCTTGCCATTGTACGAGTACTTGCGTGGCTACTCTGTTATTCCTCTTCACCATTCTTCTTTCCCAAATGGCCACTGGAATTTTTTCCATGTCCTTCACTGAAGTAGGCAGTTGACTAGATGTAGGAGTGTTTTCGGATACAAAGCTCCTTAGTTAAGATACATGAAAAGTAGGGTGAATAGCAGATCCTTATGGAAATTTTAACGTATAAGTTACTTTATTCACTTTTGCGATGATCGGGAAAGGTCCATAACAAAAAGGTGTCAATTTTTGGTGGGGTCTTCGTTGCAACAAATGTTGTCTGTAGGGTTACAACTTAACGTACACCTACTATCCTTCTTCAAACTCCCTCTCCGAACACTTTTTGTCTGCTTGCAACTTCATCCTCTGTTTCACTCTGTTCAGATGAAATTTGACGACTTGAAGTGCCACCTCCCTCTCCTGGAATACTTGATCCAGTCCCACATCGTTAAAATCTCCTGCAATATAAGGAACATACACAGTGGGGGATAAACACAGAGAACCTCAAAATATGTAGTATTTATGGCAGTGTGATGCGTGGTATTGTAACACCATTCTGCCATTGTTAGCCAGCTTGTCAACTTCTGGGGTGTGTCATAACATAAACATCTCAGATACGTTTCTAACGTCTTGTTCACTGCTTTCGACTGCCCATCCGTATGAAGATGATAGGCTGTGGATAATTGTAGCTTCACGTTCTGTAATCTAAACATTTCACTCCAAAACCTACTTAAAAAGAGTGGATCCCAATTACTAATTATTTTTGCTGGCATCCCATGCAACTTGAATATATGATCCATAAACACTTGCGCCACCTCTTGTGCTGTATAAGGATGTTTGATAGCTACAAAATGCTCGTACTTGCTAAATCTGTCAACTACGACAAAAATGGAGGACTTCCCTCTAGAATTCGGTAATCCTTCTATGAAGTCCATAGCGATTTCTTTCCAACATCCTTCTGGCACAAGTAGGGGTTGTAGTAAACCCAGATACACCGCATGATCATATTTACTCCGCTGATATGTTACACAATTCTTAACGTGATTTCTCACGTCTTTGGTCAACTGCTTCCAATGGAAAAGACTTTGTATTCTTTTGATTGTTGCTGCCACCCCTGAGTGTCCCCCTTGAGGGCTATCAAGAGCCATTGTTATGATTTTTTCCGAAGCTCTTTATCACAACACGATTCTTCCCTTCCATCTTAACATCTCATGCCTCCATTCGTAATTTCTTGAAGGCATGTCTGGTTTTTTTAGTTTTTTAATGAGGTCCTTTATAATGGTGTCTCTCTCCCATCTTTCATGAATCTCTTCCAACAACATTGCTTGTATATGTGATACCGACAATGTGAGCAGTTGAAGACTTGAAACTCAAGATAGGACATCTACAGTAATGTTTCCTTTTCCAATCCTATAAGTAACCTCAAAATCATAACCCATCAATTTAGGGAGCCAGTTTTGTTGGAACAGTGTTGACATCTGTTGCTCCAGGAGATACTTCAAGCTCCTATGGTCTGTTTGTACCCGAAAGAATCTACTATTTAAGTAATGATGCCACTACTTTACAGCCTTGATGATGGCGAGAAACTCTTTTTCATAAGTGGACAACCCTTGGTGCTTGGGAGCTAACACCTTGCTCAGATAACCTATGGGGCGTTCCTCTTGTTGAAGAACAGCTCCAATTCCCTTATCACAAGCATCTGCTTCAATCATGAAAAACTTGGTGAAATCTGGTAACGCCAACATTGGTGCCACCATCAACTTTTCTTTCAGCTGCTCATACGCCTTCTATTGCTCCTCTTTCCACTCCCAACTCCCTCCCTTTTGCTTCTTCAACAAGGCATTAAGTGGCTTTGCCAGAATCCCATAATGCTTAATAAATATCCTATAGTACCCTATCAAGCTGAGAAACCCTCGAAGCTCCTTCAAGGTGCGTGGTTGTGGCCATTGCTGAATGGTTTCTATTTTTCTGTTATCAGTGGACATGCCCTTCTCCAAGATCGAATGCCCTAAATAATCCACCTGTCTCACTCCAAATATGCACTTACTTCCTCTGATGAATAATTGTTGTTGTTGCAAAACTTCTAACACCAGGCGTAGATGCTTAAGGTGTTATTGGAAGTCAGCACTGTAAATGAGAAGATCATCAAAGAAGACAAGAAATTTTTTTCGAAAAAAGGCTTAAATACTTCATTCATAAGGCTTTCAAAGTTGTATGGAGCATTCGTGAGGCCAAATGGCATCACCTGGAGTTCAAACTGGTCTTTATGAGTTCTGAATGCGATTTTATGTATGTCTTCCTCCTTCATCCTGATCTGGTGGTATCCGGACCGAAAGTCCAACTTCGAGTACCAGCTTGATCCCGTCAATTCTTCCAACAACTCTTCTATCAATGGAATAGGGAACTTGCTCTTGATCGTGTATTTGTTTAACCCATGGTAGTCAATGCACGTTCTCTAGGTATTATCCTTCTTTTTCACAAGGATGACTGGGGACACATATGGGCTAACACTCTTTCGTATGAAACCCTGCTCCAACAACTCTTGCACTGATTTTTCTATAGCATCCTTCTATTCCCCTGAATAACGATATGGTATGATGTTTATAGTCTCCACTCCTTGCTTAAGGTAAATGGCTGGGTCATATGCTCTCTTTGGTGGTAATTGTTTTGGTTCTAAGAAGACCTCCCCAAACTCGGCTGAAAGTCCTTCTAACTCATCTCTGATCTGAACATCATCATTTATTCCCAGCTGTTGCATATGAAATTCTATAGGGTCTGCTAAACTCAACATGAATAAAGCACCTTGGTTAGAGTTTTTAATCAGCTTATGAACGTTCTTACCTGTAACACTCCATGTTAGGGGTTAGAAAATTTAGGAATTTACAGTACATCATATGCTTTGCATAATTGAGTATTCGCTAATATATG
>JAOSBL010000005.1:20327279-20340506 GCA_027568915.1 Erythroxylum roraimae | reverse complement strand
GGACACAACCCCCGACGTGCCTTCTTTGTTTTGCAGGATCTTTACATCAAAGCCCTTACGTAAGGCAATCAACTCATAAATCCAAACGGCAACGTACAGTTCGGCCAGAATCCGGCAGAACCAGATAATATTAGGATTCATAACATAAACTTCCCACAAAAGGTCACATCAATTGCCCAGGTTTTATGTAACCACGAAACTCAAACGGTGTCGTTTGATGGAATGTTTTACGTTTTTCGCCTGTTGGAGTTGGTTGCTTATAATAACGCGTTTAAGATTATTTTAAACGACGACGGAGCCCCTCAAACACAGCGAAGTTTGGTGGTATCGTCGTGTTCTTGTACTTACGACAACGTTTATGCTCTCCTCTCCGATTCCGTTCACAATTTACTGATCGTTTGGTTTACTCTTCCAATCACAATCTTGTTCGTAGTGCCTTTTCTTTTGATCTGATCAGGAATTTGTTGATTTTTGTGCAGGATTGATTGAAAATTTGAGTCTATTTTGATTTTGATTTTGGGTTTTGGATTGAATCGATCAGGTATTGATAAGGGTTTCACATGGCATCGACATCGGAACCGTGGGTGAAGGAGTACCAAGAGGCTGTGAAAATCGCCGATGACATCAGTGGGATGATCGCTGACCGCAGCTCTTTCCCGTCGACGGGACCGGAGGCACAGCGCCACGCGTCTTCTATTCGGAGAAAGATCACGATTCTAGGGACTAGGCTCGATAGCTTGCAGTCCCTCTTATCTAAACTTCCTGGAAGACAGCAAATGTAGAGTCAGTTCTGTGATTCTTCATGTTTGTTGAGCAATAAATTGGATATCTTTTGCACACACACACACACAAACACGTATATATACATACACGAATGTATGTGTAGATGATCGTTTGTTAGTGGGATTCAAAATGTTGGTTTGAGCTATTTTTTTAATGAATTTCTTTCCCTGGTAACTATTTATTGTGTTGTGGGGTAAAAAGTAGTTGAATGATATATAAATTATGGAGAGAGAAGGGTACACTGTACATGAAGCTCTTCCATTGAGATATTTGATATGGACAGCTTAGAATTTTACTGCTTTTATTGAACAAAGGTTTATTATAATTACCTTCATTGTGTTTTATGACTTTCTGTTTTTGGTTTCAATAAGCTCTTCTGTAATGCATTACACACTGGTTCTCTCTATGGAACCTATGACTCTAATGCAACTCCGAGCATATCCTTACCAATGCTTCCCCTTTGAGATGCAGATCGGAGAAAGAGATGAATCGTCGCAAGGACATGATTGCAAATCTGAGGACCAAAGTGAACCAAATGGCTTCCACATTGAATATGTCTAACTTTGCCAACAGGGACAGTTTGTTTGGCCCAGAAATAAAGCCAGCTGATGCCATGAGCAGAACTCAAGGGTTGGACAACCAAGGCCTTGTTGGACTTCAAAGACAAATCATGAAAGGCAAGTTTGCAATCTTCTTTTGAACTTTGGTAGTTCTGCTTATTGTTCGATTGCTCTTCTTTGTTCGATTGCTTTTCTTTCTTCTGCAAATATTGAATTCTTATTTGACAAGCCTCCAATTAGCTTTTCTACTCAAGAAGCAAGCAAAGGAGCTAAAACAATGAGAAGAAAAGCTCAACAATTCCTAAGAACAATATTGGAGGGTTGTTATTTGTTATTTGTTTTTTCTGCTTTATTACTTATTCTTTTTTTAGCAAGATTCTAGAAAGCTGAGGTGGCATGGTTTTTAGGGAAAGGTGTAAGGTTAGGGAATATTTAGCTGGCACGGGGGAGTAGAAAGAGGCAAGAAAAATGTACTACGAATGGGAATGTCTATGGAGAGAATGACACCTCTTGAATGTTGCTTGTAATTTTCTCCCTATTGATTTCCACCTAAATAAAGGATCTACACTATTAACCATTTATCTTCTATTTTTCTAGTAACCTAACAAATCTAGTATCCAAGCTGGTTCCAAAACCTAGGGAATGCCGGTGACAAGGATGGAAGCAAGGGTAGAAAATATGGAAGAGAAGCTATCGGTAATTGAGAGTCATCTTTCTCATCTCGACTCCTCAATTTCTTCTTTTAACCAAAAGTTGGATGACTTCCTAAATGCCCTTCACAAGAGCACTATTCGTTCCAAAAAAAGTATAGCAAAATCAAGTGGAGATAGGACCCCCAACCTAGTTGCGAGGCAACTTGTGGAATAGAAGGGTCTAGCATTCATGTTCTAGTCTGCCACAACAGATATGATCGTAAACTGGACATTCAAACTTATGATGGTGAGGATGACCCAACCTCATGGGTTTTTCAAGTAGAAAGATACTTCGTTTTGAACACACTAGGTGAAACAGAAAAGTTAGAAGCAGCAGGGGTGTGCATTCGGAGCGTCGCCTTGGCGTGGTTATAATGGGAGGAGAATCAACAACCTATACTAACATGGGATGTGCTAAAGACCCAACTTCTGAGAAGGTACTTGCCAAAACACAAAGGGACTCATCAACATCGTCTCCTATCACTACGACAAGCGTCTTCTGTAGTGTAGTATCGGAAGGAGTTTGAGGCGTTAAATATTCCACTAAAACACCTAGATGATGACTCATTAGTGGTAGTATTTCTTAATGGGCTTGATGGTGTCAAAGGGAAATTAATGAAGATGAATTGCTCTGAGTTATTAGAGTTAATGGAGTCAACTGAGAGGATAGAATAGGGCAACATAGTTCTGAACCCAGTCTCGGACAATCATATGGCCAAGAAGTTAAGAAAGACCCCAGCTAATTGGAGCTCTATTGCTGTCTATAACCCAAACCGATACACCACGTGGACCTAACCTATATGGACCCAGCCGAATTCTAATCCAGCCACCCACCCTAATTCAACCTAAGAGGTAAAGGGGTTATGCTTCAAGTGTGATAAAAAATATCATTTGGGGTATAGGTGTAAAAATCGGGAATTGAAAATTTTAGCTGTGTTTGATGACGAAGTAGAAAGCGAGCTGGAGATAGCCTAAGTGCAATCAGACGCTAAAGCATTGTTGCACGTGGGAGAAATCGAGTTGACACTAAATTCAATCATTGGATTAAGCTCTCCACACTTGATGAAAATGCAAGGAATGATAGATAGCTAGGAGGCAACGGTCCTCGTTAATTGTTGGGCTACCTAAAACTTAATCAGTGACCAGGTGGTGGCTAAATTGGGCATTCCAATCACAGAGACGACAAGCTATGGGGTGACAATGGGAACTGGCACACCTGTACTAGGCACAGGAATTTGCAAAGGGGTTGTACTTCAATCACAAGAAGTCATGGTGGTAGAAGATTCCTGCCTTTCAATCTTGGTATGTCTGATTTGATCTTAGGGCTCAAGTGGTTGTTTGCAATGCGACACGCTGACTTGGATTGGCACTCTCTAACAATGATGTTACCCATTGAGGGAAAGACGATAGTGTTGCGTGGGGAACCTAGCCTAAGGAAAATAGTTTTATACCTAAAATCTATGGTCAAGACTTTTATCCAAGAAGGCCAAGGAATGAGATTGAGATGTGTAGGCTAATTATTTCGGAGGAGGTGCGAGTGTTGATAGACGAATTCCAAGAAGTTTTTCCTTGGTCGAGGGAGCTACCCCCATGGCGAGAAAAATGCCAGGAAATCAATTTAAAACCCGGAACTACTCCCCTCAATGTCCGAGCTTATCGATACCCTCATAATCAGAAGGATGGGCCTAATGTAAGTCCTTTTTCGAGCCCGATACTCCTAGTTAAGAAGAAGGATGGCAGCTGGAGATTTTGTATAGACTATTGAGCCTTGAATAAGGCTACAATCCCTGACCAATTTCCCATTACCACAATAGACAAGTTATTTGATGAGTTGCGAGGGGCTCAGTTGTTTCCCATTAGATTTGGGTAAAAATTGAGGATGTCCCAAAAATAGCATTTTGCACTAATGAGAGCCAATACGAATTTTTGGTCATGCCCTTCGACTTAACCAACGCACTAGCAACATTTTAGCCTATCATGAACACTATTTTCAAACCAATATTGCGGAAGGGGTCTTAGATTTTTTAGATGACATTAATTTACAACAACACCAAGGAGGCCCATTTTCAACAATTGAGAGAAGTACTAACCATGCTAAAAACTCATCATTTATTTGCTAATTTAAAAAATGTTATTTCTGAATAGGATTGAATATTTGGGTCATGTTATTGTTGAAGAGGGAGTGACTGCTGATCTTGAAAAAGTGAAGGTAATGGAGCGATGGCCGATGCCCAAAAATTTGAAAGAATTACAAAGCTTCCTTGGATTAACAGGCTACTATCGACGATTTGTCAAAGACTATGGTAAAATAGTCGCATCATTAATGGACTTGTTAAAAATGATGCATTCAAGTGGAGCAAAGAAGCAACTGCAGCAATACAACATCTTAAGAAGGCCATGGTGCAGCTACCTATACTAACCCTTCCTAATTTTGATGAACAGGTTGTTATCGAGACAGACGCATCAAGCTTGGGGCTAGGGGCAATACTAGTGTAGTTGAACTGACCCTTTGCTTTCTTCAGCCAAGCTTTGAAAGGGCGTGCCTGCTTGAAGTCCGTTTACAAGAGGGAACTCATGGCTATTGTATTTGCAGTCCCAAAGTGGCGGCATTATCTCTTAGGTAGGAAATTTTGGTCAAAACTGACCAACGCAGCTTGAAACACCTACTTGAGCAAAGACTCGTCGCTGAGGAGCATCAACGATGGTTAACCAAGTTATTGGGATACAATTTTGAGATTGAATATATATCAAGAGGGTAAAACAAAGCAACAAATGTTCTCTCTCGCATGCCCGAACTCTTGCATTTTATAGTGGCCTAGTGCGCCAATGTAGCAGTTCTTGAAGAAAAAGTCGATTGTGACCTTGACTTTGTCAAAATAAAACAAGCCTTGCAAACATATCCAAATTGCAAACCTAAATGGAGTTTGGTTGGGGACTAGCTTTGCTACAATAACAAATTAGTGCTCTCTAAAACCTCAAAACTAATTCTCAAAATTTTGGCTAAATTTTGCGACAGCTTGGTGGGAGGGCATTCGGGCTATTTTAAGACCTGCAAGTGAATGATTGCAGAGCTCTATCGGGAAGGGATGAAGGCTAATATAAAGAAACATATGGACAGCTGTGCAATTTTTCAACAAAACAAAACATTTTCACTTTCTCTAGCAGGATTATTGCAGCCTCTTCCTATTCTAAAACAAATGTGGGATGATATCTCCATAAATTTTATGGAAGGACTACCTAAATCAGGAGGGTTAGTGTAATTGATAGTAGACAAAGTCATATGCTCATTTTGTCGCTGTCAAACATCCCTACACTGTCTCCATCGTGGCTAAATTATTTGTCTAGCTCGTTGTCAAAATTCATGGATTTCCAAGATCTATTGTGTCCCACAGAGATTAGGTTTTTATTAGTCATTTTTGGAGGGAACTATTTCGCCTACAACAAACTCAACTACGAAGTAGCACCGCCTACCACCCCAAACTGACAGCCAAACCAAAATGGTTAATCGTTGTCTCGAAACATATCTGCGTTGTTTTGTACAGACACAGCACCCCACACCTGGATTAAGTGGTTACCATGGTACGAATATTGGTATAACACTGCTTTTCACACATTAACCAAGCTTACCCCTTTTAAAATTGTGTATGGAAGGGAAACACCACCCTTACTTCAGTACAAAGATGAGCGTGCATATAATGCCAATATATATTGAACAGTCAAAAGAGTGGGACTTGATGCTTAAGGAAAAGAACGAGCAATTGAGTGTACCATAGGAACAAATCAAAAAACAAGCAAACCAGCTTAAGGGACGTTCACTTTCAAATTGGTGATTTGGTTTACTTAAAACTTTGCCCTTACTGTAGCAGGTTGTAGCCAAGAGAGCAAATGAGAAGTTATTGTAGCCAA
Source organism: Erythroxylum roraimae (assembly GCA_027568915.1). Taxonomy (NCBI): domain Eukaryota; kingdom Viridiplantae; phylum Streptophyta; class Magnoliopsida; order Malpighiales; family Erythroxylaceae; genus Erythroxylum; species Erythroxylum roraimae. The sequence goes on along the minus strand of JAOSBL010000005.1, from coordinate 20,334,565 downwards.
GAGAGCAAATGAGAAGTTATCACCTCGCTATTTCGGCCCCTACACAGTTATTTAGAAATTTGGTCCAGTTGCATACAAATTAGGACTGTTGGACTCGGCCACTATCCATCCAATTTTTTGTGTATCACAGCTTAAAGCTGACACCCCCAGCTTAGAGATTCCTCCTACACTCTAAGCTGATTTGGAATGGAAATTCGAACCCAAGGAGATCTTGGGGGTTCGTCCTGGGTATGACTCCATTAGCGCTACTGAAGTATTGGTCAAATGGAAACATTAGCCAGATTTTGAGGCATCATGGGAATTCAATGACACCATCCAGCAATAATTTCCAGCTTTTCACCTTGAGGGCAAGGTGACACTCATAGCGGAGAGTATTAATAAGCATCCATTTAAGCTTTTCTACTCAAGAAAAAAGAAAAGGAGCTAAAACAATGAGAGGAAAAGCCCAACAAGTCCTAAGAATGATATTGGAGGGCCGTTATTTTTTATTTCTGCTTTATTACTTGTTTGTTTTTAGCAAGATTCTAGAAGGCTGAGGTGGAATGGTTGTTAGGGAAAGGTGTAAGGTCAGGGAATATTTAGCTTACAGAGGGGAGTATAAAGAGGCAAAAAAACTGTACCAACAATGGGAATGTCTATGGAGAGAATGACACCTCTTGAAAGTTGCCTGTAATTTCCTCTGCACTGATTTCCACCTAAATAAAGGATCTGCACTATTAACCATTTATCTTCTGTTTTTCTAGTAACCTAACATTATCTAACATGATTGAAGCAGAACAAGATGAAGGACTTGAGAAATTGGAGGAGACGGTTGTAAGTACAAAGCATATTGCATTGGCAGTCAATGAGGAGCTTGATCTTCATACCAGATTAATTGTATGCTTCATCTCCTTTTCATTTCTACCTTTACTATCCTTTTCCCATGCCCCCATTTTTTTGGGCCACTTTATGAAGTAGCCAGGCATTGCCATCATTATGCAACTTTTGCTCATGCACTTTGCAGGATGACTTGGATCAGCACGTGGATGTTACAGACTCCCGTTTACAAGTAATCTCGCTTAATCCAAAGCCTCTGGTCCACTAAATGCTATTCATTCGAAGTTATAATCATACCTACATGTTTACTTTCAGTGGATAACACACTAGATAACAGATATACGTCAGCCATAACTATGACCCTAGTTCTTCCCTTTTGATTGTAAACTCCTCTTAACTGTCTGAATGACTAACAAAATATTACAGCTAAACGTAGTTTTGAGAGATAATTAGCATGTGAAATTGAATCATAAATTGTGGGACTCACAAACGATCTCTGCTGGTAAACATTTTTTGCATGCTGCAGTGTGTTTTACCTTGTGACCTCATACCTCTATAGAAGAATGAAGTCACCTCATGTCCGTAATGGAGAAAAAAGTTTAATTGCCTAGTTGTCCTTCACACGAGTATATAGGCACATTGGGGTGGTGATACAATCTCGTCCTTGCATAGTTTTAGAAGATTTGCAATCTCTTTGATTTTATGTATACCGGAATTTCATAATTTGATGATTTGTGAACAGCGGGTGCAGAAGAATTTGGCGATTCTGAACAAGCGCACCAAGGGTGGCTGCTCCTGCATGTGCATGCTCATAGCCGTCATTGGGATTGTCATTCTGGCTGTAGTTATTTACGTACTGGTCAAGTTTTTGTAATGCCGATACTCGACAATGCATTGTTTTTATTTATTCCTCGCTTGGACATGTGCGTGTGCAATTTTCCCTTTGACGGGTTGATGTTCGAAACGATGCGTCTGGTTTGTCCAATTTTCTTGTGGTGCTTTGCTGAGCGAGCCGAGGTGTAATGTTTGCTGTTAAATTATGATAATTGAAGTGTAACTGGCACTACTGGTAATGTGCCATCCTTCAAACAGTGCAAGTTAGTCTGACTATAGTTCTCACCGCAGATTTAAGTCATTAGGAAGTGTGGAGCAAATAAAACCAAAGTAGGCAACACAAATGTTATGAAAATCGAAGTCATTCAATTGCAAATTGTGACAAAAGCAAAGGTGTTCTATTAGCTGAAATGGTGCTGTGTTACAATAAGTTGCGAATATTAACAAATGAGATGGTCAGCCCGCCAGCCCAGAAACAACAAATTCATTATCCTTCAAACGATGATTTGCAAGTTGAGCCATCAAAAATGTCTAAGAAATATGGCAGCCTATCTTGTCGAAATCCTAATGAAAAAAAGAAAGCGAAAATAACTAGAAGAAAAGTTTTCGTGGAGACGGTCTTGAAGGTACAGTTGAAGGTGGGTTTGCAGTCCTGATGGGGGTCGGAATTGTTTTACCCTCCTGAGCCAGAGCCATCGTATCTAACAGTTTTGCAGCCTTGGGGTCTGTGAGAAGAGTCTTCTGAAATGACTGTGAGAAGCCAGTTGCAATAATAGTCACATGAATCTCTCCATTGTAACGATCGTCCACAACAGCCCCAAATATTATGTTTGCAGATGGATCGGCCAAACTTGTAACCACCTGATGCAATATCATAGACCATTAACACATCACAAGCATAACATGTCTACTTGATGTAAGTTGAGAGTCCACCCAACCCAAATTGTCAATCCTTCTTTATAATCTACTGGCTATGCTCAACTCTGAACAAACTTTCAATTTCATTAAAGACGGGGGGATAGCTAAAGGGTCTACTGGAGCCCCACATATAGATCCTTTGCAATTTGTCTTTAACTAATCATTAACGGATTTTTTATGTCCTGACATCAAAAGTTTTCAATCTTACTGCAAAAAAAGGCATCTTTCCAAACTCAAAGTCTAGAAACATGAACCAGTATAAGGAGAACTTGGGAAACTCCAATCTTATAGGGTATATTAATTAAGCCACTGCAATTGTCTACTATCTCTTGCCTAGTTTGAACTCCATTCTCAATGCTTTTGACACTCTCACGAGTTTTATGGACAATAGGCTATTTAAGTACCTGGGATACTCTATTCACTTCTTGCAATGTGATGTCTTTTCCTCCAGTAATATTATAAACCACTCCAGTTGCTGACTGGATAGATGATCCAATCAAGGGTGCCAATGTTGCTTGTTCAGCTGCTTCTTCAGCCCGATTTTTTCCAGATGAAACCCCCACTCCAAGCATTGCGGTGCCGGAATCTTTCATAACTGCCTTTACATCTGCAAAATCCACATTAACTAGACCAGGTATCTGCAAAACATGAAAGCTGTCATAAATTATCTGCAGATAAAGATGTAATGTAGATTATGGCTAGATAATATAAAGTAAAAGTTAGAAATTACATAATCCAGTGTACATCAGCAATGGTTTTGTTTCAACCAAAACCAATTAAGGAACAACTTACAAATGGATTATTGGAATGAGATTCAATGCATGATAAGCAGGAGAATATATTTAAATATGGCCATAGCTAAATTCCATCAATTGAATGTCCTGATTATGATTTTATGTTTTTAAGGAAAATAAATAAAATTAATGTTTATTACAATATGGTTGATCCTGTGAACAGGCCCAAAAATGCCAATTCATTAGTCTTAACTTCAAAGGCAGATGGTTGCAGGCAAAATATGGAGATGCATATTAATCATTCACAAAACCACACACCGTGATGATATCTGATATTCCTTGCACCCCTTGGCGGAGAACATCATCTGCAAGAACGAAAGCATCTTGAAGCGGTGTCTGTTCATCAGCAATATCAAGCAATCTGTCATTGGGTATCACAATTAGTGTATCCACATTTTTCTGCAGTTTTTCAATAGCCTCTAATGCCTGCAAATATAAAAATGAAAATCAATCAAGATACAATTATTTAGAGAGACCTATATGCTTGAGGAAACATATTACAAAGCAAACAATTTGTCAATATAGATGATAAAATTAACCAATAAAGCATGCAAATTTTCATCTTTGCAATTGGAAGAAGCCAACCATTTTCATCGTTGGAATTCAGAAATGTAAATCATTTGAACAGATGAAATGAAAAAATGACACCTGCCTGTGTCGACCTTTTACGCCCTTCAAAGCTAAAAGGATAGGTAACAACACCAACAGTCAAATATCCTGCCTCCTTTGATATTTGTGCAACAACTGGGGCAGCACCTGATCCAGTGCCTCCACCCATGCCAGCTGTGATGAAGACAAGATCTGAGCCCTTGAGAGAATTTGCAATTGCTTCTTTTGATTCCTCAGCAGCCTGCTCTCCTAGAAGTGGGTTTCCCCCAGTACCTGCACACTTTTTAACACTCTTACAAGTGACCAAATCAAAGAGACACAGCATGCCTCCCACCAAAGTGTCTTCGGTTAAAAGGAAAAAGCAGATAAATGGAACTGGGATGCTACTGAAAACAAATTTTCAATTGCCAGACCTAATCCACGAGTTAAAAGCTCTCCAATCTGAATCGGATTTTCTGCAGCGGACTGCAACAGTGCTTGAGAATCTGTATTTATGGCATAGAAATCAACACCCTAGTTTCCATCAAGCAGAAATTACAGTCAGTTATTTTCCAAAAAACATAAACACATATATATATATAGAAAACTCCAAAAAGGATTTAAACCATTCTGACATTGAGGCTAATATTCCTAATCATGCTTTATTATGACTTGTAATACTTTACTAGGGACATATTAAACCATGCTATCAATATTACAGTTTCCATAACACTTACAAAAGCGAGATTTTAATTATCCAAGTTATGTATGAAACTAAAACGTTAATTCCATACACCCATTTCTGGCCTTTTTTTTTTTTGATAAAACATTTCTGGTCATTTTTGTGTACTCCTAAGTTCAAAAACATCTTACCATTAACGTCAATTAAGCGAATCCAATTTCACCAGACAAGTTCAAGAAAACAGAGAAGGAACAACAGCATGCCAACTACATAGACCCCTACTTTAAGATGCCACAAGCCAAGCATTGATGGAAAATTAAAGAGAAAACCCGATATACTAATTTTATTAGCAACATTGGAGCACACCAGAAAGATGGGAAAGTGACAATAAGCAATAAAACAAGTGAATTTTACCAGATTCCTCACTAAGAAAGAGCAAATTTCATGTGTGGGAAAAGGAAAAGATAAAAGATGAAAATGAGGTTATTTTCCTTGCACATCACCTCAACAGATTAAAAATAAGAAAATGCCAAGCCAATAGGCCAGAAAAAGAAAACGATGACAAAATACGATAAGTAGTCATCTCTTCAAATAGAGTGCTTAATATTATATTATTTTAATCAAAGCCCGCAAAAACATTAAGGAAAGATAACAATTCATTTACCTGCAAACCACTTCCAATCATGCGATTAACGGCATTGTTGCCACCACCACCAATGCCCACTACCTTTATCTTGGCAGACTCCATGGGCACAAAGGAGCAGCTTACCCTTCCAGCATTCAAATGGTTCTGTTTCAAAACACTCCTTTGCCGACTTCTTTTAGAGCAACTTAGCTTTTGGCGAAGTGGAGTGTATGCCACCAGCTGAAGTTGAAGTGTCGCCATTCTCCTAACCTGTCAGGGTATCACTATAGACTACTTATCCGGTCCATAAAAAATGAATTACAAGAAAACAAGTTTGGCGTCTAGTTAAAGAAAATGATAAGCAGCAAGGTTGTCGCTAAGATAAGTGAAACAGAAGATTAAGACACAATCATAACCCATATGATCATGCAAGTCCGCAATCCACACCATTGAGCATCTTAGTCAATATCTTCCCCAAGCAAGCCATTATCAATTTGACAGCTAATTCATTTCAAACAAGTCCATCCAATACCCTAAAAAAAGAAATTCTAAAATAAACAGTAAAATTTGGAAAATGTCAGGAATTACACCAGTGTCTCAACTGAAAGCTGAATGCTCTTCTTAAGGAAGCTTCCGATCGTCTTGATTCTACTCAACTTTAACAGCGAAAGAAAACAAATTTGCAGATAAAACAGAAGATGTGAAACTCAAGTTTGAAAAGAACTCGATATCTTAAATGAAAAGGCGACAACCTTAGGTAACAACATTGAGGGCTGAAAGGATAACGCTTTGAGTTTTTCCCATACCTTATGACAGATCGTACAAATGTTTGAAGCGACTTTATGTTGGTGAAAGCGTAGTTAACTGGTTTTCACAAGTGGGCAACTGAAAGCTGAGGTCTTTGCGGTGGTGAACAAGAAAAAGATGAGCTTTAACTTGGCCTTGTGGAGAAACAATGAAGTGGGGTTGCGTTGCTGTAGATCGGTAATCAAGGGTATAAGAGCAAAGTTGCAAGGGATTTTGGGAAAGGGCTTAGGAGGTGTAGAGATGGTACGGTGGTAAGGTCAAGGAGTGTTTGATGGAGGAGACGGGGACGGCGAGAGGCAGTGCTTTAGACCTTAATTTTTCGAGCAGTCGAAACTGTGTAGCGGTAAACCTAGTGGTGGTTGTTTAAAGATGAGATTTTTGTTTCCCATCCGAAGAGTAGAAGTGACCACACACTACGCTACCGTTCGCTTTTTACCATTTTAAATTTTAATTTTCAAATTTTTCTTTCTCTAGCTTTCTGTTTCAGTTTCTTATTTCCATAATTCCATTATCATTCTATTATTATTATACAGGGAATCGAGATTTGGTTTCCTCATCACAAATCAGTTGTTTTGGAACTTGCCAAGTCCAGGGTTTTCACCAAGCATTCAAAACTTCGCCTCTGTGTTTGAATTGGATCATGCTCAAGTATACAAACAAGAATACAATTAAATGCCATCTTTCAAACAATGCTGATAAGTATCAAATTCAATGGAATAGGAACTTATAAATAGCAAGTGAAGTGAAACATCCAAGAAACACCATTGCAGCATTCATATTGAAGAGAATACAAAGACTCGTTGGTAGAAGATGTTCGAATCCAACCGTGATCGAATCATGGCCGCAGCGGAAAATAAAAATTTTTACGAATTTTGAGCGAATCTCGATAATTGATTAAACTTGAATAAAATATAAATCAATTTAGAAATCGTACCTTGTTCGCTTTCCGAAAAAAAATCTGTGAAACCTTTTCTGATTGATCAATCACCTGTTGTCCAATTGTCCAGCCTCTGATGGTATCAACAGAGCAATTCCCAAAATGCTTTTGAGAGGAAGAAAACAAAAAAGTGCTAGCTTCTAAAAAGCTCTTCCCTTTAAATAGAAAAATCATGACAGTTTTTCATTAAAATTAAATTTCTTTAATTAAATCAAATTCTAATTCTAATTAATTTAATTTTAATAAAATCAAATATCTCATATTTGATTCCCAAAGTTTCTCAAA
>JAOSBL010000005.1:20280953-20296261 GCA_027568915.1 Erythroxylum roraimae | reverse complement strand
CGGTAAAAGCATTTCTTCCCTGTCTCTTCCAGTTTATTTTTCATTATCCAACTAAAATCGTTAGCACCACAGCAGAAGTCAACAATCTGTTCGCAGAAAACATATACCGAAGTAGTCAGCATTTAAAAGCAACAATAGTAAATATAAGTCACTAAGCAAGTAGATCACATCTACAAGGCGTTATATCCCACTGAAATGCAATCACATCTCACATAGGGATGGAAACAGTATGGGCAGGGCCAGGCCTGTTGCTGATGTCTGGCCCGGTCAGACCCCCTAATCTGCCTCTCGAGCCCGGCCCGAAGTCTGGTAGGGCTTGAGAATCCCGAGTTGGGATGGCAATGGTCCAAGCAGGACCGGTCTCATTCCCAGTTTGACTCGATCCAACCCCCTAATCTGAGGTCCAATCTCAGCCTACCACTTGCATTGTCCAAAACAACATCATTTTGGGGAAACTTCCCAAAACAATGTCGTTTGGAGCAGCCTGTTTCTTAAACATAAGAACAAAACAACGTTTTGTGTCAGGAGGCAAAGGCCCTTTTGGGCCTGGCCTGTTGACTCGGTTCAGGCCACCTGCCATCTCTAATCCCAAGGAAGAAAATCAAAAATATTTTCTGTAGACATAAGTAGCTAACTCATGCCATCCTTTCCTCTCCATTTAATTATCTCATTACATCATATTATTTCACATAATATGTGTGAATTGCCACCTATGCATCAGAATAGGCGAGTGTGGTATAATACTAAACTGAGTTGAAATTTTATCCTTCAGTTTAATGCTCATCACCCAATTTCATCAAGGTTTAGTCAGAAAGCAAAATCTTCCCTGGCCATTTGTAATAATTAGATCAGAAGAGCTGGCAATCAATATATTGCCGGTCAGTGTGCTGAATACACAAGTATTTGTCAAATCAACCAATAAGATAACTAACGTGATAACAACTTCTCACTAAAAAATTTTCCTTAAAAAGGCAGATAATCGGGCAAAAGAAATCATCAGCTGATGAACCCTACAAGTCTTGAAATACCTCTTCCAAGAATATTTAACAAGAATTTTGAAAAAAAAAGATTTCATTCATACAAATGCAAATCTAATTATGCAAGTAGTAAGTTAAAAAATCAGGCACTACTGAAAGTTCTTACTTCCACAGCCAAGAAACAAATCTACTCCATTTTGCCTTAAGAACATTAATCCACAATGAAACATGAAACAGAAATTATTACCGTGTCACCATCTTCTACATACCAATGGAGCATGTCAGCAATCTGCATAGAAAACAAATGAAGTTTATAATTTGCAACAACGTGTTCATAATCAAAGAAATTAAAGGGCTATTTGGTTTCACTTGTGTTTTTCTATTGTGATTTTTAGTTTTTAGTTTTTGTTTTATGTTTTAAGTTTGTGAACTTATTTAGTTGAAATTTGTAACAACCAAAAACAAAAACCTGTTTATCTAATATTTATAAATTGATTACAAGAGTAACACAAAATTTTCCTTGAAAATGTAAAATTGTTATATGTGACTACTCCATAAATTTTCCTATTTATTTTGCATATTTTTCATTACCACACATAAACATTAAATATGTGTTAATGCTATGCTAATGAAAAACTGTTGGAGGAAAAAGGTCCAGGAACAAAGACAAAAAAAAGTTTTGGTTCCTATTCTTTCACTCCTCTCTTCCTTCTATCTCAGTTTTTTTTTTTCTTTTACTCTCTTCTCTTACTCCAGTGTTATCATCCCTCAGACATAATAATAGGTCCTGCAAGGAGCTGTTCAGAAGCCAATCACACAGAACCTGGTTCAAAGTAGCATGGTTCAGCCAAGCACTTCCTAGGATCACCTTCATCCTATGGTTAGTATTAAGGCAATGATTGGCAACTCTGGACAGAATGAGAGGTAACAATATTCCACAAAATTGTAAGCTATCAAACAACAATCTGAAACACTAAACCACCCATTCTTCCAATGTAATTTTTTTTCTGGCATATGGTTTGTGATTCAGAAGCTTTGCAAACAGCTGGTCGTCAAAGATGAATGGTCTGATATGGTGGAATGGCTAAGTCATGAACAAAATATGCATAAGGACAATCTCTTAGTATAAAAAATAGCATTTCATAGAACCATTTATGCTATTTGGAGGGAAAGGAACCAGAGAACATACCAAGACAAAGAGAAGCTTAGCTATCAGTTACTTCAAGAACTCATTGACCAGATAAGGGAACAGCTTTTAGCTAACAAAATTCATTTGTTATGCAGTAGGGGAATAGCTGATTCAACGAGGATTATGGAGATGCATAATGGACCTGAATAGTAAAGAAGTACTATAAAATTTGCGAAGACTATCTGGGGATTGGAATTTGATCTGAGCTTGGATGAAATCTGTACTTCAGACTTCAAGTCTTGGTCATGTTAAACTGTAGTTTTGTGATAGATACTCTCAGTATTTGAGAAGTATGTCACTGAATATTATTATTATGTAACTCAAGTCTGTCAAGTTGCAATGTGATTTACAGACAATTTCGAGAGTGTCTGCTCTCTCCTAGCCTAAGGCTCGCCTGAATTCTCTCAGTAATCTGATGAAAATCCCCCTTCCCAATCATTACATTATTTATACTTGCCAACTACTTGCGTCAGCCATGCAACAAACTCACTATTCTCTCCCCTCCCACGTGCACGTAATACCCACCAGCCCCTGACTAATAGAAAGTGGTAACTTTACTCGGTTACCCTTTCCTTTACCCTTCTAGAATAAACCTTGGTAATAGGAGGTCTAACACTGCACCCCCCATAAGTTGCACCTTGTCCTTAAGGTGAAAATCTGGGAATTGTTCCACTATGTCATCAAATTTCTCCCAAGTAGTTTCCGAATCTGCTAAGCCTTCCCACTTGATCAAGACTTCCAATCCCTTAGATCCCCCTAGTGGTCTTACTGCTAAGACTTTTTCAGGTTGCACCATCGACTCCTCTTCCCCTGTCCATTTGTCTGATAGAATCAGCTTATCCTTATCCTCTCCCACCACGGCTCTCAACTGTGACACATGAAAGATAGGATGAATCCGGGCTAACTCTGGTAATTGCAATTCATACGCCACTTCCCCAATCCTTCTCAACACTCGGAATGGACCAAAATACACAGGGGGCAACTTCTCACTCACTCTTCTTGCTACAGTCAATTGTCTATAAGGAGCCAGCTTCAGCCATACCATATCTCCAACTTGGAAAACTACTTCTCACCTGTGTTTATCAGCCCTGCTTTTCATGTCATATTGTGCCTTAGATAAGTGTTGTTTAATTTTGGTCAAGTAGTGGTCTCTTTGTTGTAGTAATACGTCATCCGACTCCATTCTTGAAACCCTTGATCCTAGCTGAAAAATTGGAGGAGGATCCCTTCCATATAAGACCTTAAAAGGTGTAGTTTTAAGAGCCACGTGTATTATAGCAATACTCTGCCCAACCCAACCATTTTACCCATTGCCTGGGGGTATCTCCTGCAAAGCACCTCAAGTAGGCTTCTATTGATCTATTCACCACCTCAGTAGCACCATCGGTTTGAGGATGGTAGGATGAGCTGAATTTAAAGACTGTTCTGTGCACCTTGAACAACTCCCCCCAAAATTTGTTCATGAAAACTTTATCTCTGTCAGAAACCACCGATCTAGGGAATCCATGTAGCTTCACAATATCCTTGATGAACACTTCAGCCACTAATTGTGCTGTGTATGGGTGCTTAAGTGGTAAGAAGTGAGCATACCTGCTTAGCCTATCAACAACCACCAAGATGGATGCATATCCAAAGGATTTTGGGAGCCCTTCGATAAAGTCCATCGTTATATCATCCCATACCTGATTTGGAATCGCAATGGGCTGCAATAGCCCTACTGGTGACAACGTTAGGTATTTATTCTGCTAGCATGTTAAGCAAGCCGCCACAAATCGATAAATTTCTTTCTTCATGCCCTCCCAATACAACTCCCTAGAAATGCGCTTATATGTTTTTAACAGACCTCCATGTCCTCCCAAGTGACTCTCATGACCATCCTTCACAATTTTAGTTATAAAAGTAGAAGCATTAGAGATTACCAATCTGTCTTTGTAGTAGAGCTTGCCTAGCTTCACCGTATATGGGGGCCTGAAACCAGGATCTCAGCTGACAGCTTCTGCCAACTCCCTTAGCTTGTTATCAGCTTCTATCTCCCGCAAGATTACATCCATATCTATGATTTTGCATGCCATTACAGTCCGCAACTCTTCTTGGTACTATACTCGTGATAGAGCATCCGCCACTTTGTTATCTCTACCCGGTTTGTATTCAATGGTGAAGTCAAAACCCAACAATTTAGTGATCCATTTCTGATAATCGGGGTGAATCTCCCGCTGCTTTAGTAGAAACTTCAACGGTTTCTAGTCAGTTCGAATGACAAACCTATGGCCTAGAAAATAAGATCTCCATTTCCTGGCAACCAACACAATAGCCATAAGTTCCCTCTCATAAGCTGATTGTCCTTTTCTTTCTGCTGACAGTGATTGACTATAATAGGCAATCGGTCAATTATTCTGCATCAGTATAGCTCCCACACCCACAGCTGAAGCATCAGTCTCCAAAATAAAAGGTTGGTTGAAGTCGGGCAAGGCTAGCACAGGTATGGTGGTCATGGCCCGTTTCAGGTTGTTGAAAGCCTTCTCAGCTTCCACTGTCCATTTAAAATTGTTCTTCTTGAGCAGCTGTGTCAACGGCCATGCAAAGTGGCTGTACCCTCTTACAAATTTCTGGCAATAACCTGCCAACCCCAAGAACCCCCTCAACTCCTTCAAGGTTTTTGGTTTAGGCCACCTTAGCATCGCCTCAATTTTGGACTGATCTGTTGCGACCCCTTGTTTTGATACAATGTGGCCCAGATATTCTAAGTGAGGCTGACCAAAAACACACTTCTTATAATTAGCATAAAGCTTCTGCTCCTTCAAAATACTCAAAGTCACCCTTAAATGCCTTAGATGCTCCTCTTTACTTCTGCTGTAAACTAAGATGTCATCAAAAAACACTAGTATGAATTTTCTGAGATGGGGTTTAAAAATCTTATTCATCAAGGATTGAAATGTCACGGGGGCATTTGTCAAACCGAAGGGCATTACTACAAATTCATAATGCCCTTCATGAGTTCAAAATGTCGTTTTCTCAATATCTTCCTCCCTCTTCCTTATGTGATGATAACTGGACTTCAAATCGATCTTAGAGAAGATAACTGCCCCATTTAATTCATCCATCAACTCTTCTATTATGGGTATCGGGAATTTGTCACTTACGGTCACCTTGTTTAGAGCACAATAGTCCACAAAAAAACGCCACCCTCCATCTTTTTTCTTGACTAGCAGAACTGGACTAGCATACGGTGATGTACTAGTTTGAATGACTCCCGATTCTAACATCTCTTTGACCAGTCTCTCAATTTCATTATTTTGAAAATGAGGATACTTGTAGGGTCGGACCCTGACTGGTCCTTCTCCTTCGACTAGGTGGATGTGGTGTTCTCTTCCCCTTTTTGGCGGCAATGTCTGTGGCCATTGAAAAACCCCTCCGAACTCTTCCAATACACTGCTGATTTCCGAATCATCCAGCTTAATCACCACCTTCGGATCTTCCTCCTGTTCTGCCATCTGCAACAAGTACACGAAGTCCCCTTCTTTGAGATCCTTACAAAGGGATTTTGCACTCACCAGGGATTTCAACAAGATTGGATCCCCTTTTATAATAATTTCTTTCTCTCCCACTCTTATTTTCATAATCAGTGTACACCAATTGCTCAGGACATCTCCTAGTGTTCTCAGCCACTTTATGCCCAGAACAACATCTATGCTACCCAACTTCATTGGCAGAAAATCCTCACAGATTTCTAGCTCTTGTATCTTTAAATTCAATTTTTGATAGACCCCATTTCCTGCTACCTTTTCTCCATTCCCCACTACGATCTCATACTTGTCAATGGGTCCCATTTGGCACTCCATTTCAACGCCAACTCTTTCGAGACAAAGTTATGGGTGGCTCCACTGTCGATGAGGATCACCACTGGCTCCCCTTCCAATAATCCTACTACCTTCATCGTCTTGGTTAAGGTTAACCCAACTGCCGACCCTACTGATAGTTCCACATTCTACAGTTCCACTTCTTGTTCCTCTTCCTCTTCTACATTCTCCAACGTATTAACTTCTATCTCTTCATCTACGACTGTGATAACCTTCAAGTCTATCATTTTACACCGATGGCCTTGTGTATATTTCTCATCACATTTAAAACATAGCCCCCATCTCCTCTTCTCTTGTAGCTCACTAAATGTTAAGCGTTTAAAATTTTCATCTCCCTTGTCGGTGGCAGTGACCCTCCCTGTTTTAACCCCAACTTTCTCATTGTCTCCCGCTATCTCCCACGTTTTGTATCCACCATAGCCGCTTATTCTATTACTCCCCATGGCCCTGGTTCCCTTATCACGCCCTATTACTTTATTCTTTTCCTCTATCTGTTGAGCTAACGACATCATTCGTCCCAAACTCCTAGGATTAGCAATTAAGAGCTCCACCCTGATTTCCTTCGACAACCCATTTAAAAATGAACTCTCCAGCACTTCGTCAGGTAACTCTGGTAAGGGATCAGCTAATTCCTCAAATCTACAAATATATTCATCTACTGTACCTGTCTGTTTGATGGCTAGTAGACGTTGACATGGGGTTCCTTCTTTAAATTTTTAAAAAAGCAATTCTTTACATTCCTCCCAATCTCTAATCGGTCTTCGACTCTCCACCCACCGAAACCATGCCAATGCCTTCTTCTCCATGCTGAGTGATACCAACTCCATTTTCTCCCTTTCGTTGAACCTCCCCACCGGAAAAAAACGTTCCACCCGATAAATCCACCCATCCAGGTCGTCTCCATCAAAGACTGGCATCTCCACCTGCCTAGTTCGACAGTCCCGTCGGTGCTCTCCTTGTCGCACAAACCCAGGTGGTGCTTCTTCCATATAGCCTCTCCATCCTTCTCTCAGGTGATCGGGTTCACGCTCCCCTCCCATTGGTGGCCCACGTCGATCCCCTACCTGGCGTGCCAACCCACGAAATGGTTCCCGGTGGGTCGAATTATTCCACCCATACTCCGATGGAGGCTCAGCCCGATCGACATTGTCTGGGGAATGTCACCGGAACTCATTCATTGACTCCACCCCCGACACTGGCCCACAGCTCCCACCTAGTTCCATCGGTCCCTTCCCTTTGTCCACCCGCGCCTCTTCCTCCTTTCGATTGTTGCCTGAAGTCTCACCACTCTTGCCGACTTCTCTGTGACTCACAAACATCGTCATTATCACGTAACTCCATCTCGAGCTGGGATCGCTCCCAATTTTTTTGCAATTCTTCTTTCTCTAGTCTCCATTCCTCCCTTAGTAGCTCAGAACTCTTCTGAAAATCTTCACGCAAGTTCTCGATTTCCTTCTCAATTCCATCCATCCGATTATCACCCTTCTTGTTAGCCATCGATAGGATCTTTGCTCTGATATCAGTGATAGATACTCTCAATATTTGAGAAGTATATCACTTAATATTATTATTATGTAACTCAAGTCTGTTACGTTACAATGTGATTTACAGACAATTTCGAGAGTGTCTGCTCTCTCCTTAAGGCTCACCAGAATTCTCTCAGTAATCTGATGAAAATTCCCCTTCCCAATCATTAAATTATTTATAATTGCCAACTACTTGCGTCAGCCATCAAACAAACTCACTATTCTCTCCCCTCCCACATGCACGTAATACCCACCAGCCCCTGACTCTAACAGAAAGTAGCAACTTTACTCTATTACCCTTTCCTTTACCCTTCTAGAATAAACCTTGATAATAGGAGGTCTAACTTTTTGCTTTTAGAATAACTGAGACTGAAAGTGAAAATTAAGAAAGGAAAAGAAAAGAAAATTTTCGGCAACCTGTTGACAAAACCCATGAAAACGTGATTTTTTTTGTTTTGATAAGTTTTTGTAACAAGTTGTGAATTTCTTTAGTTTTGAAAACCAAAAACAAAAATCATTTTGAACCAAACACGATTGTCATTTATTTTTATATTTTTGACAATCACAACAAAATCCAAATCACAATGGAAACAAACAGCTCCTAAACTTACCGACGTAAATATACCTAAAAACGTATCAGTTATTACAAAGTATGTCAATCTCTAGTAAGCATACATATGTGTATTATAGAATTTTGAGGTGTTTACAGGTAAAAACCATTTGACTAAGAAGAACCAGAATCATTTCAACAACATCAGGGAAAGCGAGAGCAATAAGTGATTAGATGCCATTTAGAGGCAGCCCTTAGAAGGTAATAGGGAATTAATTCAAGTGACAATTGGAAGTAACATGAAGGTTTAGCAAATATGGGGAATATAATACAGGTGTGCATATTGACATCTGAAATACAAATCCACACCAAAAACATGTGAGCAGCAACATAAAAAAGGTCCCATTGTATCGTCAATTCTTTTCTTTCATATTTCAACAAGTTAAAATAAATGGAAGAAGCTTTCTTACGCAGCCCAAGCCATAATTCAATATTAACCAAACCCTTTGTGCAGGGTTAGGACATATAATCGGCTACAAAATCATCCCTTATAATAACTTCATGTGTTTGAAAGGAAAATATATTTCTATCCAGCACAAACAACAACTAACCAAATGCAAATGAACAAATTATTTAGCTGGAAAAACTGACTGTACCAATTAGCTAAGACAAAGATTTGATTACCTCTTGAAGCTTATCCACTTTAGTAAAATGGCGACCATAGGATGAGTAGCGCATGCCATGTATAAAAGGTGCGAGATATACTTTAAGTTTGGTCTACACAGATAACAAAGTTGAACAAAGACAAATCAAGGCTTTTTCTTATAAAAGTCACATTAAGAGATGTTCCTAGCATTATCATATGGGGAAAAAGGTTACTGAGGGCTTGTATTTCAGTAGACACTCATTAGCACTGAAAATGACCGCATCTCCATATGAAGAAACTTGCCTTATCAAGAGAACACATTCAACCACACCGTAAACATTCAACACTACGTATATGCATGCAAACATACGAAAAATTAAAGAAATAACCTATTAACTGCCTACTCAAGGAAAAACTCAAGGGGAATGATCTTGGTAGCATTAGAAAAGAAGGGAGTAATCAACTCATACTCAAGTAGCTTCAGTTCCAACTCATGGAAGCCTGCCATTTTCTCCATTCCACTTTAGCAAGAAGGTAAATATTTGGAGAAAGAAATGTGAATAGTAGAAAGCTCGTAACAATTTCAATATATTAAGCAATACCGAGAGAGTAGATGACAATAATGGCATAATGTGTATAAATAATCACCTTCCACTTATGCATTTGACCAAGAACCTCTGGTTCACAAACAGCTTTGGCATCATCTAAACTGCATCCTCGTTCCAGCTTCTTCAAAGCCGTTCTTGCAGCCTAGTTGATGAAGATCAGAAAAAAAAAATCCTTAAAAGATAATAAAAATCTCATGCAGCTATAATTTCCAAATAAGAAAGTTTGACAAATATACCTCAACTGCTCCCTCGACCTTGCCCAGTGTAATGGTTTTGTCCACAATAGCTCTCGACGAGGAAATATGTGTTGATGGAACTTCATGCTTTCTTATCACATCTTCTAAGGATATTGAAGATTCAGCCTCTTTCATCAAAGCCTTAACTCTGGAAAGTACATAACATGTTAAAAATAAAACTTCCAAAGACATTGCAGTAGAAAGAGACTCAAGAGACTTTAGCCATTAAGAAGCTAAAGTACAATGTCACCTTCTTTCTGTTTCAGAATCTAAAGCAGGTAGTTCACTGCTTAAACTTTTAGTTGCCATCTTAACAGGTGTGTTTTTGTTAAGTTCATTTCCAAGCATATCCTGCTTCCCATGCTTTCCTCGTCCAGAACTTTTCGTCATAACATCAAATAACATGTCACCCAGTGATGTCTTTTTCTCAATAGCTGTCGCAGCTTTAGTAACCTCCTTTGAAATGAACTTCTTATTTACCTTCAAGGACTTCCTGGATACAACATTTGTCCCCACTTTCTTCAAGGAAGCTAATCTTTCTGACATGTTTTTGTGTTTCTTGGTAATTTCAAGCTTCTTTGTCTTAGTGGCTTTCCCAACAGATGTTTCAGGAGAAGAATCTTCAGAAATTAACCTTCTCTTCTTCAATAGAGGTTTACCTCCAGTTCGAGGCTGCTCTACTGCTCGTTTTTCTTTCTCTTCAACGTCAGGAAATTTTATATGGTCTCTCGCAGGAGTCCCAAGTTCTTCATCAATCTCGTGTTTTCTTGACCGACCAAAAAAAAAAGCCACATTAAAATTTTCAATTTTGCCAAAACAGAAAATAGGAACTAATGAGAGGGAGAATCAAGCAGCGCTGATTGTTAGACATAGAGGATCAAAGAGAGCTTGATAAAGTGCTTACAAGCAGTAGATCAGTGTGCGATTAGGTAACAGCTTTTCCCATGCCCTTATACTGATATTTTCTTCCTCTAAATTTTCAAAAGCAATCTCCCTGATCAAAGCATGAGAACAACTATAAAAAATGCTAAACAAACAAAACCATAAAAGTGATAAGGAGGTTTTATAACCTAGGCAAGCATTTTCGATGGTACGATGTTGGACACCGCCTGCATACAGCAAATTGTAATTCCACGTTCTTCTTATTCTCTCCTTGTTTGCAAACAGTACACTTATGAATAGGGCATGCAAAAGATTCCCCTACAGCGATTTGCTTCTGCAATCCTAAAGCTGCATTTTCATCATTTGGGTAGAGCAATCTTGCCACACAATGTGGATGATAAAAGTAACCACAAGTTGCATTAGCACACCGAAAGACCTGAAAAAAGTTAGTTGAAGAACTGCACACAATAATAATCCTTAGAGATCAATTAAAAGATACAGCATTGATAAGTATTAGTTGATATGTTGTTTCTAGGTTGTTTCAAGTTTTTATCAATTTAAAGGTAGTTTGTTTGCAACAAAGTAAGCAAGGGAGTGGTTTTTAGCATAAAGAAATCAATGTTTTGTGTTGGTGGAATATTATGAATAATATTCCTGTCAAGATACTAAACAGTTGTAAATAGATTATATTGAGATATAGATAGGCTGTAAATAGTTAAGATAAAATAAGTTTGAAATCTCTTAAATTAAAGGATTATATTAGATAGCTTTAGATAACTTTCTAGATTTAAATTCCTACTTGTAATGGCCTATATATGGCTGTATACTTTCTATTCAATATATCAGAATATTATTCCCCATTTTCGTAAATGCTATCAGAGCAGGTTTGATCCAAATTATTAATTTTCTGGTTGTCCATCTGGATGTCCAGTCCCAGCGACCCAGTCCGGTTACCACTGCATTTATTTCAAGTGACAACTGGATGTCCAGTAGTAGTTGCACTTGAGGGAGAGTGTTAGAGTATCCCAACTAAACATGAAAATGTTAAAGGGTTTATAAGTGGTAAGGGTCAACTATCCAAATGACTAGTTCTAGTCATTTTGGCAATGGTTAACCCAAGCCCAATTCTTGTTAATGGGCTCTACACTCTACCCATATTAAAAATTATAATATTTTGAATTCAAACCAAAAATCAATTCGCGAATAGGAAAGACTAATAAACTGATCAAATAGTGAATCAGAGTGTTTGAATCAGTGTAAAGCATAAAGTATCTATAAATAAAGTCCTCATAGGTATATGAATGGAGATTTAGATCAAACCTCTTACTACATTATGATAAAAAAAAGTCTTAATCACAATAAAACATCCAAGTACTTCTTGGTTCTTGATTATTTGAATTGTAAGAGCAAACCAAATTCTAGAAAAAGATTAAATAAGTAATCTATAAATAATATTCAATTCGTTTAACATATTTTTTCCACCATTTTCCCAAAACATGTTTTAATGCTTTTAAATACCTTGTACGTGCAATTTTTGTGGCTTATCCAATGTAAATATTTAGAACTGGCAAATGGCACAAAGAAAAATATGATAAGATAGAGAAGATTAAAATATTTTTAAGCAACAGTGTACCTCAGCACCAGCCGATTTAATAGAAGATCCCAACTTTCCACAAGAAAAGCATTGATGTTGTGCATATTTACAATTCTTGCAGATAAAATTTTCAATTGCCTGCCAAAAAAGAGGAAACAAAAATGAAAATTGATGATGTGACAACAAAATAAAAAGTCGGTGTAAAATAAGTAACGATAGCATACCATGACCTCTTCGTCAATTAATCCAAGAGAGTCACAAACAGATTCCTCTCCAGCTTCTAAAGTTGCATGAAATGATCTCATGCATCTCCCTTCACAGCTGTATGGTTTCAAATATTAAAGCGGATAAGCTGCAAAGCAAGCAATAATAAAATGACAGTAAAACTTGACCAGATGACAGTAAAACTTGACTAGACGAGCACTAACCACAAAAAAGATGAGTTTCAAGAGGTGATCCAACTTCATGCATAAAAAAAATACTAACAATAACCAACACAGAAGTCCCACATTGTCAATTTCTTTAACAGGGAAGCCAAAGGTTTTATTATTAAAAGTGAAAGACATGTACAATCAGTATAAAAACTAATCACTAGGATGATGAGAAAATAACTTTTCTTTGGCATGTCAACAGTAGAAAGCACAATTAGCAATGAGATAAAAAAGAAACCAGTAGAGAACTGTACCACAGAAGATCACCACCATTGTCACAAAATGCACAAACAGAATCAAATAAGTCACCCTCTTCACCAGAGTCAACTTCTTCATCTTCAGAGATGCAATCCTCATCACCATCATCATCAACATCAACAACATTGTCAACAATGAATTCAGATATTTTTGTAGTTTGGACATCCTGCAAAACAAAATCCCCATTTGCTACAATAAATCCGTATAGGAAAATAATCCCAATATGGACAGAGAAACACAATAGTTATAATAGTATGACCTCATCCAAAAGCATCCTCTTCCTTGGCTTCTCCTCAATAAACGTGAGCAAAAACTGCAGACAGAAAATATAGTTAAACATCTAGAAAATAGCATCACTTCGTGAGTTCATGTAAATTTCATCATCATTTAAAAACCATAAATCCTAAACTCAATTTTGTTACAATGAAACTATAAAACCTAAATGGGTAATTTTAGATGTCATTTCAACAAAAATAAGAAACCATAAGGAAACAAATATCCATCATTGTTGCATGTGTAGGCAACAATAAGCTCAACCTCAGCACTCTAGAAAATCATATAAATATAATGCCATTCAAAAACAGCTAACCAAAATTTCAGCTCCCAATGTATATACAATATCTATGATGATCTTTTGTGAGTACGATAAAGATATCTTCAGTAAAAATATCCAGCAAGGGCGTATAATGATGTTACAACCTTACACTTTGCTAAGTGCTCATCCTTTCTGACAGCTTCCTGGATTAAAGTAATGTGGTCAACCAAATCATCTTGAGAAGGTCGAACGTCCAGCGAGCTACAAATTTAACAATAGCTTTTAAGTAATGATGCACAAAAAAAGTCAAGCATGAAACAAATAGTAAATTAAGGGATTACCGAAAAGCTCTTGATAGGTGATCCCACACAGATTTCCCAGAGGCTTCTGGATTTCTCCTTGCAAAATGGAGACATTGCACTGTAATTAAGGCTGTCCTAATTGTCTCCTCAAAGCTCTTTCTTGGCTTGCCTAGTTTGATGCAACTGTTATCCTTGGTGAGGACAAATATGTCTGGAGTTGCGTTTGTCAGATCAAACTTCCATGCCACGACTTCCTTGCAAATCTTCTGGAGCCCATTGTCCACAGCTCCATGTAAGAATATATCTGTCCTTTTCTTGTCATCTACACCCTCAGTTTCAGTCCATTGAATAGGCAGCGAACAAAACGAGATTGGCTCATTCTTGTCATCCAGGAAGTAGTAGTTTGACACTGATTGAATCACAGCATCAACCTCATCATCAGAGGATTCCATTCCCTAATTACACGAAGAAAAATCCCATCAACAATTTATATCAAAATAAAAAATGCAAAATAATTACCGAAGTATGAGATACAATTATATCATTCCCCACAAAATACTGAAAATTTGCATCCAACCCTAAACATAAGAGAGAATATTGAATTACCAATACAACCACCAACAAGATTCAACTCCTAACAACAGCTAGCCAACTAGCATAACATTGTTACGGTTGCAATGAACTCTTTTTCAATCCCCAATTCGGAAGAAACTAACAAATGAAAAGGCAATGACAGAGAAAAAGGAAGAATGAAACTTGCAATAGAAAAAGAAACACATTACAGGCAATAAATGAGATCTCCACAAACCTAAGATAAACATCAGGCCTAAAGCCTAACACGAAGTTACAAAAAAGCAATGAAAAAGACAGGAAAAAAAATCGAAGCACGCATCTCACCAGAACCCTGAAAGGGCCGTGCACTGGTTCGGTCAGTTTGAGAATAATTTTCTAAGTGCCCCGTCTTCGATGGGATTGAGGGGGGAAAAAAGGGGTAATTGCAGACAGTCGGGAAAGGACGTATTTGTTTTGCTCTATATAAATAAACATTTTATCAATTGGGCCAACCAGACCAGCCCAAATAATAAAACAAGCAAAGACTGTATTTTATGATTTCAGTTAGCAGTAGTATAGTATGCGTATTATATCATTAATTTACCATTTCAAAGTAAACTAAGCCAGGTGGAAGCACAGCTGGTCAATTACATTGTACAAAACATGTGAGGAAGAGGGAAGCATCGTATTGTTAAAAAAATGCAATTATATGAGTGGAATATTTAATTAAATTTGATTTATTATTTGGTTCATGTATTCTGAGATTCATTATATTTTTCTTATGCGTGTATCTTGTAACATCCCGTCCCCAAAGAAAGGGTTAGGACCCGATCTTGTACATGTGAGCTCAATAAGAGACAAAGGAAATGCATTGGTCTAGCTCATGCATCTTATTAGCATATATGCATATAAATATTGAATGTTTGTACACAAAAGTGGTACATGTATTCATTGACAATTTCCGGGTATAATTGTTATTCAGTGTGTTATATTGAAGATAAGGAGTAGAAAGAGTGAAATTAATATGATTAGTGTTAAGGAAAGAATGGGAAATATGATTAGTGATGATTGGGAAGCATGGCTACATGTCTTATGGAGACCTTGAAATTTAATTTTGTCTCCAAGAGTGTTGTCATGAAGTGAAGAATGTGATACAGTATGTGGA
>JAOSBL010000005.1:20258808-20273710 GCA_027568915.1 Erythroxylum roraimae | reverse complement strand
ACATTTTCTTCTTATAAGAGTTTTGTGTTCTTCAAATTTTCAACAAATTTCTTTTTTAACAACCTATATTGTTTTAAGATAACATGTGAATCTTCTAACAATTCTAAATAGGCATCGTAAAGATCATCAAAGTTATAAATTACCTCATCATCGCATTCCCTTTCAGCTACTATGCATATATTTGCTTGTTTTGATGTTTCTGAGTCAGATTTAGATTCAGACGAATCCAGATCTTCCCATGTTGCCATTATACTCTTTTTGTTCTCTTGACTTTTCTTCTATTTTTTTTAGCAACGAACATTCAGACTTATAATGTCCTGGTTTATTACACTCATAGTAGACGATAAAACTTTTCTCATTCTGCAAATCGTCTTTGCTATTCTTTTTAAAAGAGAAGTCTTTATTTCCCCTTGATTTCTTTTTCCACATCCTTCTAATCTTTCTTGAAATGAAGGATAATTCGTCTTCATCTTCACTTGAGTCTTAATCAGATTCACTAACATCATCATTCTTGATTTCTTCAATCTTTAGTGCTTTTGAAGATGTGCTTCTATTTTTCTACACCGTCTGATTCTTCTAACCAGCCTTCAATGCAATAGATTTATCCCTTTTGGGTTTTTCTTCTGCATCAAGCTCTACTTCATGAATTTTCAGTGAACCAAGCAATTCGTCTAGCTTCAGCTTGCTTAAATCCTTGGCCTTTTGTATTGCTGTTACTTTGGGTCTCCATCTTTTTGGAAGACTTCTGAGAATCTTTTTGATATGATCTTGACTTTTGTAGATTCTCTCCAAAGCTTTAAGTCCCTTAATAATTGTTTGGAATCGTCCAAACATCTGATCAATAGTCTCATCATCTTTCATCTTGAACAGCTCATACTGATGAACAAGAATACTAATCTTGGATTCTTTCACCTAGTTTGTGCCTTCATGTGCAATGGCTAATGTATCCCACATTTCCTTTGCAGATTTGCATCCATGAACCTTATTATATTCATTTACGCTTAGAGCACAACTTAAGAAGAACTTGGCGTTTGAATTTAATTGAAAGCGAGCTTTCTGGTCAACCGTTCATTGGTCACGAGAGATGATATCCCCTTCGTTGTCTGTTGGAGTCCATTTTTAATGATATCCCAAAGATTAATATGTGTGGGTTCTATGAAGAGCCACATCCTGTCCTTCCAATAATGATAGTCTTCACTATTGAATGCAGGGGGTCTTGAGACCGAGGCACCTTCTGCTATAAAAACATGTGATTTAGCCATGAATCTTTGTCCTAAATTTGTAACAGTGTTTCTTAGAAACCTGCTCTAGTACCAACTGAAGTAAATCAGTTGCTAATATAGAAATCGCGTATAATATGTAAAATACACAAAAAGGGGGGTTGAATTGTGTCAAATCGTTTAAGATATTAATCTTTAAAATCTTTTTAATTTTCTTTACAAATTTAGATGATTACAAAAATAATTCACTTAATTTGGTGAGCAATGCAACAACGAAAATTAGTATCTATTCTTCTAACAACAAGAAAATTAAAGAGATAAGAGTTAGAGAATATGACATCGTGATTTATCCTGGTTCACACTTAACCTTAGGCTATGTCCAGTCCTCAGAGTCCGTATGAGATTTCACTATATCCTTCAACGTTACAAGTATTATTTCTACACTTTAGAGCCTCTTCAAGTCTCTTTCACAAAGTATTCTTTATCTGCTTTCTTAGCCTCTTCAAGCACTATCCTTCCTTTTCACTTGAAAAGATATTGTTTTTTAGTATCTTTGACAGCTGCTACCTCTTTTATGGAATTAGTAAATATTGGTTCTAACTAATTTTTTTATTTTGCAGTTATGAAAAAATACTTTAAAAAATTAAGACCGACTGTTCAGTCATCATCTTTTGATTTAAATCAGAATGTTGATAAAGCACCTCCAGCATCGAAGGCGGTTATTATTGAAGAACTTGTGATTGACTTAGAAAATCTTCCTTCCGATCCAGGATTGAGACCTAATATAATGGAGTATCCTCCTGAAAAACGAGATCAAGTGTGTAGAGCTTATTTGTTAAAAGGTCCTTGTCAACCTCGAAAACATAACTTTCCTCAAACCATGGATGGAGATCGTAAGCGGAGATTTATTGTATCATGGTTTGATGATTTCAAGGATTGGTTGGAATATAGTGTTGAAAAAGATGTTGCATATTGCTTATATTGTTATCTTTTTTCGGCTGATTGTGAAATAAAACATACTAATTTTGTATCTAAGGGTTTAGTGCTTGGCGAAAGAAAACAAGATTAAGAGAACATGTAGGAAATCAAGAGTTCACTTTGTAATAAAATGGGAGATGACCTATTGAATGATTGTTTACTGTATTACATTGAAAGAGATGTATTTACAAATATTGACAATGATCTTGTTATGAAAAGATTTTAATCTATGAAAAGTAGGCAAGGATTATTGTAATTTTAACTATTTCATATTCTTAATAAAACTTTATTTTTTATTTAGTTTTGATATGAAAATTTTTGTGAAATCTATATTTTATTTAGGCCCTCCTATCTTAAATTCCTGGCTCCATCACTGGTTCAAAACCCGTTTTTCATTTATAGCTCGTTCATCTATTGTTCTCGGCATAGCAACATTAATAAGCTTACTAAAGCTAGTCACAGGATAACATCAACTACAGTCGAAACTCGATTAATTAACAAATCAATGAAACATATATATCAAGAATGCACTATCACGCACCATAAAAGTACTCCATCTCTCACAAGATTGAATAGATCATTTGTAGGTGGATCTAAAGGAGGAAATTGCTTTAGAAATGGGTCATCCCTAAGATAGCTATTTATATGAACAATATAAGTGTTAGTTTATGCCCTATAGTTAATCGGTTGGTTGTAGTTCAGTGATAAAATAATTTAGAGACAGTCTTTATCTTGTACATATTTACATGTATATGATAAAGTCTCTAAGATAATTGTACATTGCAAAAGAAATTACGATGAGATTATAATTATGAGTCTATATTGCATTTATGTCATCATCATCATCACACCCAGTCCGAAGTCCCGCAAGTAGAGAGGCTGTTTTCGTTAGACTTACATGCAGATGTGACAATAAAAGAGTGATGTAGGTTAAAGAGTAAATAAGTAAAACTGACACGCTAAATCATTAAGTAAATAAAATCACAATAAATACATAACTAAATAAAAAATAAAATATAACTCGACTGTTAAAAAATATTTTAAAACTAAAATATAACGAAATATATCATCTCTTTATCTTTAGAAAAACACCAATACCCAGACGATAAGAGAGCATTAAAGCATTAAAGAACTCGACTTTGAATCATACAAAATACGAAAATGTAGAAACACAAAACGTCTGAAACTATAAGATCATTAAGCATAAAAATTCAATCTTGACATAAACCCAACAATATCAGAAGCAAAGAGATCAACATAATAAAACCCAGAAAGCATTAAACACTAAATCAAACAAAGAAGCTAATATCAACAGCACAAAAAAACCATAAAGAATAGAAATTTCAGAAAACCCAACAAACCCAAAAAATATCAAAGCATAAGAGACTAATTAATCAAGAACCATACCCGAAACGAGGAGGCTACGTTGAAGGAAGAGAGAGTGAGAGCGCCAAGAAAGAGGGAGAGCAATACAGAAAAAACTTATGTGTTGAATACTAATATTAATATCTAGCCAAATTGATATGTGATTACATTATGCCACCATATAGAAATTGGTCGAGCTTTGAAATCCATAATTTCAATCCATAAACCAAAAGAAGAGAAACCAGAATGCCAACTCCTCCTCACTCCCTCCTCTTGATGTAGGATAACTAAAGAATATGCCAACAATACTTAATACAAATGTATAAGGAGCAAATTAGGGTACTGATATTTAATAGGAAGGAATCAAATAAAAAAATAGGTATTATCCCTAAATTATTTCTAGTCATTATTCTATTAAATCTGAACATTAGTGTAACGTAAAAAAACTAGCACACATTATGTTTTTCCTTATAAAAGAAGTTGTCATTCTCATCAACTAAAGTATAGAGATACTTAAACAAACGTATAGGTGCTTATTAGAGAACAAGTTCACTGTCCCTATATGAGAAATCCATTTAGAACATTACTTGTATGTCTATGAAAATTCTCATTGTGACGATTTAATAAGTAATCATTTGACTCGAGATATCCAAAGTTATCTTGTATAAGAATTGTTATATTTTGATATACTTATGACCTATTCTAATTGTGGGTAGCTCAGTTGATAGTCATTGGATGTAGCATGAACTATAGGTAGCAGAGTGATCAAGAATTTATCACCCTAAAGTAATTAGGGAGACTGTTTTATTATTCTCGATTAATATTGATTTAAGAAATCCTTGGCCAAGGTGGAATGACATTTTGTAAACTATTTACAAAACGTCATTCCACCTTGGCTAATGGTAGAGAACTAATATGATTGGACTTAAAATATAGTAGACATTAATTCCATGCTTTATGTCTAATCAAAACATTGTATGATAAAAGGATTAAATTATACCAAAAAATCATACATAGAAAGGTTACTGAAAACCACTTTGACACTTCTAAATATTTAGGTAGTCATGATGTATTGCTAAATACCAATCTTGATCTATGAATATAAATTGTTTAATTAGAGAATTAAAGATAAATTAAAGGAGTTTAATTTATCTAATCCTAAATATAATTTAGGGTTATATTTGGTATCAATTGCCAACATATTTAGAAACCTAATAAGTCACATATAAAGAATAGGATGAAGAGAGCAAAGAGAAACTTTATGATTAAATATGAGATATTTATTAAATAAGGATCAATATGAGATATTTAATAAATAAGGATCAATAAGAGATATTAGATCTTATTTATCCATAATTGGTATTTAATTAGAATTATTTGTCAAATTTTAATTAAAGTTTAATTAAAGTTAGAATTTAATTGAAATTAAATTACTAAAATGTCCAAAAATTATTATAAATAGACTTAAGCTCTAATAGAGCTAGCACTCCTTACCTAACTCTTTCTACAATAGTTGCAGAGTTCTCTCAACTTATTCTGTAAATATTGTTAAAGGCTGGACATTTGTGTAATTACGGTGGTTGAGATGAACGCATTTTATAAACAGTTTAACGGATATGACAAGAAAAAGATCAAGCTTTAAAATAAGGTATAATTTAAGATATATTCTTTATTACAATTTATGTGTTAAATCTAAATTTTAGTGACCTTAACTTTCAAAAAATTGAGCAAAAAGGTTTTGTAATTATTTTGTTGCACTTGGTTTCTTAATAGTAGTATTAGAGTCGACTTTAATTCAATAACTTGATTAAAAATTATTTGATTGTTATTGACCCAATTTCAGAATTGAAATTAAAATTGTAATTATTACAAACTTTAAACTATTAAATACGAAAAGTTTAGATTAATATTACTATCACATAAACCTTAAATCACCCAAGTAGAAACAAATAAGATTTGTTTAATTTCTAAAAGTGCATATGTAAAATCATTTTTCATCGAAAGAATAAGCCTCGCCACCAATATTTATTCATTTTAGGTTTTGTTGTAATCACTGGTGAGTTAATATCGATAATGATTATTTAAATTTTTAGGATGTTTAGTAATTGCAATAATCAAGCCTGTTGTAACATGGTTGAGAGGATCAAAAGTAAAATTATGCATTTTATGTTATTATTGCAGGTTGTTCCTCTTAAATAAGTTGTTGGGGTTTGTTAAGTTGTCTTCAGATAAGCTATCGGTAATGACTGACACCAAAAGTTAGCGGCAGTGAATGGTTAGGACTAGCGTAAGAAGTTGCCACTAGTCAAAGAAGATGTCACCTGAATCTAACTATCTTCTCCTTATAAGCAAGATGTTGGAACAGGGCAGCTTAAACCATATAGTGACAACTTCTTAGGCTAACAAGGAGGAGAAGCAATCGATGAGGTTGTTCTCTGGAATTTAACGTCGGCCAACTATGCATCTTCTGGAGCTGCTCGTTGGCATTTGTAGTTTCAATATGGGGACAGCTAGCAACGCTAGGTACCGACGACCTGTGGCTGCGGCAACGATGATGGTAGGAAGAGCCTTAGTGGCTAAGGTTTCATCCTTATAATTTTAGGGTTTCCTAATTAGAAAATGGAGGTGTTTGGGAACAAGTTCATGAAATGGGATGTTTGGCCTTAGGTTTAAGGTTATTCAAGGTTAGGAATAAGAAATTCTTTAATTTAGAATAGACTTGTTTGGACACAAGTCTAGAATGAGGTTTATTTGGTTACAAGTTGAAATGTGACTTAGTACCTGTTTGGTTCAACTTTTAGAGGGTGAATAAATACTTTTTTCTACCACAAAGCTGTTTTCAAGAAAACTGAATATTTGACTGTAAAATCCAAAAGCACTTTTTTTCATAGAAATGGCTTTTTTGGAAGCTAAAATACAGCTTTTTGAGAAGCTCAAATTTGGAGCTTTTCAAAAAAGTATTTTTTCAGGTAGATTTTTTTAAATCAATTAATGAGCCTATTTTTTAGTCCTATTTACCTTTATGTTTTATACATAATTCCTATAATACCCACAAATACATCTTCACGTTTATTTTGACATTTATATAATATTATTTGACTTTTTATATGTTTTAATATTTATTTTAATATTAATTTTACTTATATTATAATCCATATAAAAGATTTGGTTAGATATATTTTTATTTATATTTTATATGATTTAAAATTATATAATAATTAATATATTGTACTTTACATATTGTTTAATATATTTTAAATAATTTTTATATTTTAAATAATTTTTATTACAAAATAAAATATAGTTAAAATTAAAAGTGCTTTTTATTTTTATGTTGGCAAACAGTCTATTGTATGAAGCTTTTTCAAAAAAGCTATTTTTTAAATGACAGCCAAACAGTCAACTGACTTCTTAGAAAAATTCTTTTTAGAAAAGCTCTACTAATAAAAGTTCTACTAACAAAAGCGTTACTAATATAAGCTCATCCAAACATGCACTTAAACCTAAAAGGAGATAATTTATTTGTTTTTGGATTAAAGTAATTTTAAAAACAAATAAAATTATTTTAAATATGGAATAATGTAGTATTAATTTAACCCATTTTAAAACATAATTTAAGAGGAGTTTTTCTAAATTATAATATGTATAAAGCATAATTTATTAAAAATTTCTTTGAATTAAATTTTGTTAAATGAATCAAGATAATTGGAAATAGTTTCCAATGCAATTTGAAAATTGAAAATTTTTTTCAAATCAAATTAAATTTCTATTTGGAATAAGAATTTAGTTTATTTAAGAATCAGTGAGTTTAATCTAATTTAATTTTTCTAATTAATGAGTTTAATCTAATTTAATTTTTCTAAGTAGTTGGAAATATTATTTTAAATTATGAAGATCAATTACTAAAATCAAATAAAGTGTGATGTTTTATGCCTATAATTTGATTATGAGTGTATAAGTTGTATGTTTGAATATATGTTTGATATACTATGCATGTTGAATTTTATGTTTTATATGTATGATATTTTGTAACCAATTTTCTGTTTGATGAGATGAACAAAATTAAATCCCTCATTAAAAATATTAAGTACATGTTTTGAACACTATTGTTTCCTTTTATTGTTATAAGAATAAATCAGAGTTTAGTTTATTGTTAGGCTTGTTGAGCAAACTCTAGGCTACTTTAACAAGAAAATATTTATTCGTATGACAATGGGTCCTACTTAACTAAAGTTATGTGATTTGGATGAGCAAACTTATGATGACTTTTTTCAAAAAAAAAATTATGATCACTTGAATTTAGAGACAAGGATAGGAATAACATATATGATATGTTTTGGAAAGATTTTTCACCTAACGGATCTAAGAGTCGCATGAGATGTGATTGATAAAGTTGTTATATATTTAATTTAAGTTTAGTTGGTTTATTGATCAAACTCAAGATCAACTAAATTTGAATAGGATCCTGGCCTACTAAAAACATTAGAGTAATCTTTTTGAATAATAGTGAGGACTATTATTTCGAATAAAATAGCGGGAGTGATCAAATACATAATTAAAGTCCTAATCTCATTTGACATCTATGACAGATAATCAACTACTTTCTTTTTTTTACATTTATATTTTTGTTCTAAGTGAAATTTATCTTGTTTAGTGTAGTTGACACTAAGAGTTAGTAAACCAAATTTCTTAAACATAAGTTATGTTAGACATAAAATTTGTATGTCCATTATATAATTTTGCTATTAATCCTTATTGAGGATTTGGTGTTAAATTTGTAGAGATGTATTAAAATCATGTAGATGACAAAATGTATTGACATTTTGAGTTGAATAATGTCTCATAAATATTGATAACAACATGTAAGATGTATATCAACATCACAATAGAAGATGTAATAGGTTGCATTGAGTAGAGCTAAAAGGTATAATATCTTAATGAAATTGTTCTACTTAATTTAGCCTACTAAAAGCATAAACATGGATATAAATTAAAGTCTTTGCTATAATATGATAATAATTGTCATAAGAAAATGATTGCATGACTTTTCTTGCCTATTTGTAATATGATAGAGATTATATATATTTCTAATTCATGCTTTTGAATATTTAATACTGAATTCAGATTCAGCATTACTATAATGTTGAAAGTATGATAAGAAATAGATTGTTGAGTAAAAGTAGTTGATCCAATTTTATAGAAATATTTTGTATACATTGGATTAAAGAAGACTTATGATTAACATAAGTGGCAAGAATACAAAGTTAGATAATTAAGACCATCCTTTTGTGCCATGTTGGTTAAATCAACATGATGAGAATCATAAACTTACATTCAAAGATATATGTATCTTGTTGATATGAATTGTGTGAAACTTGTTAATTTGAAGGATAACCAAATCAATCTTTAGTGAAAGAATGATGATGGTATTCAAGTGATGTGTTAGACGGAATAACAATTCATAAAAGAATGATACTTATATTTCATTATATTACTAATGAATTTATGTTATATAGTCATAGGTATGAAGTGAAATATTGTTTTAAAATTTTGAAAAGTTCAAATTGTTTAAATCTAAGTAAAAATTATGCATTGAGAATGTTGAAGCTCTTTGATGGGAACAATTGGTTGAGTTTTAAAGTTTTAGTTATCTATAGGGAATGAGATTCTTTGTTAAGTACCGTCACAATAAAATTTCATAAGAGTATGGATTTATATAAGGAGAAAAATACAATATAAGATATTGTATGATGTTATATTATTTTTTATATAGTTATGCATAGTACAATGACTTACTTCAATATTTCTAATTGAATTAATTAAAAAGATTTTATATTGAATATAAAGCACTAAGTCTTTTAAAGAGTCGAAGTTAATTATTTAAGAATGTAATGCCTAGTTGAAGCATATATTATCCATTAACTTTACAACTAAATTGGGTAATAAAAGGTTATGAGATATCCAAAAGGTTGGATATAATCTTACAAACCTGTTAAAAAATAGTTGTTTTAATGTATATTTATAGGAGAATGGTTCTCAAGAAAAGTAATGAGAGTAAGCTGAAGTTTGAGAAGTTCAAATCTTATAACAAAACATCTAATTAGAACTAGTGCCTTTGTTGACATATTTAATGTATAGTTGAAAGCTACGAGACATTGAAAGATTCACTTTCACGATGAATTTAAAGAGTTTGTTTTGAAGATATTTGTGAATTTATCATGTCTACAATAAGTTAGTGAGACTATAGTTATCATCTTCAACAGGAGTATGTAGAGATATATTGCTCACAAAGAAAAATAATTTTAATTTTCAATTGTTGAAAATATAATTGTCCAAGAACAACTCTTGTTAGCTATGAAAAGGTAACAATTGAATTCAGGGAATTAGATCTATAGAGAAAGATTAGAAGTTATTCACCTATTATAAGTCCAAGTACATAGATAATGTACTAAATATATTTAGTATTTGAGATATCTTGTGAATTACTAAAGATATCCATTATTCTATATATGAGTTGATATTTGAGTTCAAGGTGATAAAGATATTAACTTTAGATTAGAGTAAATCCTATATGGTCTATTTTTCTTAGAACAATATCATTTTAAGATTGGAAAGGTTCCGATGTAGTAATGATTGTTAATTAAGCCATAATACATTTCTTAATTAGTAGAAATGATTAATTAGATCAATAATTTTTTAATGAACTTACTATAGTTCCTTGTATTGTTCAAGAAAGTAATGTATTGTGAAACATTAGAGCCATCAGACATGTAAAAGGAGCTAAGGTCTCATGAAAAATCAAAGTGTTTAGGCAATTGTTCTTAATTATGATAATTATTAAGATGAAAATTATAAGATTTAAGCAAGTATTCACTATAGAGAATTTTATGGAATTATCTCATTAAGACATTGTCGCAGTAGTAATGTGGTTTGTCATATAGTAATATAGTATAAGACACTTAAACGATTGGCTTAGTGTAAGTGAGACATTGTTAGTTTATGCCTTAAAGTCAGTAGGTTAGTTGTAGTTTAGTGACAAAATAATTTAAAGATATTATTTATCTCGTACATATCTAGATGTATATCATAATGTCCATAGGATAATTATACATTGAAAATGAAACTATGATGAGATTATGATTATGAGATTCATATTACATTTATGTATTATTCTTAAATTATTCTTAGTCATTGTTTTCTTAAGACTGGATATTAATATAACGTAAAAAAACTAGCACATATTTTTTCCTTATAAAGGAAGAACTCGATATCATCGTTGGAGATTCTTAAACAAACGTGTAGGTACTTATTAGAGAACAAGTTCATTGAACTGACCCTATACGAGAAATCCATTTGAGACATTACTTGTATATCTATGGACATTCAAATTATGATGATTGTATAAGTGATAATTTGATTTAAGGTCTCCAAAGTTATCTTATACATGGATTGTTAATTTTGATACTACTTATGACCTATTTTAATCGTGGGTAGTTCATTCAGTAGGCATTGGATGTAGCATCAACTATATGGAAGTAGTTAAGTGACCAAGATATAATTTATCACCCTAAAGTAATTAGAGAGAATGTTTCATTATTCTCGATTAATATTGATTCGAAAAATTCTTGGTTAAAGGAGAATGATATTTTGTAAATAGTTTACAAATGTCATTAATTGAATCAATAGCTTATGGTGAATAACTAATATGATTGAACTCAAAATATAGTAGACATTAATTCCATGTTCTATGTCTAATTAGTACATTGTATAATAAAATGTTTGAATTATATAGAAAAATCATGTATGAAAAGGTTAGTCAAAATCACTTTGAAATTCCTAAATATTTGGATGGTCATGATGTATTGCTAGACGTCAATCTTGATCTATAGATATAAATTACTTAATTAGATAATTAAAGATAAATTAAAGGAGTTTAAAAATATCTAACCCTATATATGGTTAGGGTTATAATTTGTATCCATTTCTAACATATTTGGAGACCTAATAAGTTAAACATATAAAACGTGTTGAAAATAGCAAAGTTATTTTAATTAAGTTAGACTTGATTGTAAAGTTTAGAAAACTTTATGATAAAATATGAGGTTTTTAATAAATAAGGATTAATATGAGATATTGAATCTTATTTGGTCATAATTGGTATTTAATTAAAATTATTTGTAATTATAATTAAAGTTTGGTTGAAATTAGAATTTAATTTTAATTAAATTACTATAATGTTTAAAACTTATTATAAATAGACTTATGCTCTAATAGAGCTAGCATTCTTTAACTAACCCTCTCTGTAATAGTTGCAAAGTTCTTTTAACTCATTTTGTGGATACCGTTAGAGGCCTAATACTTGTGTGACTATGATGGTTGAGATTGACCGATTTCAAAAACAGTTCAAAGAATACGGTAAGAAGAATATTAAGCTTCGAAATAAGGTACAAATTGAGATTCATGCTTTATTATGATTTTATATGTTAATCATTCTATAGAATTTTTTTGATCTTGGCTTTCGGGAAGTTAAACAAAAAAATTTTGTAGTTATTCTACTACACGGCGGATTGAATCCCAGCCCAATTTTCTAGCAATAAGATGATTTCTCTAGGTCAGTGATTGCGGGGAGAAGAGTGGTTGTAGTTTCTTTGAGAAAAGAAGAATCATGTTTCGGAGTGCTAAATATTTATATGCCATCTCTGTGTCTACCTCCAAAAATAGTTAAAGAGATCTAATTCTAGTTCCACGTTCACTTCACCATCAGGAAGTTTATGAGAAGTGAAACAGTAAAGCTGAAACAAACATCCAGTTACTTCTTAAGGAAGCCTTCAAAACTATTGAGGTCAGGAAAGGACTCACTCAAGATCCCTGTTATCACCTCCTCTTTGAATACTGAGCTAAAAGATTTTAACTTATCCATCAAAGATGGCAAATCTCCAATAGTAACCTTGCCATTTTGGTTCTTTACTCTGAGAAAATAAAGTTGATAAAGCACATGAGACAAAACTATATTCAAAACGCTATATCATGACTTCCCAACTTAAATGAAATCAGGACAGAACAGAAACATAATAATTCAAACACGTAATGGATGAAGAAATAATAGGATTAAATACTTTTGATTTGAGGTTGAAGTTCCACTTGCGTCAACTGACTTTGAAGCCCTTCATCGGAGATATGAACACTTTATGTAACTAGACATCTCAGAAAATCTCTAAAGGCACATAACATAGAGGATCTCTATAATAATCTGCCAAACCTAGACAAAAATTGAAACGAGTCCCTCTCGAGAGTCTTCCATTCCCAGCATCAAAGAAATGGCACAAGAATCAAAGACTCGAACTTTAAATACTCCTTATGTACGAATCCCAATACTCCACGATCAAAATTACCCTGGCAGATCGAAATCCAATCCTCAATCCCTGATAGAAACGAGTGCTGATCTCCTGTCCAAATTATCCAGTACCAACCCTGTCCAAGTGGATCTTAGCCATCCACTTGTGTGGGACTCATACAAGTAGATGGCTAAGATCTACTTGAACAGGGTTGGTACTGGGTAATTTGGACAGGGGATTTGGGGTGGATAGAAACAGAGACAAAATGGTGAATGAAAAAAAAGAGCCATAAAGTATAGTATTTTAAGCACGTCTGTTCCATAACTAATAATGAAAATTAAAACAAAAGAAAGAATAAGAAATTACAAGAACTCAAAACCAGAATCAATGTGAAATGTGAAACGAAAACTACAAAAGAAAGCGACCAACCTGCAACAACAAACAAGGAAACAATAGTTGCTATGTAGCAAAGCCGTAGGCGAATACCTGTTTAAAAGCTTAAAACACGTCATAAACCAATAAAAATGCTTGAAGAATTAAAAAAAAGGGTGTAGAGAGAGAAGCAAGCGGATGAATGCTTCTTGGTATGGTCTGGCCCGCACCGGATTCAAACGCATCTATGGTTGGTGGAACATGGCCGCCTTATGACCAACGGAAGGAGGTTCCAACTCTCCTTGACAGACTCTCCAGCCTAGCCGGATTGCCCGTATCATGAGGAATCTGTTTCTCATGTCTTTCGGGATTGTTGGCGAGCGCGTATGATTTGGAATTGCCTCGTCGCTGGCCGCGATCGCCAGGATTTCTACTGCCTTGATTTTACGACCTGGTTAGTCCACAATTTAACTTCGGCTAGTGGGACCTCTTCTGCTAGACATTGGCCTTTGGTCTTTGGCATCGTTCTTTGGAAATTATGGGCCTGGCGAAATGAACGGTGTTTTAACTCTTCCTCGCCGAGCACTCATCATATTGGTGAAATATTCTCATTTGTTCACGAGGCCGTTTTGGCACCGCAGCTACACCACGACGTCTCGCCCCCAACCGCCATGCGGCGTCAGGTCCTTGATGATTGTTGGTTGAAACCATGTGAAGGATGGGTCAACTTGTGTACCGATGGCTCCTCGAAGGGGAATCCTAGATTGGCTACGACGGGCGGTTTACTTCGAGATCCGGGTGGTCGTTGGCTGGCTGGGTTTGGTGCAAATTTGGGTTTTTGCTCGTCCTGGCAGGCGGAGCTTTGGGCCATTTTTCATGGTTTGACGCTTGCATGGTTTCATGGGTACTCTCAGGTGGAGCTCACTCTTGATTCTACCTTGGTCGTGGCCAGTATCACTAGTGCCCAGCTTACGGTGGAGCCTCCATTAGTGGGGGCCATCAGGGAATTGTTATCTAGGCAGTGGCTAGTACGAATCCGCCATGTGTTTCGGGAAGGCAATCGTTGTGCGGATTGGTTAGCTAATTTTAGTTACAAGTTGTCTGTCGGAGTCCACTGGTTTGCGGAGGTCGTTGAGGGGCTAGCCTCGCTTCTGTGGGTAGATTCTGTAGGGGTTACGCTACCTCGTGTCGCTCTCTTGTAATTTTTGGGTGTAAATCCCGATCTATTACCAAAAAAAAAAAAGGTAGAAGAGCAAGTGATAATAATTTAGGGGCTGTTTGTTTCTGTTTCTTTTTTTCGTTTTCTGTTGTCGTTTTCGTAAAAAATGAAACAAAGCAATAAAACATATTTGCCTATCGTCGTTGTGATTTCTTGTTTCTCAAAATTAAAAAACCGCGACAGTTTTATGGAAACAAGAAAATAACGTTTCTCTATATTTTGGCAACGCGTTTTCCTGGACAGAAAATCAACTGATTCTTATTTCTTATCTCTGTTATCGTCTTTGGCAAACCCACATGAAACGTACTGCTCATCCTTTTTACATATATTTTTTTTATCCCAAACTCCTTTCTTCCCTCTCATCTGTTCTTTTTTTCTTTTGGATTCTTGCTTCAGAACATCTGTTGGTGCAA
>JAOSBL010000005.1:20154309-20167013 GCA_027568915.1 Erythroxylum roraimae | reverse complement strand
CTTGTGGGATACGCGTTCAGATGTCACTTAGGACATCGGGCCCGTTACTCACGAGGGCGGGGTGTCCAACACCACCCTAGAACATGGCTCTTACACAGTGGCATGTAGTTGTTATGTTATAGGTTCCTTTTCCAATTCATCCAAATTAACTCCACATTGATCCAACTTACTTTCTTCTCCTTAAAGATGTAGAAATAAGACCTGATACAAAATCCTCTAAAATAGTCCAAAATGCAAGTAATATGATATGAAAATAATGCTAAAAGTGATGTATATATAGTATACATCATTGTCCAACATTATAAAATTATAAAAAGGTCTACAGTGTTAACGTGGGCATGTCTAAGCCATGTCCAATGGTTTTAAAAGGTCTATTACTATTATGGTCTGACCCATGGCCGTGTCCTAGACTGTGCCCACTCGACACCTTAGTTTTTATGTTTTGTACTCAAGTCATGTTTCTTTTTAGTTACACAAGTTTTGAGATATTTATTTAGTAAGAGTCATTAAAGTTTATTTCTTTTTTCTTCATTAAAATGGAAACTAATTAAAGATTTATTTCTTTTATGGTGTTCAAGTGCTTTATGAATTTGATTCTCAATTTTTTTATAATTAATGGGTCAATACTTTATACATCTGTTTTATTTTTCATAGATTTTATTCAAACTTATTCATGGGTTCTCTAGGGTATATTCCTAGATGAGTTCACATAAGTTAATATCTAAGTTTGGCTCTAAATCAAGTGTGGTTATCCTCTTTTATCTTTATTTTTGTATCATCTATATCATCGATATTTATTTTTTAGTAGTGCACTTTCCTTGTGATTATGTAATTCCTTATGTTGAATATGCTTCTTATTTCTAAAAGGTCAATAATTAAATTTTGTTATCTTTTCGTTTTTAAGGTTTGCTTATCTTTACTTTTTTATTAGATTGTCTTCTTTATTCATTCCCTTTATTTATATTATCATACCAATTGTTCATATCATTACAAAAAGAAAAGAAAAGAAATAAAGTAATGAAAGAATGGTTACCTTAAGAAATTGTTCCCAAATGCAATCTGAAATTCTAGTTGATCTTTACTTGTTTTGTTTGATTTCCATAATTTGTATTTAACTCAAGATTCTTTTTCTCTTCTTGACTAATAGTTTTTGGATTTTTGGACCTTACAAAGTTAAATTCTTATTTTATTTTGCTTAGTTTTTTAAGAAATTATAAAGGATGAATAATATGAGAATGAATCATGAGCAACATATAAACACACAATTCACAAGGTCTTACCAAAGGATCAAAAAGTGTTGAAGACTATCAAAAGGATAGAGAAACAACTAAAATGAGATTCTTGAATATGTTAAATAGAGAGAGCCAAAAGAGTTGCAACATTGGTGTATATGGCTATGAAGATGGAGAGATAGTTAAAGTGAAAATGGATATCCAAGTACTTCACTAGTGTCAGTGGTTCTTGGAGGTCCAATTGGAAAAAAAGAAGATATGGTTCATCTAAAGTAAGAAGCGAGCCACCTAAAGCTAAAAATGCTGTCTACAATTAGGGCACATGTAAAATTGATTCTTAGCCCATTAAAATAAAGACATTAAATATTTTTGTTGTTTAAAAACATGAAATATTGCATTTTAATACCTAAATAAGAGGGTTATAATCATGAAGGATGATGGAGAGGTAAAAACTGCAAGTTATTATAAAGAAAAGAATCTAGGCCAACATTTGAAGATTATAGTGACAAAGGGATTAAATATGCTATTAAGGATAAGGTCCCTATCTTTCGGAGAGCATTAAGTCTTCAACTCAAGGAGGATCAGTTAGGCTAGCAAAGGAGAAAAAATATTATATATTATATGTCAAATTCATAACAAGGTATATAGTATAACTATTAACATAGGAAGTTGCATTAATGTAGATACAAAGCATATAGAGCGATACAAGATTCAATAGCGTAATGAATGTGAGAAGATTAAATTGAATAAACAAGTGCTAATTTCTTTTTGTATTAAAAGGTATCAAAATAAGGTATTATATGATGTCATGCCTTTATAAATTGTTCAAATCTTGCTAGGAAGACCATGGTAACATGAAAGAAGGGTTATATATGAATGTTTTAAGAATAGGTACACTTTTATGTAGGATGATAAATCCATTACTCCTATACCTTTAACACCTAATCATGTTTACAATGATCAATTGAGATTAAAAAGAGAGTTTAGAGAGAAAAAAGTGAGAGTAGGAAAAAAAGATGAATTAGATTATAATTTTATTATGACTTTGAGAGCATTTTGCTTGTATTTGGATTATTTCTATAGGAGTTGGTATTTAATATGGCTTATATTTTGTTAATAAACCTTGTTTTAACTCTCCAATAAAGAAGGAACAAATCTTGGAAAGTTACAGCAAAGGTGGAAAAGTTTTGGCATGGCTTTAGATGAATACATGTTGAACATAGACTTATCTTCAAAACACAAATCAAACATAATCCCTTGCTTTGCCTCATATTATTCCTTAGTCCATTATATTTCTTTGGGAACTTGCCATATAGATAGTACAGCCCAAATATGGACCTATGTTTATGGCCTTCATACCCATATTCCTAAGATAAACCATCGGATATGCAATTGAGGAGTTACTAAGTCAAAGCGAATGTAATATCTAGTGGTGAACTTCACAAAAATTAGGATTTTTTATAGCTATAAAGGACATGAGGCTAACACGTGTTCATATCGCATGTTGGGTGAGTCCCTTCGAATTTTTTAAGATTTAATGAGAATAAAATGATTTTTAGGGAATTAGTAAGGGACGATAGAGAAAAGTTATTAAGAGCCAAACTTGAGCATTTTGGGAAAACTATAAAGCAAATTTGAAGCAAAAAAAAATCGAATAGGATGCAACTAAAGTACACAAGACTTCAAGAATCTATAAGAATGATTTCTTTTATCTTCTTATCTTTCTTGATTTTTTTGTTCCTTTTATCTTAGCATGAACTAAATTAGGATATATCTAGATAGGATAAACTATATAACTATTGATTTAAATTGATTCTTAATTTGATGAAAAATCTAAGTTTTATTACAAATTATCCATAACTACTTATTATGATTAAATTAAAATATGCAAGAGTTTTTATTCAATTTCAAATTTGATGTATAGGGATTGAAAAATCATACGTATGAATAGAGCATGATATGAATAATAAGAGTTACATATAATCATAAAGAAAGAACCATATAAATCTTCTTTTTTAGATTCTAATATATCTGGAAAATTTATCGAGTGAGTTAATACATTATTACAGCTTAGATTAGATTGAGATTTTAATTAATCAAATTAAGGATAAGGTTTTTATTTCTTGAAAAAGAATTTGGTTATAACTTTGGAATTGATATCGGTCTAAGAAACTAGGGTTTACCATTGAATCAAGATAAATATAATAATATAAAGGTTCTAGAGGAATTCTCATTTGGATCTTGTTTTTCTTCATTTGCTTTATTCTTGCTCATTTCTTTGGTTTTGCTATTTTATATTTGTTATTTAGTTTAGTTAACTACATCTTTAAAATCAATTATTCATTTTATCATATTAGATGATAAAAACATTATTAATAGTAATACTTGTAGTCCTTATGGAATTGACACTCATATTCACCTAGACTATATTATAAGATGATATGTGTCGTTAGGCATATATAAATTAAATCCTTATTTTAATTTCAATTTATTAATCAATTTAGCATATGGCAAATATGGATCGACCCTACAAACAAATTTAATTTACTAATTTAGTTTATTAATTATAATACTTTTAAAAGAGACAATTACATTCTTATAGTTTCGCTCATACCAAAGGTATTCCATAACAAAATACAAACATCATCAACACTCATGTAATGTCCTCTTTAACCATATTAGGAACGTACAACATCAAAACTTAACAAAATGAATGTATGATAGCTTTAAAAAATCATTCAACCAATATTCAAAAAGCTAATGAATTATTTTATAACTCAATAAAAATCAACGTAGAACTTAAAATAGCCAGTATTAACCATAAAGCATGAAATTTGAATTTTCCTTACTTCAACATAAAAAATTTATGATCTAGTTTAATCAACACTTAAATTATTTATTCACCATTAGAAAAACATAAAAACTAAAAAAATTACAACTTCTAAATAACTTCTAGACTCAATCCAATTTGGTTAGATAGTTTACAACTTAAAGTAATTTATAAGATAAGTCAAATCATATGTAAAACAAGAAGTATGTATTTATACATTTTATTTGTTGTCGTAAACTTAAAAACATATCTTAACAAAAATCTGAAATATTTTTGGCAACTTGGACAACATTTGGAAAAGTCATCATTCTTCCTTTTGTTGTGAATCAATTATTTTGTTCCATTTTAAACTTCAATGCAAGCAATTTGCAACAACTTCAAAACATATGAATAAATCCGAAGTAAATGCACGGA
Source organism: Erythroxylum roraimae (assembly GCA_027568915.1). Classification (NCBI taxonomy): domain Eukaryota; kingdom Viridiplantae; phylum Streptophyta; class Magnoliopsida; order Malpighiales; family Erythroxylaceae; genus Erythroxylum; species Erythroxylum roraimae. The sequence goes on along the minus strand of JAOSBL010000005.1, from coordinate 20,162,537 downwards.
TATATAAAAAAAGATTTATGAATTTTGAATTGAATATAATCAAAATAAATAAACAACTTCTAAATTTATTCTAACTTAATCTAATATATACAAGTGGACAAATAGTGTTAAAATTCAGTTTAGCCATGCAATTTGATATACTTGTATCATTCGAGTTATTTAATAGGTGAAGCATAGAAAACTAACTAACTAGCTCCTACTTGTCTCCCTTCAATTTATGGAATCAAACTAACTCAATCCTAACTCAAAGTGCGTTATGAACTAAGAGATACATCCAGCCACCGATAATTTATTTGAAGAACAAATAAATTCAAGCTTATACAATGAGTTATGAATTAATGATTTTAGTATTACATTCATATAATCAAGGATGTCTCCAATCATATAAGGAATATGAATCAGAAATCAAAGAATTCATACATTGTATAAGTACTAAATTAACCTGGTATTAAGTCAATGAATTTAAAAAATTAATAATCCAAATATTCAAAGTGCATTTATAAACTAAATTTAATAATTAGAATCAACTAAGCAAAGGAAATCATAAACGAAGAAGGAAATCATAAACCAAGAGGGGAGAGGTTTTAGAAAACTCATTCAATTTTTTCTACCTTAGAGGTTTTAAAAAGCTCATTCAATTTTTTCTACCTTCACAAATCTCGAAACAGCCCTAAAGGTCTGGAACTTCTTCCTCCACCAATCATGAACCAACTCAATCTCAGTGACACTCCCACACCTCTTTGTGCTAGCTCCTTGCTTTAATCACCTTTGACAGATGAAAAATCCTCTTTGATATCTCACCTTTGCATGGATTGCTTATCCCTTTTTCTCCTCCCAAGCTACTATGTTTTTATAAACTCATGAAACACAACTTAACTAGCATACGTTGTTGGATTTTTGCTTAATGGCCTCTTATCTCTTCCATTTTGATGAGATTTGATGCATATATTATCAAGTTTCTATTGAGTTTTTTAGAAGGAGACATCGGGTGAGTAAGCCTCCTCCTATCTAACAATGCTTTCTTCTTTTACTTGGATAATCATTGCATTTTTCCCCTTATTTCTAGATTTTATCTACTAGAATTTTTCTAGTGTGTTTTGCTCTTTTCCTCTACTGCTGCATTGTTTTGCTTCTTTTGGCTGCTAGATTCTTATTTTTCTATTGTAGTTTCATTTTTTTATTTTATCTAGCTGCTACATTTTGCATTTTTTCCTCTACTACTGGGTTGTTTTGCTTTTTTTGGCTGCTGGATTCTTATTTTTCTGCTGCTATGTCCTTTTAGATTTTATCTAGATGTTGTATTTTGCATTTTATCCAGTTGCTGCATTTTAGACTGTCCCTCTATTGTGTCGTTTTGCCCTCTTATTTGCTTTAGGTTTAGGTTGGATCATGGCTAGGTCTTGGGTTTGGTTTTCTTTCTGTTGTTTGAATTTTCTTTTCTGCTAGGTTGTTAGTTCTACTACTATTTTTCTTCTAGTGAGCTGTCGCTTAATTATGGACTTTCTTCTAGACTGAACTGCGTTTTAGGCCAAATTTTCTTTTAGATAACTTTCCTTAAGTCCACTAAGCCTAAAAGAAAATATTTAGTACAATTTAAACCCCTTTTAGAAATAAAATATGGAAGTAACACTTGAGTTAGTAATAATAAAATGCAACAAATATTTCCCAAATGTGTTATGTAAATGATTTAAAATAATATAAAATAGTGGTGTAAACTATGCTATAATTTTTACTTATCATAAAAACACAATAATTTTTTGATCATAAATAATCAAGTTTTTTAAGTCATTTTCGGGGGTTCGAATATTAGAAATGCTTTATTTTTATTGAATTTGTGAGATCCCACATCGATTGGAGAGAAGAACGAAGTATGCCTTATAAGGGTATGAATACCTCTCCCCATAAGACGCATCTTCCTTAATGTGGGAAGAGCAAAACCATGAGGGTCTTGGCCCAAGGGGTAACCAAGCAGACAATATTTGTAGGAGGCTAGTCTGGGCTGTTACAGATTTAATCTTTTTATTTTTTATTTATTTTGGAAGTTCCCTTCTTGATCTTATTATTGATTGAATTTCATGATTGAGGTACTTTGGTTTATGACCAGGAGTAGTCCAAGAAAACTACATGATCTATATCCAAAAATTGAAAGGATTTTATGTAACGCTCCGAAAATCTCGATTTCATGAATAACAATTTTTGAGTCGTGAATAGTATATCCCGAGGTGAATAGTGACACAAGGACCCAAACTGCATTTTATTTTATTTGGCATCAGATAATATTGTTCAAGGATAGCCTAAGGATCAAATTAAAGCTCAAAACAAGTTTGTTTTGAGAGCTTGACCAAGAATTAACCAGTGGTCAAAGTTTGACCTGAGAAACGGTGAAAGTCAAACTCGAAAATAATAATGAAAAATAAATGATATTAATTAAGGTCTTTATGTGAAGTTGATATTTTTCTTGTAGTTATTTTTATTAAGAAAAAGAAATAATTGATTAAAAGTTAAAATTAATTTCAGACCTTAAAAAATAAGGGGAAAAGTTATTAAGGGACCACATGACATTAATTGCCACCTAACACACTCTTCTTCACCGAAGATAGTTGAGAACAAGCCTCCTCCTTTCTTCTTCATTTTTCTTTCATTTTCTTTCATTTTTCAAGCCAACTTTCTTTACTTTTAACCCCCAAACCACCTTTTAAAGACTAAATCATCAACCTAGGGTCCCTACACTTACCATATCAACAAAAAGTTTGGGAAAAGATAAAGACAAGGTATATGGGTGTTCTTAATGAATAATACTCAAAATTTTATAAGGTAAGTTAATGGAGTTTTGTTGTTTTTAGTACATGATTTTGGTATAGTTGTTTGCATTAATGAATAAAATGCATGAAATTGAATTTGTTATGTAATATTATGAAGATAAAGAAGATGAATTGAAGGAGAGAGAGAAAGAGAAAGAGAAGAAACAAGGAATTGATGGTGAAATTGATGTTTATGGAAGCTTAATTTGAAGATTTGGACATCAATTTGGTACATGTTCTTACAATTCTATTTTACCCTAAAATTTGTGTATTAGGTAACTTAGGGTTCTTGAGATAAAATTGGGGGTTTATGAAATTGTTGTTAAAAATATTTAATTAGATTGTAAATGAAGTAGTATATGTGATTAATTTGGGTTTCGGACTTATAATTTGTATTTTCCCTAATTGGCATACATATGTTGAATTTGGAAATTCGATAAATTTGATATACATATTATTTTTGACTAATTGGTAAGATGAATATGTCTTGAATGTTATGTGGACTAAATTAAAACCAATAATGAAAAAACAAAGACATTACGAGGTGACATTTATTTTGCCCGAATATGGAATAGCTTGAATTAGATATTATGAGTGTTTATCATTAAATTTCAATGAAATTTTATTAGATTTGCCCCTAGTAAAATAGACAGGAATTGGAAGAATGTGATAAGGTTGGCATGTCAATTAAGGAGTTAACAGTATTGTGTCATGATATATGTTACTGGACTGTATGGCTCCGAAAGCCCAGTTCTGGTGTAAGATATTTGATTTGTATTATGAATTGCAGGGCTCCGAGAGCTCAATCTTAATATGTAAATATTTAAAAAAAGACTGCATGGTTCCGAGACCCAGTCCCATATTGTAAAATCCCACTTATCCGACTCGACAATACAACTCCGTTGGATTTTACTTTAGGGCAATTACAATATATACATGATTAATCATTAAAGAGCTTCAAATGAAAATAGTAATTGATTATAAATTAAATTATACAATTTATTCATCATTGTGTAATTAGATATGAATTATTAAAATAGATACATGATTGTATTTCATAACTTGATTTTAAATGCCTATTTATGCTTAGAAATAAACGAAGATATTTATATTTGAAAAATATTATATATTATGTATGTTATGATTGAATGAATTGAATTGAATGAGAAATGGAATTGCTTAAACACCACTAAGCCTATAGCTTGGCGAGTGGATTTTCTTTCCGTGTGTAGGTTTTCAGGAAAATTAGAAGAAAGATATGGTAGATCTACTACAAGACAAGAGTCACATAGAGGATCTTGAAAGACTTGGAGGTGGGTGTACTACAAAATGTTATTTTTGCTTCTGTTTATGGTATGTACACATAAAGAAGTGAAGGATTACAGGATTTTATTGTGAATTATATATGAAATTTAGTTTAGATGAGTTGAAATGTATTAGAAGATGGGTAAATTATTTTGTCAAGGAGTTTGACATGGAGATGGATAATTGAGTAGCTTGCATGAGAATTGTATTGAAGTTTCTTGCAAGAGGTTTTAAGTAAATATAGAGGAAATTATGTTAAAATTTTTATAAAGTGAATAGTAATTGCTAGAATAATGAGGTTTTAAGTAGCAAATGTTGTGGTTTGAAGTATTAGGTATTTAAGAATATGGTAACACTCGATATGCCGATTCCATTATCGAGTATGGGGTGTTACATTTAGTGGTATCAAAGCTTAGTTTAGGCAGTTTTGGGTCTATGATTAAGTAAATAAAGAAAAAGTGAATTATGTACATGCCAAATTAAGGATTATATGACAATATGATGTGACTCTAATATCGATCCACCCTTTCTGTATGTTACAAACTAAAGAATGGAACCAAGCGCTCTAGGAGTAGCTGAGGGAGAGGAGAAAAGTCATGCCTCAGCTAATGATACAGATAGGGGCATGGTGAGGCAGCCAACATAGTCCGTACCACCACTTACTAGTCAACCAGTTCCTAACCTAGTAGAGTTTTTCCAAACTATGGTGGACTATATGAAACAACATATGGTTGCTACACTTCCTATACAGCCACAACCACCTCTTCCATTACAGAAACTTACATTAGAGAAAGCCAAGAGGTTGGGAGCAGAGGATTTTCTAGAGGAGTCATCAGTTACTGCTTCAGATGTTGAATTTTGGCTAATCAAGATAAAAAGAATTTTTTATCTTCTCCATTGCACACCAAAAGAGAGATTGGAGTGTGTAGATGGTCTTCTTCAGGGACTAGAATATCAGTGGTGGAGTCCACTAAAAGACGTGCCACCACAGGATCTTACTTAGGAGTACTTTTCATCTCAATTTGCAGATAAATATGTATGGGAGGTTTATAAGGATGATATGAGGGATGCATTCCTTCATTTGAAACATGGGTATAGGACAATATCATAATAGGAGAAAGAGTTTGATAGATTGAGTATGTTTGTGGAGAGATTAATTCCTACGTGGGAAGATAAGTGTAAGAGATTTGAAGCAGGCCTCCACCATGACATTAAAAAACTCCTTATTGTACTGCAGATTAAGGATTATGGAGAGATGGTGAAAGCAGCCTTGAGGATTGGAAAGGTTAATATTGATGAATAAAAATGGAGATATAGGGGACAACAGAAGAGGAGTCAGAGACAATCTAGTTCATCCTTCTCAGCCAGTAAGAAGTAAAAGAGTTCATGGTCTCACCCTCTAACACAAACACAGACATTCTATCGCCAATCAAGACAGAGTCAGAGATCAATAGATGGGGCAGGATAGTCAGCCTCATTTGTAACTAGTACAAAAGGTGGGTCAGGAAGTGGGGTAGTTACCCTATGTGATCATTGTAGGAAGAAACATGGTGGACAATGTTGGATAGTGATGGGAGCATGCCTATGATGTGGATCTATGGAGCATTTTTAGAAAGATTGCCCTAGTTGATGATATTAAATAATTAGTCAAGTAGAGAGACCAATTCCTACAACTCCGAGGGGCAGAGGTAGAAGCACGGGAGCTAGTTCTAGTGCTGGTGGATAGAGGGTCGTATCAGAGATTGTTGATGGACCTAATGCCTGTACTCTAACTCGTGCATATGTTATGTGGGCTTGTGATAACCAGGATGCCCCAAAGGTTATTCCGTGTACTTTTGCTATCTTTGAGATCTAAAAATTCTTATATATATATATATATATATATATATATATGCCATTGCCTGAAAATATGGGGTTACTTGTTGACACTCTTAAACATGATATTCTAGTTACAAATCCTTTGGGTTATAGTATGGTGGTAAATAGGGTCTACAAGAATTTTTTTTATTAAGAATACAAGGTTAGAAATCTTCTGGTGATTTGATTGAACTACCTTTCCATAAATTTGATGTGATGTTTAGTATGGACTAGCTATTTAGACATCATGCAATGGTATATTTTCATCTTAAAAGAATCACTCTTAGATCAATTAATATTGATGAGATCACGATTATTGGCAAAAGGTCAAATTTTCTCTCCAATGTTATCTCAGTGACCGTAGCAAAAAGGCTTACTAGAAAGAGTTGTGTAGCCTACTTAGCTTGTTTTCTTGAAGTTAAAAAGAATGATCCTAAAATTCAAGATATCCCAACTATATGTGACTTCCAGGATGTATCACCTAAGGAGTTGTCAAGGTTACCATCAGAAAGAGAAGTTGAATTTTCTATTAATGTGATACCTGATACAACACCAGTATCCATTGCACCACTTCAGGGTGCACCTGTGTTATTTTTCAAAAATAAAGATGAGTCTCTTGGGTTATGTGTGGATTACAGACAATTGAATAAAGTGACCGTGAAGAATAAATGTCCACTGCCTAGAATTGATGACCTTTTTGATCAGCTTAAAAGTGCAGGTGTTTTCTCTAAGACTAATTTGAAATCAAGGTATTGCCAGTTGAGAGTAAAGTAAGTAGATGTCTCGAAGACAACTTTTAGAACGAGATAGAGGCATTATGAATTTTTGGTGATGCTTTTTGGACTCACAAATGCTCCAGCAGTCTTTATGGATCTCATGAATTGTATTTTTCATCCTTAGTTTGATCAATTTGTGGTAGTCCTCATTGATGATATCTTAGTTTATTCTAAGAACTGAGAAGAGTACAATAAGTATCTGAGTATTATTTTGCAGATTTTGAGGAATAAACAACTATATGTCAAGTTCAGTAAATGTGAATTTTGGCTTAATGAAGTTTCTTTCATTGGTCATGTCATATCAGTAGATGGGATTAGAGTTGATCCTAAGAAGATAAACGCCGTTCTAGAATGGAAGCCACCTAGGAATGCTACAGAGATTGGGGGATTATTAGGTTTGGCAGGATACTATAAAAGATTTGATAAGGGATTCTCCATAATCGCAACATCTTTGACCAAGTTACTTCAAAAGAATGCAAATTTTGTGTGGAGTGATAAATGTCAGGAAAGCTTTGAGAAGCTAAAGGCCATATTGACTAAAGTGCCTGTTCTTACACAACCTGTACCTACTAGAGACTTCATCATCTACAGTGATGCCTTACATAACGGGCTTAGATTCGTACTCATGCAAGAGGGAAAGGTAGTTGTTTATGCTTCTAGGCAACTTAAGCCTCATGAAAGGAACTACCCAACCCAGGATTTAAAGCTCGCAGCCATTTTCTTTTCTTTGAAGATTTGGAGGCATTACTTATATGAACAAAAATGTTGAATTTACACATATCACAAAACTCTTAACTATTTGCCTACATAGAAAGAGTTGAACTTAAGGCAAAGAAAATGGATAGAGTTTATTAAAGATTACAATTGCATCATTGACTATCATCCAGGCAAAGCAAATGTTGTAGCCAACGCTATTAGTAGGAAATCATTATCAGCTTTAAGAACAATGAATGATAGATTATTTGTAGCTAGTGATGAAGCGATTATAACGGATTTGAGGTTCAAACCAAACTTGGTACAATAAGTCAAGGAAACACAGAAATAATGTAACATCCCATCATTGATGGGAAGGGTAAAATAGTCATTTGGAATGGGTTATGAGTGTTTAAAATTGTATTGGCATATTCATGCATATACTTACATGTGAATAGTGAATTTTGCATATGTAAATGCCTGTACATGCATTCATGACATTTCCCGGTATATTTGTTAATAAATGTGATTGTTATAAAAAAAATGTGTGATTTGTGTGTATGAAAAATTGAGTTGGAGTGGGTCTTTGTGAGTTTTAAATTTTTGGAGAATTTTAGAAATTTTTCTGGAATTTTCAGGATACTTTTCCAGTCTAGGAAAAATGCCAAGTAGCAGACTGATTGTTACCGGTAGTAGAAATTACTGTCCATTGGCACTGGAAATTAGATACATGATTTTAGGAATTATGGATTTAAGCCATTGGAATTTTGGGGACAAATTGGAGTATAAATTAATT
>JAOSBL010000005.1:20056562-20066886 GCA_027568915.1 Erythroxylum roraimae | reverse complement strand
CTTCTTGATTCTTTAAAGAAACGATTATTCAGTTGAGTTCTGTAACTAACTCAGACTGATGCTTTCGTCTGCTTTCTTTCGTCTGTTTTTCGCTTCCGTCTGCTTTTGCTTTCGTCTGTTTTTCGCTTCCGTCTGCTTTTCTTTTGTCTGCTTTTCTTTCGTCTGTTTTTCGCTTCCATCTGCTTTTCTAAATAGCTTTCATCTGCTTTTCTTTCGTCTGCTTTTCGCTTCCGTCTGCTTTTCTTTCGTCTGCTTTTCGCTTCCGTCTGCTTTTCTTTCGTCTGCTTTTCGCTTCCGTCTACTTTTCATTTGTCTACTTTTTGTTTGTCATCAAAATTATTAATCGTAAAGTCATTTTGACTTAACAGTAATTACCATAAGAAATAAGTAATGTTATACCCTATAAATTATTATGTATCATATCAAAATATTGGAAAACATTTGGCATATAAGTTGGGAATGGAAAAGTTTTGTTTTTTCCAAGTCTATAAGAATCGCAATAAAATTGAACAACATTAAGAGATGGTGACTTTTTATTTCCAGAAAACCTAGAGTTTGTCAAATCCTAAAGTACATTAAAATTGGGATGTTTAAAACATTTATTATGTATTCATTAATTAAAAAAATTAATGACAAGTAATAAAAGGGAAACATGTAAATAAAGGAAGTCAAAGAAGAAAAAGATGTCATACTCTAAGCCCTCTTTCAACCATATTCTTGATTATTGATCCTACACATCATAGTAAAATTTAAAAAATTTTGCTTTATAATTATTTTCAACCAACTTACCAAAATAAATTAGATTAGGGGTAAGACCAAGGGAAACAATGACATAAATTAATAAAACACCAATAAATGTGATAAGTAAATGATATCAATTATTAGTATTTTGAGATTTATAAGATGTTTGTTTATAATATTAAAGAAATAAGCATTATTTGTCATGTGATTAGAAGCCCTATAATCGGAGCACCAAGTGGAAGGTACTGGAAAAATTTTACTTGAGAGTAATAACATAGAAAGTGCAAAAAAATAAAAATTTATGTAATCATTTTATGATTCGTGAATTTAATAAGAGTATGAGCAATTTGTATTGCCTATGCTACATCCACAAAACCATTAACGTTAGGAGAACTAGCTAAGGCATTATATGTTGTTGTAAACTTCATAGGGATCTAGTAAGAAAATAGTATGACCCTTTTTTTTAGTTGTTGCAATATTTTCTAAGACAATGTGAAGCATAGTGACCAAATTATTTGCAAGAAAAAAATAATAAAAAAAACCTCATATTCTTTCCTTTGGGCTTACTTGGTATTCTTCAAGCCACATAAATAAAGGTGGATCTTTGATGCTTAGTAGTGCTTTAGATGCCATCCTTGAGACATACATCTAAACAAGGGACAAGATCTCGATTCATAAAAGGTGTATTCAACTTCAAATCTTAGTTTCATAAGAAATTGGTCAATTTTAATAGTTTCATGAATAATTTAAATAGAGCTGTCTTTCATGAGGCACCGTGGCATAAATAAATAATTTATATATTCAACCCAAATATATATGAGGTTAGAGTAGAATCTAGAAATAGAGAGATTTCTATATTGCATAGTGGCTAATTTATGTTTAAGTTAAAACTAACAAGCATTGTTATGTTGATTATAGAGCCTTTTTAAGTAATACCATATCTAGAATGCAACCTTGAACCATCAAAAATTCCAGATGATGTTGGACTCAAGCAAATCTCAAAATCATGCCATGATCTGAGCACCTTAACTTCTTACTTGACGTGTCCATTATTACTTTTGTTTTTATTAAGAAGAAGATTACTCATGCCTCTTACCTTTGACAAATATCTTAAAATAAAATATCTAAGTTGAGTATTTTTAATTAAAATGAACTAAGAAATTTTTCATACTTATTTAAAGACGTGATGTCGAGAGACTACAATTGATGTAAAAATATAATAACTAATATAAAAAGTTGAATATGCAAAGACTAGGATCCGGACCAATTTTGATATAAATGAAGGTGGAACTAGAGTTAAGATAGCCATAAGGTTAAATAAGAATAAGATAATAGAAAAGGCATCGTTAGGGTAAAAAACTCTTATACCGTGACAATTTAGACAATTTTTAGTTGAAAAAAATGTGCTTTCTCAATGGACAATTCTTAATATATAGAAACCACAAGTTGAATTTTAACTTTTACAACAACAGAAATATCTATTGCGTGCACATACACAAATGCGCTTACATGTTTGCGTGTTTGTGCGCATGTGTGTGAGTGCACTATAGACCCTTAGGTCCATTCATCAATATTGTCCAAGCTTACCAATTATACTTGTAGCCCATCATAAATATATTTTAACTTAATTATGTATTATTAATATATTTTTGAGTTAATTTAAAAAATTTTAAATTTTAGTTAATTTTACAATACTAACCTAAACTTTAAAAATTGACAATAAAATGATCTAACTTTCAATTTGTAACAAAACAGTTCTACGTTGAATTCTCTGTTAACTTTAAAAGCATGACTTGCCTTATAAGATTTTCTTTTTCTACGTGGCTGTGACATCTGATAAATTATGTCATGTATGAAATTATTGAATTAATAAACTAATAGTAATTTTTAATTTTTAAAAATTCCTAAAATCTATCCTAATAACCCTACAAGATTTCTTCATTTCACTCTCCACCCTACTGTTCATACTCTCTGCTCCGTCGTTTTACACAAATAACAAAAACTCATGGAGGCTCTACACAGTAACAAAGTCCAAGAGCTCAAATTAGTGATCAAATTGCCACCCATATGGGCCTACTAAGATGGACTTCTCCACCGCATCCGGCAAAATGAGTACCATATTTGTTTTACAAGGAAACACCATGGATAACACATGGGACTGTAAGTTCAAGATCCCATCTGCATCTCTTTCACTCTTCGACACATTCAGTATCATCTTCTCACATAGATTTACGATAGGATCATAGTGCCACTTGTAAGAACGTTCACAGGCAATGAAAAAGGATTCACTTGGCTCCAATGTATGGGGATTGGCCTTGTGATGTCCATTGATCTCCATGATCGTCGTCGGAGTTCTTGAAGTTGTCAAGCTAAATTACGTTAGGATTCACAACTACTATGACCTTGAAACCATTCTAATGTCCATTTTCTAGCAAGTTCCATAATATTCCCTTATTGGGTATGTAGAAGTATTCACCTTTGTTAAACAAATTGAGTTTTTCTATGATCAAGCACTTGACATCATGAGAAGGATGTGCTTAACTCTGTCATTAACAACTAATGCACTAGGGAACTAATTGAGCACTTGTAATCATTGTCACTAAAGTTACTACAAGTCATGGCTTGGTTAGATTCTTGATAACTTGAACAGACAGAGGCCATCTAGATTACTTCTACTGGTTATTGGTCATAATCAGCCTAATCTTCTTTGTGTATCTTTGGATATTTTGGTGGTATACCTATAAGAAGGCCACATTACATGCTTATTGACATTAAAGGTTGGGATAAAATTGACGTAGAGAGTACAAACAGCAGAGTGGAAAGTAAATCGAAGAAAACTTTTAGGATTATTAGGTTAGAATTTAGGAATTTTTTTAAATTAGATATTATTATTAATTAAATAATTTCATACATTACATAATTATCATATGTGCCAGTCAGGTGGGAAAAAAATGTAATATAATGAGCAATGTCATTAAGGTTAACAGATAACTTAATGTTATTCTATTTTTTATAAATTAACAATTTGAATATTTTAGTGTTATTTTTTAAAGTTTAAACTAGTATTATAAAATTAACTAAAGTTTAAGATTTTTTTATAATTAATCTTATACTTTTCCTATCGCAAATTTGGATGTGTGGTGATGGTGAATAGGTTTTGAAGGATTGTAGACTTTTATATTGCGGCTTGTTCTAGTCTGCAGCAATCTATTAAGAAAGGATATTAATATTTCTAATCAATTTCCATTAACTTTAGGAGGTATTCTTCTAATCTTATCATTGATACATGCTTCAAAGCTACAGAACCTTATTTTGGCTAATTGAGGTATATTATTGTTGTCAATTTAAAGTTATTGCTTATTGTCTAAATTTCAATAATTAGTACCAAAGCCACTTCTATGAATTTTGAAGTTGTTTTACATCTCCTATTTATTTTCTATATTTTTTAATCAATTTTGAAAATGTTGTAAACATTCGTATATTATATTTTGGAAAATACACCTCAAATATCATTCATACGAGTATTTGCATGTGTTTTGGGTATTTTTTTTAACAAAAATGGTTAAAGTTTGAGTTTTTTTTTTAAGATTCCTCATGGTTTACATTTTTTCAATACTGAATCTCTGTTTTAAGTAGCTTTTTTTTTGGGTCTAAATTGATGTCATGAGTAGCTTAGTTTTTGGAAGAGGAGTAAAATCTTACTAAAAATTATTGAAAACAACTTTCTGATAACAAGGTATAGTCAAGTCGAGTCGAGTCATATGACCCATCTTAAGTTTGTGTATAATTAATTTGTCTATTATTTTATTGGAAAATCATTATGGTATGATTATATTTTCTTTTTTTTTTGGTTACAAGGAAAAAAACAAAGCTAAAAAGCTAACTAGCACATGGATCGGCGGTACACGGTGCCCTATTTGTCACAATGAAGGAGTGCCATAACTGTCAGCGGGGACTCCTGAAGGATATGTAGTCTTGGAGTAACGATATGTTGTGATTGAAGCCAGGTTGTCTGCGCACTAGTTGCCAGTATGATTATATTTTCTAAGTGTTAAGAATGTTGACTTAATTAATTTAAAATAATATAACCTTATAATATCTTATTCGAGTGTAGGAAACATTTTGATCATTTATAAAATGATCATTTTATTACTAACTGTATTATATCGTCTTGGATCTATTCACCAATTTTATCCAAACCTACCCATTAGGTTTATGGCTCATTATAAACTATGTTTTAACATAATTGATGTATTTTTAATATGTTTTTTCTATTGGAAATTGGATTGTTATGTTGTGGTGTATGGAGAAAATTAGCGAATAAGGTTAAAAGAACCCTAACTTTTCTATCATAGTTTGTCCTTGTCTTGCATCAACTTATAGAAGAAGGGTGATTAGATAGTATGCTAATCTTATTGTTAATAAATGTTTCAAAATTGTAAAATCTTAGTTAGTTGATTGAGAGATATTGATGTTATCAATTTAAAATTATTTTTTGTTGCCCAAATTAACATGCAATACACAAAATTGGCATTTGACATAATGTAGTAACATTATAAAGTCACATAAAATTGTATAAAGACACGAAATCTACCTTTAATGATATATTAACATATTATAACAGTTGACAGTAAATGACAATAAGTTTATAAAACCTTTAAGTTGAATTTGAACAATTAGAAACTTAGACATTCATCTGAAGAGTGTAGATTTTTGGGCCATAAGGTGACTTCCAATGTGGAGGTAAAGATTGGTTTGGAAGTTATGTCATGAAAAGAATGTTTTAAATATCTAGGATCTATCATCCAAAGTAATAGAGAAATCAATGAAGACATAGTTCACTGTATCAGATCATGATGACGTAAATGGAGAAGTGCATCAGGAGTTTTATTTGACAAAAAGATACTACTCAAGATCAAAGATAAATTCTATCATTTATTGATTAGACCGCCTATGCTATATACGACAGAGTATTGCCTCATTAAATAAGTGCATACTCATAAGCTAATTGTGGCGGAGATGACGATGTTCTGTTGGATGTATAACCTTACTAGAAGATATAAAGTTAAGAATATAATGGTAAGAGACTAATTAAAGAGGACTAGTATTAATGAAAAATTATGAGAGATGAAGTTGAGGTGGTTTGGACATGTTAAGAGAAGATACCTTAGCATTCCAATGAGAAGATGCAATATAAAAAAGTATTTAGAGACTGTAAAAGGAAAAAATAAAGGCTTAAAAAACATTTAGGGGAAGTGATAAAAAATGATATGACTCTGTTAAAACTTACCAAAGACATGACCCACAATAGAAAACTTTGACATACTAGGATACGAATAAAGGATCTTATATAGAGATGTCATTCTCATTTTCTTAGGTCTTTTAAATATTTTCCTTCGAGTCTTATATCTTATATTTAGCCTAAATTTTTATTACATATTACTTCTCTCCAAGTTATTTTGCCTAAACAATTTCTTACTTAACCTCATTATGTTTTTGTAATGGCTTGTTTGGTTAACCTCATTATGTTTTTGTAATGGATTGTTTGGTTTATTCTTGTACTTGTCTTCTTCCTTGTTTGTGTATTTATTTCATTATTTTATTTTTTATTGATACTCTTTACCTTATTCTATATTTATTGTATTATATATTATATTACTTATTTATATATTTTTATTTTATTTTATATTATCTTTATTATCTTTTATTTTATTTTTATTATTTTAATATTTATATATATTATGCGAGTCTATTGAAAATAATCTTTCTAAAAATAACGATACGTATTATAAAATCTTTCCAGAATCTTCATATCACCGAAACTTACTAAATAATGTTATTATTATTGTTACATTCATCGATATACCGATATCAGTTACTAGTACTAGATGAAGAAAGTCGATACAAACCAAGTCAACCCTTTAATTAGACACAAAGAAACAAACTATAAGTTAATGTCCACAAATTCTACTAAGAGCTATGCTTGAAAGATCGCAACTTTTTTAATTTGAGCTACTAGTTACACACCCTTGTTGATTTCTTAGGGGTTGTTTAGTTTCATTTCTATTTTTCTGTTATGGTTCTTGATTTTTAGTTTTTGTTTTCTATTTTGGCTTTTTATTTTTATAAAAAACCTGTTTGGTTGAGATTTGTAATAAAAAAAACTAAAAACAAAAACATTTTTGATTTTATCATCCTGTTTCTATTTTGTAATTTTACTCTTATGTTGATATTTTTAATATAATACATTATATTTTTAAATTAATTAATTATCATCATAGCTAAAATTAAAATATATACAAATTAAATATAATTAGCAATTTCATCTCGCTTCTAAATACATACCTCGAAGTTATGCTAGAGTGATATTGCACTTCACTTGAAAACTTGCATCTTTATTTTCACTTTCCCTAGTTTGTTCTTCATTTTCATCATAATTGTCAAATAATTTATCGCTTTGTCCATGCATTCTAATATAATTGTGTATAATACAACAATCAATAATGATGTATTTTTGTTCCTTCGTATCATAAGTCGGCATGTTTTTAAGTATAGGGAATCTTGTTTTAAAACGCCAAAACATCTTTCAATAACATTTCTTAATGAAGAATGTCTGTAATTAAATAATTTCTGTGATCCTTGAGGTCTTCCTCTGCGTCTATAATCTCGCAAATGACATCTTTCACCTTGGTATGGTGAAAGAAATCTAGGCATATTAGTGTAGCTTGAATCAACCAAATATTACTTACCTAGCATATAAAGAACATAATATTAACAAATGAATATTAAAAATGAATCATAATTACTATGTTTATTTAAAATAATATAATACCTTGTGGAGGCATAAGAAATTGATTCGTTGGATTTGTTACTATTTCTAAAAGAACTCGAGAATCATTTGCAGTACTTTCTCTTCTAGCCTTTACATATGTAAAACACATGTCAAATAAGGAACAACACACAATATTTTGGGTTGGTTAATTCTTTTGCTCTATAATTAAAATAGTAATTAAGTATATGAATGTACCTAAAATTATGGAAAGAATTTTGAATTATGTTGAACCTTAGGAGATGTATTAGTAAAAGATGGTGAAGTAATGACTCTTTTTGCAAGACGATTAACTGCATATAAAACTTTACAAATGTACTTCAAAATTGTCTAGGTCGAATGTTGAAAGCGTTCTACATTGGCTCTAGTTGTCTCACTATGCCCTATAATCATCAAGAAAATTGCTATTTGTTCCTCCACAGTTAAATGACTTGTTGCCTTTAAGCCTCCTAAACTCTTCAACTCATCACATAAGCTCAAGAATATTATCTTTCTCATTCTTAAGTTTTCATAAATCCTTATAGGATTCTCATTCAAAAGTTCTAATATCCAATCATGACATGGTAGAGCAGAAGTTCTATATGGTTGTTTTTGTAAATAAAAATATTTGTTCTCTCCTTTAGCTAGAGAAATATAATGATTACCTTCTTCTGTCATCATCAAAATCCAATTCAAAATCTGATAAGAAATCCATGTATCTATAATGACAACATTAAATAATTCATAAAGCATTCAATCAAAAGGTTTAATCAAATATAGACAAAATATTCATATAAAATATAGACTTAATATTAAGTAAAATATTCATACAAACAAACTTAAAATTTTAAACTATGGAATAATGCTTAATATAAAAGTGTCAAATTAATAAGAATTTAATATGCAATAACATGAAAATATAACTAAAGCTACATAATTCAATACAGCTTCCTTGTATTTGTCATCTTCATAAAAATATCCCTATAAAGTGAAGAATCATGTGGATCCTTCATAACTTTTCCATATTACACATTATCAACTCCCAATTCATCTAAGGAATTCATTCAAACTTTCCATCATTATGTTAGACTCTTGAGATCTATTCTCTACAGTAGATGATGTTTTGCTCGGTTTTTTCTCATGTAAATAATTCTTCCTTTTTTATTATTCATCAAGTATAAGCAAGACCTCTTCTACAATGTTATAATGTGTCTTCTTTGTCTTCTTATTCTTGGGAGATTTCTTTCTCTTAGATGGAGAACTTATACCTTAATCTTCTTTTTATTACACGAGTAATCTTCATCAACATCATTTCTATGTTCCTCTTCTGTACTATTCGATGGGGATTTAGTTTATGGATGTGCATACATATACAGTAGTATCTCCAAAAATATGACACAAGTTTCAAAATTCGTTACATCATTTTTTCTTAAATCTGTGAGCCATTTTATACACCTATAGTGATGAAAAAGAAATATGAGAATAAATATTATACAATATGATATATTAATAAAACAAAGACATATGTTACCTTAAATAGATTTTCCCAATATTCATTTGTAGCATTAACTTCACCAGTAAAGGAGTTGTAACCGATTCCTGTTTTTTTGAGTAAGTTCTTGAAATTCTTCAATCTAGCCCTTAATCTATTATACTTATTCTTCAATTCAATATTAGTATACTTCTTATTGAATTTTGTTTGAAGCCCTGCCTTAATATTCTTCGAACTAGATTTGGAAAAGGTAGTATTCAATTTCCCTTCTTCACTTCTTGAACCATTAAGGAGATTCACTGCATCTCTATGATATCATTCCATACCTCATCTTTTTCATTTATTTTCACACAATCATTGGAATCGTTCATATTGTTCAAATCTTTCATCACTAAATGTAATCACATATAAGTAACATCAATCACAATAATTTCTACAAAGTATTAAATGCTAAACATAGTTCAAAGTAAACATGAGACAACCACAACAATTTTTACAAAATATTAAATGTTAAACATGGTTCAAAATAAACATAAGACAATCATGATAGGATTTCAATTCCATTGAATTCACACAAGAAATTGATCAATTAAGGATGCCATCTGGAAATAAATTTGACGAAAATCAGATATTTGGTATCGCAAAGGGCCATCTAATGACAAGAGATTCTTTATGAGGTATGTTGCCACTTTAACTTAAAGACATCAACCACAACATATATGTTCATCAATTAGCGTTAATAGTGGTAATATATTAAATTCCAGTGCTTATTTTAATGGATTTTTGATAAAAATTCCTAAACTATCACTGATCTTGAAAGTCATGACTGCCCATTATTTCTTGAATACTACTTGTCTTTACACCTCTTCACCACCACTTATTAGCCTTTTCACTACTGTCTCAACCTTACCTCTTCCCAGTACTCCTAGAACACCAGTCTTCAAAGACGTCCAATGCATACTTCTTGTCTTTACACCAGTCTTCACTGTCGTCTGTGGTCCTTCCTCAGTGGGTGCCTT
Source organism: Erythroxylum roraimae (assembly GCA_027568915.1). Lineage (NCBI taxonomy): Eukaryota > Viridiplantae > Streptophyta > Magnoliopsida > Malpighiales > Erythroxylaceae > Erythroxylum > Erythroxylum roraimae. The sequence goes on along the minus strand of JAOSBL010000005.1, from coordinate 20,056,826 downwards.
ATTTCTTGAAATTTGACAACAAAAAGCTGACCACAGACGACGTGAAGACTGGTGTAAAGACAAGTAGTATGCATTGGACGTCTTTGAAGACTGGTGTTCCAGGAGTACTGGGAAGAGGTAAGGTTGAGACAGTAGTGAAAAGGCTAATAAGTGGTTGTAACACCCAAATACCCCCTGGGAGGATACATGGATGCCACCCAAAACAGTACAAGCCAATCACACACAACACTTACAATACATTACATCATACTGTCAAAAACAGAA
>JAOSBL010000005.1:20030443-20045649 GCA_027568915.1 Erythroxylum roraimae | reverse complement strand
TGACTGGGAAAAAGAAGTCCAAGGGGAAGAAGAGTGATGGTGGTTCAGTGTTCTCTGCGTCAGGTTTTGGGTTGCTTGGAGATGAAGAGAATGGTGATGGGGATGATGATGGCGGTGGTGGTGGTGGTGGAGAGAAAGATAGTGAGGGAGATGATGAGCTGGTTGTTGGTTTTACAGGGAAGAAGAAAGCGTCGAAGAAAGGTAGTAAGATTGGTGGCAGCTTGTTTACTGCATCTGCTTTTGATGTTTATGATGATGAGGAGGAGGAGGAGGAGGAGGAGGAGGAGGAGGTGATTGATAAAGTTGAGGATGAGAACGATGGTGTAGATGCTATTCACTTTATGGGGAAAAAGAAGTCATCGAGTAGTGGTAAGAAAGGCGTTGGTAGGGGTAATGGGTCTGCTGCAGTTGGGTTTGATGCTTTGGGTGAGCATGAGGAGGAGAAGAAAGATGAGGACGAGGACGAGGACGAGGATGGTATTATAGATGCTATTCAGTTTATGGGGAAAAAGAAGTCGTCCAAAAGTAGTAAGAAAGGTGTTGGTAGAGGTAGTGTGTTTGCTGCAGTTGGGTTTGATGCATTGGATGAGGATGTGGAGGAGAAGAAAGATGAGAAAGATGATGTTGCTGACATAACTTTCTCGGGCAAGAAGAAATCGTCCAAGTCTACCAAGAAGGCTGATAATAAGTTCAGTGCTGCATTTATTGATGGGGAGAATGATGGAGAAACTTCTGTGTCTGGGTCTGCTAAACTTGGCGATGACATGGTTGAAGAGGAGGATGAAGATGGATTAGCAATGGCTTTCACTGGAAAAAAGAAATCTTCTAAGAAGAAGGGGCATGCTGACAGTGTTTCTGCTACAGCAGGCGAGGTCACCGATTTAGTTCAACCAGCGGAGCCTAGTACTGGCAGGACTATTGATTCTAAAGACCAAAAGAGTGAGGAGGCTGTAGAGACTTCAAAAAGCAAGAAGAAAAAGAAGAAAGGGGGAAGAACTGCTCAAGAAGAGGATGATTTGGATAAGATTCTTGCAGAGCTTGGTGAGGGACCAAAACCTCCTGCACCTTCACTGCAAGGGGAGAAGGCTCAACCTCTGTCCGAGCCGGATGCAGCTGCTGATGCTCCTGGTGAAAAGGAAGGTGAGGCAGAAAAAGAAGAGTCTGCTGCAGCTAAGAAGAAGAAAAAGAAGAAAGAGAAGGAGAAAGAGAAGAAAGCAGCAGCAGCTGCAGCTGTGGCTGCTTCAGATGTAAAGGAAGAAAAACAAGAGGAATCAAAAGTAGAAACAGTAGAACCAAAAAAAAGTGATGTAAAGGGTAAAGCGGTTGACAAGAAGGTTCCAAAACATGTCAGAGAGATGCAAGAAGCGCTAGCCAGACGAAAAGAAATGGAAGAGAAGAAGGCTAGAGAAGAGGAGGAGAAGAGAAGGAAGGAGGAGGAGGAAAGGCGTAGACAAGAAGAACTAGAGAGGCAAGCAGAGGAAGCTAGGCGTAAGAAGAAAGAAAAAGAAAGGGAAAAACTTTTGAGGAAGAAACTGGAAGGCAAAATCTTATCTGCAAAACAGAAGGAAGAACAGCGGCGATTGGAGGCTATGAGAAACCAAATACTTGCTAACGCCGGTTCTATCCCTGTAGGAGACAAAGAAGGTGCTCCAACAAAGCGGCCAAAGTACCAGACCAAGAAATCGAGACCGGCTCATAATCAAGCAAATGGTGCTGCTTCTGTGAAGCCTGAGGAAACTTTAGAGGCTAAAGAAAAAGAGAAAGAGCAACCAGAAGTCATACTTGAGGTGGAGACCAAGGAACTGGAGAAAGTTGACGAAGTAAAGTTAACAGACTTTGAAGAGAAATTGGAATCGGTTAATGTTGGACAGGAAGATGGAATGGAGGAAGACGATGATGATGAGGACTGGGATGCAAAGAGTTGGGATGATGTTAATCTTAATGTTAAGGGTACTTTTGATGATGAAGAATTGGGTTCTGAGCCTGAATCTGTTGTGAAGAAAGAGGTAAAGAGCTCTGCACCAGCGTCTCGTGGTGAAGGTTGGTTATACTGCCCAAATTTCCTTTATTTGTCTTTCTTTTCTACTTCTTTGTAATTTCATTTTGGCTTTTGATTGACATTGTTTTTTGATATTTGGTCTTTGATTTTGTAGCTCCTTCTGCAAACATAAAAGCTGAAGTTGCAGCAAAAAAAACTGTTTCTGGACAACCAGTGAAATCTCAGGAAGCGGAAAGCCAGGTTGAAACTATTGGAAAAAATAGAAGAAAAGACACCATTGCGAGGAAGAACGAACCAAGTTCAGATACCAAAACTGAAGAAAACCTCCGTTCTCCAATTTGCTGTATTATGGGGCATGTTGATACTGGTAAAACCAAGCTGCTGGATTGTATCCGAGGCACTAATGTACAGGAAGGTGAGGCTGGAGGCATCACACAACAAATTGGTGCGACATACTTTCCTGCTGAGAACATAAGGGAGAGAACCAAAGAATTGAAAGCAGATGCAAAACTAAAGGTCCCTGGTCTACTGGTAATTGATACCCCTGGCCATGAATCATTTACTAATCTGCGATCTCGAGGATCAGGTCTATGTGATATTGCCATTTTGGTTGTTGACATTATGCATGGTTTGGAACCACAAACCATAGAATCACTTAATCTTTTGAAGATGAGGAATACAGAATTCATCGTTGCATTGAACAAGGTATTATATTCTTTACCATCATTGATATCATCTGTCTTTTTTTTTTTAGGAGGATTATTGGTCTGTCTCCTTACTAGGAGTGTCAAGTTACTTTATAATATTGCAGGTGGACAGGCTCTATGCATGGAAAACTTGTCGTAATGCACCAATTACAAAAGCCATAAAGCAGCAGTCAAAAGATGTGCAAAATGAATTCAATATGAGGCTCACACAGGTTCAGTAATTTAGTTTGTTGTTTTTCTTCATAAAAGTTCATTGATTCTATAAGGAGACTCCAAAGTTTGTGCTTTGTTGGATCCTAGATTGTAACTCAATTCAAGGAGCAAGGACTGAATACTGAATTATACTATAAGAATAAGGAGATGGGAGAAACCTTCAGCATCGTACCTACCAGTGCAATTAGGTATGTCATGGATCTCTGATCTTCCTCTTGTAATTGGTTTTACCCTGATAATCTTCAAGTCAACTTTTGTTTGCTGATTAGCTTAATAGTTATCCTGATATTTTCATTGTTCTTTTTCGTAGTGGAGAAGGCATTCCTGATCTATTGTTGCTACTGGTTCAGTGGACTCAGAAAACTATGGTTGAGAAACTGACTTTCAGCAATGAAGTGCAGGTATGTGTCTCTCCAAGATTTTTCCTAATTCATGGAAGCCTAACATAAGGCTAATATCTAATTGTTTTCTGGTGATGTATGCAGTGTACAGTGTTGGAAGTCAAGGTCATTGAAGGCCATGGGACAACTATCGATGTGGTCTTGGTTAATGGTGTGCTCCATGAAGGAGATCAAATTGTTGTTTGTGGCTTGCAGGCAGGCTTAAAATCTTTTTTGTGTTAAGCATGTACAAGATGATATTTTCTCTTTTATTGCCCCCTTGCTCACCTCTTTCTATGTTTTTACCCTGACCATATAGGGGCCCATTGCGACAACCATTCGAGCTTTGTTGACACCACATCCAATGAAGGAACTCCGAGTTAAGGTATATTTTATTTTTTTATTTTCAGTATGTCGCTCAACTGCTCTCTTCCAGGATACTGTTTTTGCTAAATGATCATCTTGTATGCCCAAGAAGACTAGCATTTATGTCTACTTAAAACTGCTGTTAAATTGTAATACTAGAGAGCCTAGAGGTGACCTTCAATGAGAATCAGATATTGCACTAGGCTATCTTTTGGAAACTTGAACAGTTGCAGAATTATGTGAAGTTAGTTTAAACAAAGAGATGGCTTTCATACCATACGTTCCAGAAAATGGTAGGTACCGTTTCAGGATAAAGTATCACCCGATACCAGTGATTTTGGTTGGTACCGGTTGAAATTGCTAATACTGGTAAGATACCGGACTAGAATTCAAAATCTAAAATATCAAAAGATCAAAATGTAAAATAAAACATTTTATTCAATGCCCCTAAAATAAAACATTTTATTCAATACCCCCCTTGACTGCCCCCTCCCCATTGTGCAAATGTAAGCACAAAATCCCTAATTTAGCTGCTGCTCCATTGCTTTCACCGATTTCCTTTCCACCGCTGACTTTGTTGTTATTTCTGACTGTTTGCCACTGACTGTTGTTTTCAACCGCAAGGTGCCTCTTTGGTTTAGGCATTGTACCATTAGAAGTTTATCAAACGGTGATGACCTTGCCATCACGCATATTTTGTCTACCATTTCCATTCTCTGTTTATGGGTGTTCGGCTCCTTCTATCACGATTTCTTCATCATTCTTGAGCTCTAGTATTCCATATTCTCTAGCTTTAGCTTTTGCAGTGAAAGTGTTGTCTTCTGTTATCATTTTTATGTTCACTCCTGTGGCTTTTCAAGGTTCTATGGCTTTCTCAGCCCCAAATCTACATGGATATTTGAGACGACCTCAATCCCTAACAAACTCAAACCATCTTCTTGTAGCTTTTGTTCTGCAGCATTATTAGTGTGATTCTTCAGGTCATTTTCAGCAATTGTCCTGTGAGCAAATGCTACGCATTGAAGGCTACTAGCTTTCATGGTTTCTATTATTTTTCCTATTTTACTTTTTTCATCTTCGGCACAATCCATCAGCTGGAATGTAGACTGAAAAGCAGAAATGGTATATTGAAGGAATATTTTATAATTTTATAAATTTAGGAACTATTTTATAATTTTAAAAGATTATCTGAAATGATATCGGATATTGACTGGTACTGGTACTGTACTAAAACAAATCCAAAACCAGGTCTGGTACAGTATTTGCAACAATGAGTTTAACGTGGTAAATGGCTGACTGCTTTTCTTCTGTGCTCCAGTTGACATGCTACAGGAAATGAAAGAATCATGTTACAGAAAGAACCTCATAATGTTTATAATTGGTGAAATGTCTTGGTCTTGTGTGGGCACTTAAGTGGATTTCCATGGACCTCGCTTGTGGAATTTGTAGCAATTTCTGCTTTGATTTTAGCCTCTTTTGACTACCAATTGTTCAGTCTGACTTTTGCTTCCGTAAAAATTGTGATATTAAAGTTATTATTATTATTATTATTATTTTTGCTTCCATTTTCTAGTTCTGATAGTTTTATACTCAAATTGGGTAAGTTGGAATGTTTTCTTGTGTTATTTGTGGTGTTCTGACCACCTAAGATTTCTGTATTGTCTTGCTTTCTGGCCTCTGGAGAAATGTAAATGTTGATTTATCAAGTTTTTGGGTTATCTGACTGTATATACTTTCCCCTTATTCCAACATTACTAGTATGGCGCAGTAATTCTCTTGTGTTCTGATATCAGGGTACATATCTTCACCATAAAGAAATAAAGGCTGCACAGGGGATCAAGATCACAGCACAGGTAATCAATATTTAACAGACAACAGCAATGGAATCTTAGAAATCTGGGTTCATGCATACATTATCCTTGACTTCCTTATGCATCACAGATTGTGGATTTGATAGTCATGAAGTTATAACAGCATAGTACTGTTGGCATTTCTTTTCAAATGCAGGGCCTTGAGCATGCTATTGCTGGTACGGGTCTGTATGTGGTAGGGCCAGATGATGACTTGGAAGATGTTAAGGAATCAGCAATGGAGGACATGAAGTCAGTCATGAGTCGAATTGACAAAAGTGGCGAGGGAGTGTATGTGCAGGCATCTACCCTTGGTTCCTTGGAAGCATTGTTGGAGTTTTTAAAATCCCCAGCAGTGAGCATTCCTGTTAGTGGAATTGGTATAGGCCCTGTGCATAAGAAGGATGTTATGAAGGCCAGTGTGATGCTTGAGAAAAAAAAGGAGTATGCCACAATCTTGGCATTTGATGTTAAAGTGACACCTGAGGCTCGGGAACTTGCGGATGAATTGGGTGTGAAAATTTTCATTGCTGATATCATTTATCACTTATTTGACCAGTTCAAGGCTTATATTGACAACCTGAAGGAAGAAAAGAAGAAGGAAGCTGCTGATGAGGCAGTGTTCCCATGTGTTCTTCAAATTTTACCAAATTGCATTTTCAACAAGAAAGATCCAATTGTACTTGGTGTTGATGTTGTTGAAGGCATAGTAAAGGTATGTTTTCTGTATAATCTTACCTTTCTGCTCCTTGATTGGTGCATTGAATTGTCTGAATTACTATTGCCACACGGGACAACCATACACATGGAATGACTGTCTTACATCTTTTTTCTGATGATTTGACCATGTTTAGTATCTTACCTATCTTACCAAGTAGGCTGCAACTGTATGGAACTCTTTCAGATAGCTTACGATACTGTTTTCATCTCTGTTTTCACCTCTGTTTTCACATGGATCACTATAATGATTCATGTTGCTTTGCCTTGATAGTAATTTTCTTTCTTATTTTGCGTGGGATAATGGTGCCTAGGCCTTCCGTTCCACCATATTAATAATACGTCTTTTATGGGTGGTTGTCGGAATCTTTAGTATTGTTTGCATTCTTCTATGTAGTTTAATGTCCTAGAAACCCAGGGATTCTAGAAGTTATTGCTATACTTGTATGTAGGTTAATAGTATCCTAGAGATTCAGGATTTTGTCATTTGGTAATTTTTTGTAGCCTGGTAATTGAATTGTTGTCGCAATTATTTCTGGCACTCCGTCAACTTATGGGCTTTGTCAACAGGTTGGCACCCCTATTTGTATTCCTCAGAGAGAATTTATTGACATTGGCCGAATTGCTTCCGTTGAGAATAACCACAAGCCCGTAGATTTTGCCAAGAAGGGACAGAAGGTGGCCATCAAGGTATAACAATCTTAAATATGCCTGCATTTCTTGAGTTAACCACCAAGTAATTCGGCTCATAATGGTGGTTAGTATTGGGCTTACTCTCTTCCCGAATTGTGTGATTTCACAGATTGTTGGCACAAATGCCGAGGAGCAGCAGAAGATGTTTGGCAGACATTTCGATCATGAAGATGAACTTGTCAGCCATATCTCAAGAAGTTCAATTGACATCCTTAAAGCTAATTATCGGGTAAGTTTGCCTGAAAAATCAAGTTTAGCTGATTCTTTTTGGGATGATGGGATCTCAGTTAGGTTGTTTCTTCCAATAACTGTTGTTGTTTCTATAACTTCTTATGTACAGGATGATCTCTCTATTGAGGAGTGGAGGTTGGTTGTTAAACTTAAAAGCTTGTTCAAGATACAGTAAGCATACACCTAGATGAACGGTTGAGTTCTGTTCTACAAATACTTATAAGAGCATTCTCGGTGACCTGACAACTTAATGTGGAGGGTTTATCCAGAGGGATAAAGGCATGATCTGAAGTCTACAAATGCAGATGTCGAAACTTGATAAAATTATGTGGAGGATGGTGTAGTTGATGACACAGTGGGATCAGTCTTTTTACTGTTTTGCTAATGATGTTATTTACATTACTTGATGGTCACACGGGCGCTATGTAAAAAAGGCAACTTGGGCCACAGGCACGGGAATGACGATGCTTTGAGATGTTTTTATATTTGTGGGAAAATTTTGAATAGCAGACATTCTTTCCCTGACACTTTTGGAGATGGGAGCGCCAGCTCCGTGTGTTACTGGATAGGCTTGAATAGCTGGTGAATTCTTGTTGCCTTACTGATACATGGATCCGTTGGTGATCTTGTTCTATATGTCCTGAATACTCCAAATGCAATTTTGATTGGTTTATGCCAATATAGAATTTCCTTTTTGTTGCACTTTACATACCTGGTGTTCATGATTTGAATTAACCCTCCTTGCCTTGTTTAGTTTGTGTTCAATGTGTTGGAAACAGCCATAAGGCGTCACAGCTGACTGGCTTTGGTGGAGGATATCCAAAACCTTCTTAGTTGATCTTTTAAAATGATTACCTTTTTTTTTTCTTGGCTATATAAGCGGCAAATATTCTGAGAATGAATGCTGTCCACACATCCGGTTGTGCCCTCTTGAGTAGTTTTGAGTGCCGAGTGAAGTCAAGTATAACTGCGACTTATCGTGTACGGAGGTGTGGCAAAGGAAAAAGTTACAACCTTTCCGTAGGATAATATGTTGTGGAAGTAGAATAATTGATTCTAAAAGTAAAATTATATACCCACGTTTTCTGGTGAGAAATTTATTTAAAAAACTATAGGATTCAAGATTTTTTGACTGAATATACGATTAAATTGTTCTTCGTTGGTCATTGCTGCAACTAATGTGGGGATCTACAAATAGTACCAGACTACAGCCAACTTGATGGGCATTTTTCATCAATTCTTTCATAAAAGCAAAGAAAAAGATTTTCTGCCCCTGACACCAGCAAAGTATTTTGGTTTCATCTTATTTGGAAGCAATCCTTGAGCTCGAAAGCATCCTTTATCGCTTGGTTGGTTATTATAAACAGACTGCGAATATAGTGCAAATGGTTTAATCCGGTAGATAAAGAATATGTGCTATGTCATGCAGCAGATGAAGATCGTAATCACCTATTCTTTACGTGTGAATATTCCAAAGTGATTTCGGGTAGGATTCAACATATGGTGGGAGCTGAGACATCACTATTTGATTAGCAAGGAACATTGCAATGGTATGTCAATCGTACTCAACACAGTAACCAATGTCATATTGTTTAAAGCTGCCTTCACTCAATCTATCTATCAGCTATGAAAAGAAAGGAATACCAAAATGTGCAAGCATGAAGCAATGGAAAAATATCAGCTAGTGGATAAAATCTTGAATGAAATTCGAGCGAGCCGGAGTATGCGAGCGAGATGGCATATCTGATCATAGATAAGATACCTTTTGGTTTATCTTTCTAATTCTGGATAGTTCCTAGTTGATCCTCTATGTGAAGGGGTGTAAGTTACTGTAAATAGTTAGGAGTGACTTGGTTTTAAAAAAAAAACATAACTAGATTTGCCCGAGCATGACACCGTAACAATTTAATGCAAGAACTTAATATCACTAATTTTATTATGATTATTTTCTACATGACAAATGCGACCAGTTCAATGTAATTAGTAGCACTGACATGAAAAGAAAAATGATGTGTGATAAAAATAAACTTGGAAATACATTTTAGCGTTTTGTACACCCAGATAAATAAACAACAATAAAAACATCAACAACAATCAATTGTTGTTGTCGTGATAAAGAATTAATAATGGTCTTGATATATTGCTCCAAATTCTGCTCTCCATGCTTCATCATCATCCGGAATTGTACTTTGTGCTACTTCAGAATCCCGAGTGTATAGTGGTTTCAATGCAGATTCTGGCAATCTGCTTTCTGCGAGGTATTGTTTCATTGTTATCGTTTCCATCTTATGCTTTCTTTTCAGCTTCTCAATTTGCTTCTTTAACTTGTCATTCTCTGTCTGTGCATTAGTAAAGTTTTCCTGAGAGTGACACAAGGACCAAATATATAATAATGGTGTAGTTAAATGATGTTTGTTTAGATGCAATGAATTGACATTTGCGGCTGAGGCTATTTGCTCAGCTTCTCTCAATCTAACAAGTTCTCCAGCAGCATGAACAACTTATGTTGTGTCTCTAAGCTGGATTCTAAGGCTGTTGTTCTCCTTTTTTAGTAAGTCCCTCTCTCTTTCCCTCTCCACTCTTATAGTAGAAAGCTCAGCTGCAAGTGATCTGACAAAGCGAGCGCGACCTTTACTTCTTGCTTTTATTGCTTCCTTTTTCACCTCTGTGATCCTTTCCATGATTGTACGGTGTTTTCCAACCAATGTTGGACAATTTTGTCCTTTCCTATAAAGTTCGACAACTATTAATTGCAATTTTTGGTTTTTAAATAAATTATCAGTTAAGTTACGTAATTTGATCCAGATAAAGATAATAAAGTGGCCCAATAAATGATCTAGATTAATGGGTCAAAGTTCGGGTAAAAAATGAATCTCAATTAGTGTGGACCATACCCATATCGGCCTTGTGATGGGAAGCCCGATATGGAAGCTATATAAAGGTTAAGGTCTCCTACAGTTGCTTATATCAATCGTAATCATAAGGAATCTCTGACCCGTTAAGAGAGCTTACATATTGAGAAATTTATAGAAAGACATAGCTCGTGTCCCGGAGAGGACTTTCAGTAAAGGCCTCGGGAGATTCGTGATCGTTTGGAGCTCGAAATCGACATCGGAATTAGAGATGGAACCGAAATCAGGTATTTTGCATTACCTTCATTTTTAATCCTTTCATGTTGATCTTGGGTACGTAATAAGGTTTGTATTACGTATTACATATGGTATTAGAGCGGTTATGTGATCGGATTGCCAGAAACAAAGGTTTTTCAATTTTTCATCTCATATAGTTTTCCTCGATTTTTGATTCGTTTTTTCAGTTTTTTACATATATAATTACGTAAAAGTAGTATACATAAGGCTAGCTATGAAAAATGGGTCGAATGGAGCAAAAAATGACATCCCAGGATGCCAGAAATTGGCTTCAGTGTTAGAGGAGGAGAAAACATGCGACTCGCAACTCACGACCCGCGCTCCCACGAGCGTGGGACAGCGGGCGCGTGCTGCGCATGCATCGCATCCCGTCCGTACACGTGGCACGTCGGATGAGGGACACGTGGTGGCGCGTGCAATGCACGCACCGTACAGTAGGCACACGTCTACGCGTGGGATGCGAGTGACGAGCACGCACCAGAAGCACTTATGCGCTTCGGTGCAGGCACGTGCAGCGCACGCGTGGCCCCCACCATGCACGTCAGCCATACGGATGCTACAGTATTTTCCCAAAAAAAAATTCCAGATTTCCCGTAAGGGTGCCCCGGGGTGTTTTGAGTCAGTTTCTGGGTCCGAAAAATTTATAAAGTAAGTTTTTCCATTTTTATGGATTTATTACATTAGTAATAAATTAAAGTTTAACTCTAGAAAAAGGATTTAAGTTATTTTGAATCTGATTTCAAGTGAGTGTTCATGCTTCAGACATCATATGAGGGAGATACATGAGGTTCTTGTGTCTTGGGTCTCATGTTCAGTGTTCGGGATTGCATGATAGTCGATCAGAAAAGGAATTAAGACATTCTGAAGCCATTTTTGAGTGAATTTTCATGCAACAAACTTGTCATAAGGGAGATACATGAGGTTTTCGTGTCTCGGGAGGCCGGTTCAGTATCCAGTGACACACGATAGTCACTCTATTGAGATATTTCTTTTACAAAAGTCTTAAATGAAGTTTTCAAAGAATCTCTTCAGCACGAGTGTGTGATAATGAGACTGTGCATTCGGTTTTTTGCATTTATTGATGTTACATTGTCACATACCATATGCCCATAAAGAATGTGAGGATAACATAAAGATGTATCCTTTGTGTTTGTGGACTTTTTGAGTGCTGATGAGAATGTAATCACTAATGTGGCCTTTTAAGTTGGTATTTTGAATTGTTCTGTTTGCATGTGGGGAGATGTCTCTGATTTTATGTTTGGTTATTTTGCCCAAAGGTGTTGGCCTTACATAACATTTTGAGATGTTCATAAAGGCATTAGATGGAGGAAAGCTATTACTCAAGTGATCTATTCACCCAAAGGTGGTAGTGTCATAAGAGTTGATGGTCTTTACTCTGATCACTTTTATGTGAAGATCTAATTGCATATATTATGTATTTAGCCCAAAGGTGTTTCATAATATGTGTGATCAGATTTTCAGTAAAGATATTATTTAATGGCTTTGAATATCGCTGTTATCCTACATTTGTGTTGATTTAAAAGATTATCATCTTGAAGTCATCTTTTCAGTCAATAAAATCAGTGACACCATTGAAACCCTGATATAAAGAAGTGGACAAAGGATGTATCACTATGGAGATAGCTGTGGTTGATATGACCATACTGACAGATATGTCATCTCCATTTACATCCATGACCTTGAAAATTCATAAAGCAGCCAATGAAGTATAGGATCAGTCTAACAAATTATATTTGATGACCATTAAGATATCCATTCCTAACTATCTGCAAAGTGGACTTTCAGACACAGACATAGTGAATGAGTTTTTTTATAATGTCTCCCAGAGGTACACATTCTCATCTAGTGTTGAGACAAGTGCCTTGATGAAAGAATTATTCTCTATAGGGTATACGAGAGAAAAGGGGAGTAATGGAGTACATATCGAGACTAATTCATCTTCACAGTAGATTGAAGATGTTGGGACTTCATTGCTTTGATAGCCCATTGCGTTGCTAAGGAGGAGAAACTCAAGCTTGCTACTTCTACAGCCCTCGAAGCAACTAAAGGGAAGATAAAGATGAAGCCCGTTGAATTCAAAAGTAAAAAATTCAAATCTTCTCCACATGCTGAAGTTAGTCAAATTAGCGCTGATAAAGGACCTAGGACATAAAGAAACCAGTAGTATAAGGTTTAAAAGTTTAGACTAAGACCATCAGGTTACTCTTTGGCTTGTCAATTTATGAATCTAATTTGCAATAGTTGCATTAAGTATATGGTAGCTATTTAGTGGAACATCTAATCAAGGTATTTCCACAATGCAGTGGTCCATATGTAGGATAAAGTTAAATAAAGGGAAGGAGAAATTGATGGTTCACGGCAATAAATAAGTGGAAGTGATATTTATAAGGGATGTATGTACTGAACTTTGTTGTAAGGTTCATTTGAGTTTTACACGACACATTTTATATGTGATCTTTTGATCAATTTTGGACAAAAAGGTTGACATTTTGCATTTAATACTTCTGTTGTACAGTTGTTGTTTAATGTAAAACATAATGGTACAATTTTCTTGTCATATAGTTTGTATAGAATGTGTCTTACCTCAAATTAGATAAATGCTTCTTTATATCTTGCTAAACAAGTTATGAAATAAAGGACTCTGATGAATAAGAAGTCATACATGGTGTGGCATAAAAGTTTAAGCCACATTTCCAGAGCTAGGCTTGAGAGATTGATCAAGGAAAGCATTTCTTAATTATAGATTACGATGATCGTAGAACATGTGCTGACTGCTACAGGGGTAAGTTGACTAATAACTCATGCTTTTGACTTGTTGAGTATAATACATAAAGATATCGGTAGACCTTCTAGAGTTGCATTGTGCAATTCCAAATGTATTATGACATTTATTGATGATTATTCCCATCATAGTTATATGGAATCAGTTGGAAAAATTCAACAAGATAGTCATATTTGACCGTAGAGGAGAATATTATGGCAAACATCGTATTTCAGGAATTCAAAAGGTCCATTTGCCAGATATATGGAATCAATTAGAATAGTGACTTAATTTACTATGCCGATTAGTTCTAAACAAAATGGAGTATTGTCGAAAGGCATAACTGTATCCTAAAGGACTTGAAGAAGGCAATGCAGGACAGGACTAATCTACCTAATTATCTAGAAGTTTGGAAACCTAGCCAACACATTCGTATATGGGGCTACCCTACTAAGGTAGTATAATCCTTATAAAGATAGATTGCATGCTCGTTCTCCTTATTGCTATTTAGTAAAATATCTTGATCACTTTAAGGCTACAACTTTTACTGTAGAGAAGGAGGGACCAGAATAGTGGACTCACAAGCAGCTAAGTTTCTGGAATACAATGTCTATGATGATGGTGGGCCCTTTGACCCTTTAAATGATAGCAGGGCGGATACTACAGTTATCATGTAACCGTTACTTATACAGTTAGATCCAGTAGATCTAGGTCTTTGTACCGTGCCTGTAAAGGAACAGGAACCTATACTTGTAGACACAGAGGTTCCTGGGGGTACAAGATCTAATACAGTTAAGTAAATCTACTAGAATGAGACGACCTACTATCCCATTTGATTACATAGTTTATCAGGTGTACAGGACTATGATATTAGACATGTTACGGATCCAGTTATTTTTATAGAAGTTACTTTTGGATCCAATGTGGATGCGTCGTGGGATGCAATAAATGACGAGATGCAAGCCATGGAGCATAGTAAGGTCTGGGAGCTAGTTGATTTGCAGCGGAACTGTAAACTTGTCAGTTGTAAATAAAGTTTTGGACTTAAAGGATTTCAGCATAAAGTTCAATGATTTATGGGCTCGCTTAGTTGCCTAATGGTTCACTTAGAGAGAAAGGTTGACTTTATGTTACCTTTAATCATCGGAGGATACATTTTGAGTGCTTAAGGTAATTGTAGCTCATGATAATATAGAGTTTCATCAAATGGTTGTCAAAATTGCTTTCCTGAATAAAGACCTTTATGAAGTGGTATGTACTGCCTGAAGGATTTCAGGATCCAGATGGAACTGACATGGTTTGCGCGTTATGCAGATCAATATATGGTTTACATGAAACCTTCCAAAAGTGATACCTTACATTTGATGAGTTTGTGGCCTCTTTCGGCTTCATGAAAAATAAAGTTAAAAAATGCTTATACTATGGAGTCAAGGGAAGCAAAGTTATCTTCTTATTACTACATGTGGATGATATATTGCTCACATCAAATTACTTGACCATGAGGTTAAACAACTTTTGGTCAAGAACTTTGACATAAAGGACTTTGGTATAGCATCTTCTGTCCTAGGTATTTAGATTTATGGGGAAAGATCTCAACACTCATCAGACCTCTCATAGAATGCATACATTGAGTATGTTACAAAGGTTTACTACGGTTAACAGTAAACCTGTCGTATCACCTGTTTCTCATAGTGAGAGATAATCTTTAGTATAATATCCAAAGAATAAAGTAAAGAGAGACGTTATGAGGAATGTTCCGTATTATAGTACGGTTGATAGCTTGATGTATGCTCAACTATGTACTAGGTAGGACATTGCATTCACTATTTAACTGTTTGGTCAATATCTGGTTAATCCAGTTGTAGACCATTGAAATGCAGTCTAACGAGCGTTGAGATACTAAAGGGAATTAAGAATTATATGTTGACATATAGTATTAGAACATACTAAACCTCTTAGGGAATTCAGATTCATATTTTAGTTGTTGTACTTCAAAACCAATAGTAGTACTCTATGCGTCTGAAGGTATAACATCTGGTCCAATGATTGTAAACACAGGAGGTTTGAAAGATAAGTTTCTTTCAGGGAGATCAAGGTCATCAGGTCTGGGTAGTCTTGG
>JAOSBL010000005.1:19979926-19995541 GCA_027568915.1 Erythroxylum roraimae | reverse complement strand
GTTACATTAAATATTGTTTCATGTAATTTATATTTAAGGTTAATTTCATTAAACTCCTTCCTGAAAACTATCTTTGTCATATTATTTAGCTACCACAATTTTGTCTAACATATTCCGATAATGTCATATTAAAAATTTAAAAAAGTTTAGCGCTGCTACATAATTTTGGGTAAAAATAGATAAAAATTAAAAATATATACTCCCTCCTATCTAAAAGAAAAGTCGTTTTAGAGGGATTTTAATTATTCAAAATAAGTATCGTTCGTGACTTTTCATGCATGTTTATGATTTTATTTCCAAAATTACCCTTTAATTTCTTTCACATCTTAATTGTACAGATTATACATATTAAATTTTCAAGGCACTTCAATATGCAATTAATAAGGGTATATCAAACGTTTCATTAACTTTCTTAATACGTGTGCATCTCTCTAAAACGACTTTTATTTTAGATAGGAGGACAAGTAATATGTTACATTAAATATTGTTTCATGTAATTTATATTTAGGGTTAATTTCTTTAAACTCCTTTTTTATTTAATTTTTCATATTCTAAAAACTATCTTTGTGATATTATTTAGCTACCACAATTTTGTCTATCATATTCCGATAGTGTCACACTAATACTTAAATAATTTTAGTGCTGCTACATAATTTTGGGTAAAAATAGATAAAAATTAAAAATATATATTATATAAGGGTTGTATAATAACTAAACGATAAGCGATAGTTTTCAATTTACATAAAATAAGTGATATTTTTAAAATATAATATCTAAAATAAAAATGATAAATTAAAGAAGGTAAGTTATATTTTTCAAAATATGAAAATTTTAAAAAATGTTAAACTAAAAAGGAGTATTAATATATTAAACCTTTATATCTATTTTCATTGTTTCAATTTCTTGATTTTGGGTTACTTAAGGTTATGGTAAATTATATGTGTTTGCCTAATTTGATGGAATTAAAAGTTCGTTCATCATCAATATGTGTAAATTGATTGTTATGTGATGAAATTATAGGTTGTTGAGTGACTTGTGGTAAGAATTCTGTGGAGATACACGATATATTGTATACCAATAATAAGTTATAAAGCTAGTGTCTTGTGTATAATGGGTATTTGTTATTTTTTTATGGATTTATATTGTGATCTATATGTCACCTATGAAAGCGTGGGTTATGTTTTGTATAGTACATATAGTGTGGTGGCCAAAATTAATGTCTAGCATTAAATTGAGATATAGACTAATATGTGTTTAGATGGAATGTTCATAGTCATATTGAAACAAAAACTAATCCATGTATAGAGCGAACGTTCTAAGCTATATTGTTGTACAAACTAACTAGTGGTCGAAAATTATGCTCAATGGTTACTTTGTTACTCGCACCAATAATTATTGCATATAACATGTATATTGATATAGTTTATCCGAAACAGTTTTTTAGTTAATTAAGAGCAATATTACGTATTTTTTAACTTTTCTAAATTTTACATTTAACGGGATTTTTACAAAGATATTATTGTTGTTACCTATGTATTGATTTTGGAACGTATCTGTTATATGATTATCTCTTTGACAAATTTTTAAAAATTATTTAATACCATAAGATACAGATTTGTACTTTATTTTATTTGTTTTTTTAATTGATAAGTAATACTCTGTTCTATTTGTAATTTAGGTGAGGAGTCCTCCTAAGCAACATGTAAGAGTCTAAAGTGATTTATGAGCACAGTTTCATAAAGTTTGATCTAATAGAGCGACTGTGTTATTTAGTTATTGTTGAAATTTAGAAGGGTAATTATTTTCGTCCAGACAAAGGTAGGAGTCCATATGCGCAAGTAGTGAGGTGATCCCACTTGCAAACTCATAATAATGCGACTAAAAACAATGCAAGACAACTCATAATGGCTATCTCTTTCCTTGACCAAGTACGCCTTGTTTTCTATGTAGGCACGTAGTAATATTCAACTTCAAGATTTGGTATGCAAGTTTTATACACTACCTTTAGAAAGTGTATGTACATAATGTGCTGAAAAGAAGTTCCAAGGAAATACGTACAATCTAAACTTTATCATAGAATTTTAAAAACAATTGTAATTAACAAACTTAGGCCCCTCTTTGCGATAAATTATGAAGTTTCTACGATAACGAGGGCCATATAAGAAGTTCAAGAGTCACAAACAAATAAGAAACGCATCTATTCAGGCCCTATTTGTGTACTTTTAACATGTTTTCTGGTATTATATTTTTCTCATCTACTGGATTGGTTTGGATTGAGAGTGACAAAGAGACTGCCTGATTGAGGTTTGCTTTAAGTTATTGTAAAAGCATCATTTCACCAATTTTGAGAAAAAAATGAGTATTTAATGTGATTGAGAAGTGGTAGGTACTACTTGAGTGTAATGAAACATTAAGAGCAGGTAGAAGGAAATACCTGGGCACGAGCTAAGCAAGATTAAAGTATGCTAATGTGGATTGCAAGACAAGAAAGAAGAAAGTTTACCATTGGAATGGATGATAATTCTTAAGGTAGGTAATAATGAGCAGTTCAAATTGAAGAAACATACGAGGGTTATGAAAAAGTCATGGTTATATTTAACTTTAAGAAAATGGATTATAACCTTCCAATTCACTTACTACCAAGTAAAAATACGCAGCCCATAAGCTGCACTAATGTGCATAATTATTGTAGTTCTCAGCAGAAACAAGATTCTTACCTATAAAAAGAGGAAACCTCTCCCTAGGTCTCTTCTCTTGATTGGGGCCTAAGAGGGTGAAATTGGAAAGCTACCCCCAACTTCCGTAGAATATGAGATACAGAGCATTGAATTGAAGTTGCAAGCTTTTAATTGCTTCAAACATCCTCTTGGAGACAATTATTCACGCCTAGTTTGTCTCTTCCATCTGAAGTCTATGGTTATAATTTATGTTTCCGTCAAGTTGATTGTAATAAAATTACAGCTACTTTTTTTGTGTCTCCTTGTTAAGACCGTGAATGAGACCCTTTTCACTCGTTGACAAGATGGAGCCATGGAACCACTAATTTAACCTGAAAGGAGTTTTGATTTTATTTTTTACATTGGAAAGTAAGAGTGCTGCACCAATGTAAAACCACGTTTGAATATGATGGTACGATGTTGACAACCCAAATTGACAAACTATGCTAGTCACTAGACCACAGCCTTAGCAACTTTACAGAGGTCCCAAGCATTAAAGGTTCATCCATAAGTTGTGCTCTCACCTCATCCGATCTTTTCACTTCAATTTTAAGTTTTTAGTTGGAAAGAGAGAGTTATTCCAGCATTCCCACTCGATTACTAGTAGTACAAGTTTGGAAAGGCATATTGGTTTTGGTTGGTAGCTCTTGAAAACTAAACTCAAGCTGTAGTTGCTTGAAAATTAGTATTTTGCAATGAACTACAGCTTGAGATTATCTTGTTAAAGTATCAAAATCCATAGCCTGGAATGAACAAGATTGTCCTACAAACTTGTGTGGAAATAATATATTGGCTGACTAAATTAGTGTACAACTGTTTCTATGGTGTGACATATAAGATAGCCTCCAAAAGCGTTTCCCTTTTTCAATTTTGCTTCAACCATACGAATACTAGTTGTACTGTATACACAAGGGCTGTCTAAAGTGGGAGATCAACACAGGTTATACGGACTCAGGAAAGTGGGCTTTAATTTATCATCGTAATTATCAACCTGTGCTACAATTATAAACAACCCATGTCTCCAAGGAAATATATACAGATCATATAAATAACAAAACAGTCTTGCACGATTTGACATGCAGAGAATTCCCAGCTTTGGTTTGGTTAGAATATGGGAAGCTTTTGACCAAACTCTGGCACATGGCAAACATGCTACTGCCACTTGTAGTTGGTAGCATAACAAGGGTCTACTTTTTCTTGACGTTTTATAAATGGGGTTGGCTGTTTGTGAAGAAACGGTAGCCTTTCTTCACTTGGGAATAAGCAGACTAGAAAACTTTCCATGAACTACGATGTCGAGGAGCCCGAGACTAAAAGAAAGAAGAATATGATTCCAATCCCCACATCGGTTAAAATCATAGGTTATCCTGCTTTCATAAGCTCAGATAGGTATTACCAAAATTCGCAGGTAATATAACAGAAGTTCTTGGTGTCGAGATTGCGAGTTGTGAGTGAAAGGAGCTCTTGTATGGCAGGACGGATGATAATTCTAACTACGAATTATTTTTTGTTACTAATATATTATTTTTGTATATTAAAACTTAAATTCCTTTCACAATTTAAATGAAAAAGATAATGTATTATTTCTAACATAATTATTTTCTCACGGTATTAAAGACTACATCATAAATTCCCATAAGTTCCAGCCAGAAACTCTTATCAATGCTTAGAATTTTTTTAATTTGTCACAATACACTAGTAAAAATATACCTATTAATAATATATTAAAAAGTATAATTATCAATTTCACAAATACATAACAATGAAGAATTAAACAAGGATCGGAATTAATTCTCTTATTTTATTATTATCTTGCCATATTTTCAGATTTAAAATATTACCCCGTATGAAGAAATTGTCTTTGATTTTAATGGATATGTTGATGGCACTCTTCCACCACTACTAATAAGTGGCTTTAACTTGAATTCTTTATCTCCAAAACATCTAAAGTGGCAGAAATTTGATTGCTTTGTATAATATTTTCTCATTGTCTCCCTCTTTAGCTCAATCATAAGCCTAGTTATTGACTAGTTTGCTCCTTGTGATCTCTAGGTGACCCTTGAGCAACATTTCATGCAACAATTTACCTCAAAACACTCCCTCCTTCTGTACAGACTACATACTCTCAAAAAGAGGCAACTTCTATCGCTAATTTTATTTTCATTGTGTCCACCATTGTTGACGAGCTTCCATCCCTAGGATATCATATTTCAGATGATGATTTCCTTCTCCTTACTCTCACTAGTTTACCCCCGCAATACGAGTCCTTCATCATTATCAATTGAACATTATGACTCTCTCATTTTATTTGTTGAGTTTCACTCATCCATGTGTAGCAGCTTCTCTCGCTTTATGCACCACTTTTCCCTAATATAACACTTGTTATCTTATGCTTTGGTGGGATACCTTCACACGAGGCTAGTGGGAGACACAAAATTAGATAGAGAAGTAGTACCAATTGCAAAGCATAAGGGAGAACCCTGCTTCTAATGACTATTGGAGAGTCGTGCCTTCGTATAAGCCACTAAGCTTAATGACTAATATAGGACTCCCTCATGGGCCTTTAAACTCTCATACAAACTCAGCCCACTATTATAATCACAACTAAATCTCTTTTTCTCAAATCCAACTATAATACCTTAACCTAAGATCCTAACCAAGCCCAAACCACCTTTCCCCAACCCAATTATAAAAAATCAACCCCAACGTCAAATTTTTTGGAAATAGAGACATATTAAGCCCTACCGCCACTTTAGGTACTTAAAGTCTTAAAATTGTTAATATAGGTCTCAATATGAAAACAATAGCCTTAAACTTTCGCTACCATAAATATTTAGACTAATTTGGATACTTCACATTTCAATTCTAGCAATGCTACTGAATGATTATCTGAAACGGTGCTACTACTCACAAGATACTCAATCCTCAAATATAAAATATGTCACACTATACAAAGGTTTGAACCAAGTGATTGTCAGTAATGGATAATGGACATACTCTCCCTATTTTCTCTACTAGTAACTTTTACCTACAGTTGTCCACCTTGTCTTATACTTCCTATATATCTTACTACTAACATATCATCTAGAGCTAAATTTATTACAAATAAATCTTATTTTATTGAATTTAATCTTTTTGATTATATTGTGAAGGATCTCAAATTTAAGATATCTTTCTTCACATCTATCCATGATAATATCTATCTAGTAAAGATTCTTCTTCATTTTAAAAGTTCTGTTGCTTTCACAATCACTCATGTTTCACTATGTGGCATCAATGTCTTAGTCATCCATATTGGTCTACACTCTCTAGTTTATCATATTTTTTTCCCATTAATTCAAATGTTATAACTCTTTATATCTTTTGTCTTTAAGTAATATTTATTTTTCATTTCATTTATTTCTTGTATTTCCATAAGATCTTTCCAACTTGTCCATTATGATATTCGAAGACCCACCCCATTACATTCTCTTTTTGATTATCAATATTTTAATTTTTTTTGATGATTTTAGTCACTAAATATGGATCTTTTCCTTAACTCAAAAATCTCATGCACCGCTTTGTTTTCAAAATTTTAAAATTATCACTAAAACTCCTTTTTCTACACCATCAAAGTGTTTCAAAACAACGGAGCTCTTGAAATCATCAAAATTGCTTTTGTCCAATACCTCATTAATCATGGCATTACTTTTCAAATCTTTGCTTTCATACTCCTCAACAAAATAGTCTCGCTAAATACAAAATTTTTCATATTACTAAAATAGGTTTTACTCTTTTTTTCACACCTCCTAAAGTTCTATCGATTTAAAGCATTCTCTAATTTTGTCTATCTTATCAACTTATTACCTACTCTTATTCTTCAATATAAATCGCTATAGTAACTACTTTTTCACACTAAATTTAGTCTCTCTCTTCTTTGTCTTTTTCGTTATACCTGTTTTCCCTTTCTAGACTTCACTCGTCCTAGCAAACTTATACCAAAATGGACACTATGTGTCTTCCTCAGCTATTCTTTTGAATATAAAGGCTATTGCTAATTTGATCCTACTACTTCCAAACTTTACATCTCTTATCATGTTCATTTCTTGAAAATAATTTCTTCCTATGCCAATTCCTCTCTCATTGATCCCCCTTCCTCTCTTTCCTCTACTATATCATTATCTTTGTCTTTTATATTGTTCAAACCCATTCCCTTAGTTCTTTCTCTAAATTATTCGACTTAATCTACTCCCTCAAATGTAGCTCTATATCTGATGATCACAGGTATATATAATCAGAAACCCATTCTTTAAACCTTTTTAACTATATCACCTCTCCCATTAGTTATAATTGCCATATAACTGATCCCATATCCTTCACTTAAACTAACAAATTTTCTCATTGATGCTAAACATTGCTTAATGAATTTAATACTCTTCATTGCAACCACTCCTATACTCTAGTTCCCCTATCATTAAATGTCAATACTACATGCTATAAATGGGTCTTTTGTATGAAACAAAATCCTAGTGGATTTTTGAGTGTTACAAAGCTCAAGTTATTGCTAAAATATATCATCAAACTTGAGGAATGGATTGCACCGATATTTTTAGTCATGTTGTCAAATCCAACACTATTTGTATTATTCTCACTCTTGCCCTTTTTGATAATTGGTCCATTTATCAAATCAATATTGATAATGCCTTTCTCCATAGTCATCTTCAAAAACTACTTTTTATATCTCAATCTCCTAAATTCATAGATCTTGACCATCCATATTGTGTTTATCAACTTCATAAAAATCTTTATAGTCTCAAACAAACTCTTTAGGCTTTTTTTATTGCTTGAGTTAGAAAACCCTTCAGATTAATTTTACTTCCTCCAAACTTGAAACAATCTCTTTTCATTCATAAAACAAAGTCATATTTAATCTTCCTTTTGGTCTATATGGATGATATCTTAGTTACAAATTCTTCACACTTCTTCATTACCTCACTTATCTATAATCTTAACACTAGTTTCCTCATCAAAGACTTAGGTCTTGTTCATCATTTCATTAGCTTCGAAACCACATCCACTTTATATGGTATTTTTCTAACACAATATAATAAAGATCTCCTTCTTTTTATAGGCCTTGACAACGTTAAACTATCTACACACCCATTACCCCTACCCTACCTCTCTTTTAAACCATAGAAATTTGCAACTTAATCATCTTGATATCTAATTTATATCTAACTTATGGTTAACAAAGTCTCCTAACTTTAATATTTTTTTTCTATTGATATTCATTGGATCTTAATTAAATGGATTATTGATATCTACAATCAATAACTTCTCATGGCATTCGTTTCACTAGATTTTTCTCCTTTACCTTACAAGAATATTATGATGCTAATTGGGTTGGTTGTCATGATGATCGTTGTTTTGTGTCTATTTGTTGTATCTTTTTAGCCTAATATAATTTCTTAGAGTGTCAAAAATAACTTATTGTTGCTAAGTCTAGCACTAAAGTTGAATATTGGAATATTGTTTTAGCTATAGTGGAACTATATTAGATCACCTCTCTTGTTGGTGAAATTATATTATCTCACATCAAACATACTCTCTAGTGTGATAATCTTGGTGCTACCTTTCTTGTTACAAATACGGTCTCTCATACTCATATAAAGACATTAAGATTGATATTCACTTCGTTCGAGACTTAGAAGCCAATAAAGTTCTCTTCATCAGGTATATTTCTTCTTTTAATTATTGTTGATGTTATGACTAAAGTTTTGTCTTTTTTACCTTTCAACAACTTTAAAACAAGCTCACAATCTCACACCATCATAAACTTTAGGGGGACTCCAATCTTTTTAGTTGCTAACATACTATGGATATATTGCAACATTTTAAATCATATGTATTATATCAATTATTCAATCTTATCTTGCACGTTGCTAAAGTGTATATTAAAATTTAAACCTTTCAAAATTTAAATGAAAAAGACAATACATTATTCTTAGCATACTTACATTTTCAATTTGTTACAAAGATTATATATTATAAGATTACATCTAAACATATCAATAGTATCTTTTATAATACATATCTTATAAAGGAAGATGTACTACCTTCTCTACAAATCACCTATAATTTTTTTAGTTACATGTCATTACTCTTCTTCA
Source organism: Erythroxylum roraimae (assembly GCA_027568915.1). NCBI lineage: Eukaryota > Viridiplantae > Streptophyta > Magnoliopsida > Malpighiales > Erythroxylaceae > Erythroxylum > Erythroxylum roraimae. The sequence goes on along the minus strand of JAOSBL010000005.1, from coordinate 19,986,675 downwards.
AGTTAGAGTGAAGATATCTTTTAAGCTTAGCTTGTCCAAACATTTATCAAGAACTTCAGTAGAACCTTCATAAGTCTACTAGCTTCTCACTTGATCAAATGAAAGGAATGACCACTAAATTTATATTCAACTTCGTTTTTATAAAGAATTGATTTAACTTAATGTGCTTAGTTTAATCATATTGTACTAGATTATTAGCTATTTTTTGGAGCTTTCTGAATAACACAGTATAGTAGTATAGGTCTCTTTGGCTTAAAACTTATTTTAGTGTGTATGATCCTAAAACATAAACATTCACATATCTAATGAACTACGCTTCTATATTATACTTTTGTTGAAGATCTTGATATTATGTTTTATTTGTTTACATTTTCATATAATAAGATTTCTAGTAATAACTATAAAGTAGCTATAGGCGGACTTTCAATTATTTAATGATGTTTCTTGCCCAATTCTCATTTATAAATCCTTTCACTTTTGTATGTTCATATCTCTTGAAGGTCAGACCTTTTCCTATAGCCTCTTTTAAGTAACACCGAATTTTCATTACAATAGTTTTATGATATTTGATAAATGATTATTATACTGTTTTTTTATGCCCATATTGAGTGTGTTTTGCTTAGTATTTGAGAGTTTTACATTGTTTTTAGTACTTATTTATTTCAAGGGTATTTTCTGATCTTAATTGCATTATGAATCAAAAGGAGAAGAATTCGAGGGAAATCATAACATAAAAAAGAATAATTGGAGTTGTTTTGGAGAGACAAGCCTGTGTGAATATGCACACACTCATATGAGTAACATACATGGAAAATATAAGGATAGTGTAAGAGACTGTAAATGTGTAAAGCTTCAAACTCGCTATTTTTCTTATGGAGAGATACATGGCCATGTAAGTAACATACACGATCGTATCCTTTACACATGTAAACTCTTGTAAATATGTAAACTCACAATTTTAAAGAGTTTTCTGGATAAAGTGTCACACGAACGATGATGTGACTGATTGTGTATAATCTAGAAACCTTAGTTTTGCAATATAAAAGGCAATTATGAAGAGGAGGGAGAAGTGACTGAATTCGACGACTACAGCCAAAGTTAAAGTAAAAGACATGATTTTGAACTTAAGATAAGGAAAACATGAATAGTACTTCAAGAGACTTGATAGAGAGTAGTCTTTCATCACAGATTAAGAGGGATTTCATTAAAGAGAAGGGGGATACACATATCTATGAATCCTTTTCTTTTAATGCTTCTTCTGAACTTTTGATGTTTGCCTTGTCTTCTATGTTTAGTAACTAAGTTTATTTAGTTCCTAAGTAGGATGAACCCTAAGTTGAGATGGATACTATGATTTGATCCTTTATTTAATGCAATTTAATTGATTGATTCATTGAGATTTAATTATGTGTTTCTATTCCTGAATTAATATGTATGGGATATTAGTTCAATGTTTGATGTAATATGATTGAGATAGAGAAATCCTCTTGTATGAATAGATCTACCATAATTGGAAGGAGGTGTATTGATAGTTGTAGTTTGCATCATATTTTAGTGGGTAGTTTAGTGTGTGTTTAGTTGTTAATTTAATTGTTTAGTGCATGTTTAGGTTAGAATTGTGTTAGTTAGTTAAATATTTGTGTTTTATAGGTTAGAGCATGCTTTTGAGCTTTAATGTTGTGTATTTGAGGTGCCTTGATGAGTTTGCTAATGTTTCAGGGTTAATATCCAGAGGAGTTTCGGAGGAGGTTCGAACTAAAGTAGAGGGCCACAATTATGGCCAGTATGCTATGATCATGACAGAAGTGTCAGGGAGGAGCCATGTTCGTGGCAATTCTGCCACGATCGTGATAGAAGGCTCACTCAGGGCCCACGATCATGGTCTACAGAACACATAGATAGCCTTCCATACTTCAATTTTCTAGGAACTTTTCGGACCTTTTGGGCACAGGAAAAACCCTACATTTGCCCTAATTAGAAAAGAATATAAAGAGAAAAAGAGGAGACCTAAAAAGGGAGCCTCCACTTCTGTCATTTGGGGAAATCTTCAAGGGAGAGAATAAGAAGAGAGAGAGAGAAGAGGAAGAAGAGGAGAGAGGAAGTGGGTCTTCTGATCATACAGCCTTCCCGGGTCATCCGATCCAAGTTCTTTCTCCTTTCTATCTTTATTTCCGTTCATTGAATGTATGAGATGATGATTGATTGTATGATGATGGATCTTAGATTGTTGATGATGTTCTAACTTTTCCTTCAAAATTTTACCTTGATTAAATGCTAATATAGTTATTTGTATGTTATTGTGATTAGGTGTTGTGATTAATTGCAGTATTTGCATATTTTAGTAATAAACCGAGAGGATGAACTGGATACAAATAATTGGATTGGATTAATAAGAGTTAAGTGATCCAATAGATCACGTGATTAATTATATAAGTTATTATGTGGAGAGAGATCTCGTGTAAGACCCAGTACTGTATTAAAGAGCTTAATATCTAATTAGAGTTGTCAGTCTTTTGTTAATTGAGAGATTGCAAATTCCATAATTCAATTAAGGTTTACGATTTCGGGTTTAATGATTATAACGAGAGAGAGAGTAATCTACCCTACGATAATCTAGAATTGACACCACAATAACGCATAGTTGACTAGATTAACATTGATGATAGGGAGATCACCTCACTCATAATTTGGTAACTCTTCTTGGTTAATTCCCTTTGTGACTTTTGTGTTGCTCAGTTTCAATTTCGTTTGTGTTAAACTTGCGAGTTAAATTCTTAATAATCACTTTCTCGCATTTACTTTTCTTTGCAATTTTTATTTTCAATTTATCAATTTTCTTAGCCTTAGATAACGTAGGATTTTATTAATTCACATTTTGTATAGGATCAACCCTTCACGTACTACAAATTACGACCCGTACACTTGCGGTATTATGAAGGTTATAAATTGCAAAGCTTGCCCAACACCTAACATACATGTAGACCTAGAGATAGATCGACATACATCCTCTTGATTAGGGTCAAACCTAATAGAGAAATTCACAAATCAATGTAATATGATCATATGTGATTTAACTAGGGAGAAATTTTAGTTAATCAATTGGGGGTTGGTTGTTAATAGTCTTGAGAAAGATATTAACATAAGATAGGAATTTTACAATCCAATGATCGATAATTGAATTATATGATACCTAGGTACAAGTTATTTGATATTGGATTAGTCGTTGTGTTATATTTTTCTTGATTCATTATTGTGTTGCAGTTTAGTTTAATTTAGTATTAAATTAAATCATCATCTTATTCACGGTTATATTATAGAAAAGAAGCCATTACTAGTACTTGTAATTCTAGTAGGATCAACTCGTACTTTCTAGTGCCAGTTATAGTTACACTATGCACTTATAGGTTAAAATTACATTTAATCAATTTTCGAGAGCAACCCTTCCTCAAAGATTTAAACTGATTTCATTGGAGAGAAGGGGGATATACATATCTATGGATTATTTTCTTTTTAATGTTTCTTTTGAACTTTTGATGTTTATCTTGTTTTCTATGTTTAGGAACTAAGTTTGTTTAATGCCTAGGTAAGATGAACCCTAAGTTGGGACGGATATTATGATTTGATCCTTTATTTCATTTGATTGATTGATTCATTGAGATCCAATTACATATTTCTATTCTTGAATTAATATATCCAGGATATTAGTTAAATGTTTGATTTCATATGATTAATATTGAGATCCTCTTGTTTGAATATCTATACCATAGTTGAAAGGATTTGTATGTAAACTTGGAGATAGGTCGGCATAAATCCCCAAATATAATAAAAGAAATTCATGAATCAATGTAACGTTATCATAGGGGTTTTAACTAGAAAGAGGTTTAAGTTAATCAACCGAGGGATAACTGTAAATAGTCTTGAGAAAGTTATTGACATAAGATAAGAATTTCCTTAATACAATGATTGATAATTGAATTACATGATAAAGGCTTAACAATTAAGATATCTTAGGTCGATTCGTTACCTAGGTACTAGCTATTTGATATTGGATTAGTCTTTGTGTTATATTTGTCTTTATTCATTATTATATTGCATTTTAGTTTAATTTAGTCTTAAACTAAATCATCATCTTATTCAAAAATTAGATAATAGAAAAGAGACCATTACTATTACTTATAATCCTCGTGGGATTGACCCGTACTTGCCAATGCTAGCTATAGCTATACTGTACACTTCCGGTTTAAAATGACATTCAATTAATGTTTTGGCATTGTTACTGGGGATTAGAATATTAAGAAAACCTTGCTTTTATTAATCTAGCCATTATTATTTATTTTTACTTTTTTCTTTTAATTTTTTTAATTTTTTATATTTAGTGAATCCATCACACCTAGTTGACAAAGATCCAGAAATTAAAAGAATAACTTATAGGAATTTTCGAAGAACCCTAGAGAGTTTGAGTAAGATTGGTAGATAGAGGATTTGAAAGGTCATATTGATACTAAAGACTCCAAAACTATGGAAAAGACCATAAATCCTAAAGAGCGTGTGAAGGCATTCACCCTTAGGAGCGAAAAGGAAGTGCAAACTGATAACAAAAACTAAGTTGCAAAGGAGAATGAGAAAAAAGTCAAAAGAAATCTAAAGACATAGAGTGCCTTTAAGAGTCAAGGAATTCTAACCTACCATCCCATACCCTACTAAATTGAAGAAAGATCACATGGATGAATAGTTTGGTAATTTCCTTGAATTTTTTAAGAAACTTCACATTGACTTATCTTTTATTGAGGCTCTTTTGCAAATCTCAAAGTATGCAAATTTTTTAAAGGAGTTGTTGTATAAAAAAAAGAAGCTAGAGGAGCTAGCTATGACAAGATTAAATGAGGAATGCCTGACAATTCTATAAAATGAATTACCCTATAAGCTTAAAGATTAAGGAGTTTTACTATCCCTTATTTAATTAGTAATTTACTAGTAGAAACTGCTTTAGATAATTTAAGGGCTAGCATAAATCTAATGCCTTATAATATGTTAAAAAACTACGATTAATGGAACCGAAAGCACTTGGAAGAGTATTCAATTAGCCGAAAGATTTTTTAAATATCCTAGGGCTATTATTAAGTATGTACTCATTGAGGTGGATAAATTTATTTTCTTAGTAGATTTTATCATACTTGATATATATGAAGACATTGAGGTACCTTTGATTCTATGTCAATCATTCCTAGCCACAATTAGAGTCATTATTGATGTTAGTGATGGCAAACTAATCTTTAGGGTGGGAGAACAAGAGGTCACCTTTCAAATGTTAGAGGCCACGGGATACTCCCGTAAATATGATGATGCATGTTATTTTATTGATACAAGTGATCTTGAAATTTTAGACATTATGCAGGATTTTGTTTATAAGGACATGTTAGAGCTAGCTATACTTCAAGGTGAGGAGGAAGAGGGGGATAGTACCATAAAGAACAATGAATCAAAAGAAAGAGTTTGAAGAGATCAACAGAAGTAAAGAAAAGAGGTTGAAAACCCCTATTAAAGAATGCTAGAGTTGGAGTTGAAGAAGCTACCTGATCATTCGGAATAAGCATTTCTTAAAAAGGATTAAAAAATTCTCATGATTAATATGTCAATCTAAAGGTGGATCAAAATGAAAAGTTGCTAAATATGTTTAAGGAACATAAAAAAGCCATATTCGACAATGGAGGTATTTATGGATGATTTTTCTATTTTTGGTGATTCTTTTGATTTATGCCTTCATAATTTGGAAAGATTGCTGGAGAAGTGTGAGAAAACAAATTTGGTGCTAAACAAGGGTGTTGAGGTAGATAAAGCAAAAATTGAAACTATAGAGAAGTTATTAATCCTTATTTTGTTTAAACCTATTAGAAGTTTTTTAGGTCATGCAGGTTCTTATAGAAGGTTTATTAAGAACTTCTCTAAAATTGTTAGGCCTTTAACATAATTGTTGGAGACAGATATGTTTTTTAACTTTACTTGAGAATGTTTAGATGCCTTTAACATTCTTAAAGAAATGTTAACGAATGCATCGATTATGGTTGCACTGAATTGGAATTTACCTTTTAAGCTAATGTGTGATGCAAGTGATTTTACACTAGGTGTAGTATTTGGATAGTAAAAGGTAAGCTTTTTAAACCAATTTATTACGATAGCTAGACTTTGATGGATGCCCAGAAAAATTATATTTATGACAGAAAAAGAATTACTAGTAGCGGTTTTTGCATTAAATAAATTTAGATCTTATCTAATCTTATCTAAAGTTATTATTTATATTGACCACTTTGCATTAAGGTACCTGTTGAATAAACCAGACACCAAGTTAAGATTAATTAGATGGATTTTTTTTTTGCTGTAGGAATTTGATGCATGGGTAGTTATTGTTAAGTCAAAATGACTTTACGAATAATGATTTTGATGAGAAACAAATAACAAAGCAAAATAAAAAGCAGATGGAAGCTACTTAAAAAAGCAGACGGAAGCTACTTAGAAAAGCAGACGGAAGCTACTTAAAAAAGCAGATGGAAGGTACTTAAAAAAGCAGACGGAAGCTACTTAGAAAAGCATACGGAAGCTAGTTAGAAAAGCAGACGCTAGAAAGCAGACGCAAGAAAGTAGACACTAGAAAGCAGACGCTAGAAAGCAAACACTAGAAAGCAGACGCAAGAAAGCAGACGAAAGAAAAGTAGACGGAAGAAGCAAAACACGGATCAGTCTGAGTTAGTTAC
>JAOSBL010000005.1:19922528-19939902 GCA_027568915.1 Erythroxylum roraimae | reverse complement strand
GACTTCTGATTTTATTGTAGAATTATTCGAAAAGTCTTAAAGATCTATTCAACCCCCCTTCTAGATCGTTTACAATTTTCATTCAAAATTTTATCTGTTGGGTCTATGAAGGTAATTATAACATATAAATGCACTTGGAGCAAATAAAGTACCAAATATATAATAAGACGACAAAATATCAAGCAAAATACGTCAAATATAAGTGTATAAATATAGTGAAATATGTATCTATCAAGGATTCGAATAAAGAGACTATTGAGGAATTATCGACAGTCATCTTATGTATGAAGGGATCCTACTTCCCAAAAAAAAAAATTTTAGAGTTAATAAAAAATCCTGAAGATTTTGTTATTCCTTGTTTTATTGCTAGTTTGTTATTAAAATGCATATTAGTGGATTTACTTAGCTCTATTAACTTGATACATTATGTTCTTATTATCATATAGCATGTGTCCTATTTGTAATCTAGTTAACCCTTATATGGGAAAGTTGGTGGAAGCAACCTATTGATTATAGATCTAGCTTGAAGGAAGACTTAATAAGAAGTATAGCGAAAAGAGTTATAAAGAATCACTAATTAGGAGGCAACCCAATAATTAGGTGTTATTATTTTAATTACGTAGTTTGTAGGATTTTTATTAGTAGTTTAGTTAGTTTCATAATCCTAATTTTATGGTTCTAATTTTTTTACTTAAGATTCAATGAAGTTCCATGAGCTATAAAGGCAATATCACCCTAATGCTTGAGAGTAAAAAGGATTTTATCAGCACTGGATGGATGTTAATGACATTGGACAATCATAAAAAATATTTTATTATTAGGAGAGTACAAGTTATCCTCACCTCCTACCATTATTTTTCTTTTATTGTTACATGTTTTATACATTAAGAACAATGTATAACTTAAGTGTGGAAAAGGCATTTAGTTGTCAAGCTTGTCAGCATTTGCTATAACTTTCATAATAATGAATAATTTGGGAAATGTTTTAAAAGAGATTGTTAATCAAGATGATTCATTATAAGTTTGGTTATGATTGTGATTTGATTTGTTTAGGTGAATGGTTATGAGTTTTGATGATTAAGTTGATTTAGCTTATTAATTTTGAGAATGGATACGTGATTTGCATTATAATATTTTCTATACAATTTGTCATATACTGAATTTAATATGAATTGTTTTTTAGCACTTTCGTTACCCTATATGTGAAAAATGGAAAGAAAAAATTGGAGTATACGAATATAACAGCATAAATAATTTCACTCAGCTAGCTTTGTACAAATAAAAGGATCAAAGTTAAAGAGTGGTGCTAGTAGGCATTTGATATAGTGACCTCGTTGAGTAACTACGAGTGTTCAATAAACTTTGCAAGTAACTATGAGTACCTAGTTGATGTAAGTATTAAGTGTTTAATAATTCAATAAACTTTGCAATTGAACAGATAATGGAAATTTTTAATGGATATCTTCGATTTTTTTAATACCTTGCTAGAATTATCTCTTACTGAGTTGAGAGCAATGAAATTGATTTACTTTAGAACAAGCAAATGCTTAAGTGTAGAGGAGTTTGATAAATGATTAATAGACCATATTTCTAGACATTATCTTTGAATAGATGGCATTAAGACTTCAGATGTCCAAGTTTCCTATATTAAAACAAACAATATTATTTAATTTGTGTTTTAAATCTACCTTACCACATTTGAAGTCCTTTCTTTTAAATAAGTTTTCTATTAAAAAAGTTTTTGATTTTTTCACAACTTAGGAATATATCTTCCTTATTGCTTTCACTAGTTGTTGTCTCTTCTTCTTCACTTGATTCCTCTTTCTCTCTTATTGGAGCCATTTTCTCTTCCTATTGAATCTTATTATGTCTCATTTTATAAGTGAGTAGTGATCCAATAAGTTCCTCCATTAGTAGCACATTTAAGTCTTTTAATTATTTGATTGCTATCATCTTGGCTTCCTAATACTTTGTAAGAGACTTAAACAATTTCCTCATCATTTCAGCATTAGTATATATCTTTTCTAGGACTTTAAGAGTATAGATAATATAAAATGAATCTATTGTACATACTAGATATGTTTTCATTATATTTAATTTGAAACATTTCATTTTGATATGTTATTATGCTTACTTTGTTATCCTTTACTTGCTTTGTTGCCTTATATGTAACTTTTAAAGTACGCCAAATTTGATAAGCCACTTTACATATAGAGACTTTATTGAATATATTTCTTTTTAATGTACTACCAGTCTAGGGAGGTTCGATAGTACACAACCCTATCCCTAACTAGTAGAGAGGTTGTTTTCAGTAGACCCATATGTAATGTGCCATACAAATACTAAAAAATTATAAATGGAGGTGTATACATATATAAAAAATAAAATATATAAATAAATAAATCAGATAAAAATAAAATAAAAAGGTAATAAAAATAACTAGATACAAAAATACAAAAATACAAAAGTATAAATAAACAATAAAGATATTGAATAATCATAATAACAAAAAAAGGTACGACAATACAAAATAACGTACATATAGGACATGTCAAATCTTAACAATACATCCTAAGATGAAAATACATACTAGAAAAGACCCATACAAGAGTAACTCAATCTAGACCAAAAGGTAAAATAACCATACCAACCAAAAAATACTCATATAGGAGTAACTCCTACCAGGCTTTCAACAGTTTCATCCATTAGGAATAATTTATTCTAGTTTTCCAATATAGGTAATTATTTTTGTCAAAGATAGAAGCTTTAATAATATTTTGGCCATCTTGGCTAAATGAAGATGTAGATACACCTAGATATGCTATGAAGATAATTTTAAATTTTTTTAAAAAATTATAATAAAAGAAACTTGCTTTGATACCACTTGTTGGTCCCTAATGTCACTTAAGAGGAGAGTGAATTAGATAAGTTAACTTTAAGGAAATTTTTAGAACTTAAGACATAAGCTTAAAAGATTTCAAATTGAATGATGAAATGTAATGGTAATTTAGAAAATCTCATTCAATGAAAAGTATAAGGAAGAGAGGTTTTGGAGGAGGAAGAAGAAGAGGGGACGAAGGTGGTTAGGGAAGAATTAGCGGAGGAACCAAATAAGAAAGCTACTGAAGAGGCATTGATGGCTGTAAGGTTTCGATCACGCATCTCATAGATAATATATATCAAATATACACAATGGAAAATAAAACGAAACCTAAAAAAAATAGATCTACTCATGCATATAGATATAGAAAAAAACATGAAATGTAAGATGTTTACATACCTTTCCAATGACCTCCTTCTTTCTTTAATCTTCTTCGCATTGGGTTGTCGTAAACCCCAACGATTAATGTAGACTGTCTCTAATGAAAGTCCACATGAAGATAGAGGGATGAAACCTCACAAGGACATGGCTAGAATTCTTTCTTTGTGCTAGAAAAGACAAAAACTTTTGTGAGAGTTAGAGAAAAAAGGAGTGTGCGTGTAAGAAAGAACCTTTCTTTTTACTTATGTCTTATATAAGATGCACGAAAATCATCTCTATTTTCTATACCATTTGGCCTTCCATAACCCCCATCACCAATGGAAACTTATGGGAAGTTAATGGTGATGAATAGCATGCATTAATGGAAGTTATGAGAAGTTAATGACCATGAATAACATGCATTAATGGAAGTTATGGGAAGTTAATGACTATGAATAGCAGGCATTAATGGATGTTTTGGGAAGTTAATGACCAAATTGGTAGCTAACAACACATGTTTCTAATTCATTCTGTGCAACATTTTCTACCATTATCACATCGCAATACAATCCTGAAACACTCTCTCATATCCTGAATCACCATTCAGGACCGTTTTACTCATCTTTTAGATCTCCTATGTGTGTGACCCATTAGGTTCCCTGTTGGATCCTGTTTCCGAAACCCAACTCTTCAGAATACCATAATACTTGAGCGTGGTTCCTTGTAATCTCCTTAACTATGATCGATTCATTTTTTTGCTCTAATACCACAACTATTGGATCCCGTTTCCGAAACTCAACTCTTGCCTTCATACCATAATTGTTGGATCCCGTTTGATTCCAAAATCCAACTCTTACGAAATCATGATACTGAGCGCTTGCCAAATCATGATACTGAGCGTATTAGGGTTATTTCCATAAACCCTTATTAGGCATCATCCCACAAAGGTGACGTGCCCATGACAGTCAAACATCAAAACAAACTTATTACTCAACCATTTTACAAGGAAGTCAATATGAACATACACAATTGAAACTACTTCAATCTCTCATTTCATTAGTAAAGCAAAAGAGTTTGAAAAACTTTATTTACATATCAAAAGCCACAGCATTGGCTTGTTACAAAATACAAAATAGTAAATTTGAAAAAATTCCCTTAGGCTCTTGATCACTTGATCTCTTAGCTATCACCTAAAGATGGGACAGAAAGGGGGTGAGCTTGAAAGCTCGTGGATAACATTTTATAACAAAAAATAAGCAAAAACCCTTTGAAAACATTCACTTGTCATGGAAAATTCTCTTTGAGTTCATAAAGCACTTGTTTTTAAAAATTCTCATCATGTAGTCAAAATCTCAAACTACAAAACATGAATGCATCAAACTTGTTCACATAACATAAACACATAATCACATCAGAATGGTTTGGGTAGTGCAAACTATGTATGCATCACTCTTGTCATGAGCACATAAGCATATCAAAATGGTTCGAGTGGATCCAAAAATAGAACGTATTACACATTTCCATTTAATGGTTCTATGTAGCCGTGAACTTATGGGAGTTCATGAAGGAGCTCCATGCTACTAGCGAGCAAGTGGGAGAAGGCTTTTTGTCAAAGTGCACTTGACTTAACTTAGGGGACTACCACAAAGCCACATAACATGTAATTCAAGACTTGTAAACTTGTTTCCCAAAATGGCACACTTTCGAAACATGATTTCATAAACTTAATATCCTTTCAAAATCATTTTCATAAATCAAACAAAATTCATATACAAAATATACAGCACATTCTCAAATCATTCAAATGCGATAAATGCAACACTTATGATGCAATTGGAACTATTAAACTTTCTTGATTCAAAGAAAACATTAGAGGCTTATTTACTCTATTATAAACCACCTTGATTTCCTTGCTTATAGACTTGCTCAAAATGTCTCTTCTCTTGTTCCTCTTGCCTCTTTTGATCCCTTTATACAATATCAAAAATACCACTCAATCATATTGAACCTGTCTTGGAACAGTTGACATATCTTTCACTAGAGGTGTATGATCAAGGCCATTCTTAGATGGTTGGAACAAAGATTTCAATATCTACAACTTTGATGAAGACTTAGAAGATAAATTTGATCATCTGAGGGGTCAAAAAAGGACTAGACGATATGACATCATCAGACGATGCAGGATTGGAAAAATTGCCGTAACTTTCCTTACAGATATCAAATTAAGGTGTTCTTTGGGTGGCTTGAAAGAGGATCTACAACTTTTATGAAGATCTCGAAGATAGATTCTATCATCTAAAGGGTCAAAAATAGGACCAGACGATATGATGTCATCATTAGACAATATGACATCATCAGACAATATGGGATGGGAAAATTGCCATAACATTCCCTACAGATATCGGATTAAGGTGTTATTTAGATGGTTTAAAAGAGGACTTCAAGATATACAACTTTCATAAAGACCTTGAAGACAAATTCTATCATCTAAGCCTTCAAAAATAGGACCAGACCATAGTGTATTGAAGGTCAAACATAGAAGAAGCAGAAGATCAAACATAGAAGAAGTATAAGTCAAATATAGATGATGTGACATCATCATAGACAATATGACATCATCACAGATGATAAATTTTACAAACAATATGACATCATCACATAGAATATGACGTCATCACAGATGATCTATTTTACAGACGATATGACGTCATCATAAATGATATGACGTCATCACAGATGATACTATCTATACTCCTGAACATCTCCAATTATAAAGACCATAACCTTCAACTCCAATGCCCAAAATTCTCATACTATATGCTGTTGGAAAGAGAAAAGAAAGAAATGCAACTTTCTAGAAGATAACTTTGTCTAAATCTATCTAGATCAATCCAGAATTTCCTCCTGAAGTTAGAACACGAACTTTACATTCATCCACCAATGTGCTGCACCCAGTTCTCAACTTCATGACAAATTTTGACATTCTTAAAGACAGAATTTGAATTTGATGTCTCAATACGAAATGTATCCATATGTTTCTAGTTTAATTCAAATTAAGAATCATCTCGTTCGAATAACTACAGAAAACGTTGTGGCTAAAAGACTGAAGCATACTCAGTGAACATTTTCCAGATCAACTACCCATTTTGTTTCAAAATCTTTCCTTAACACAACTCATACCAAGATCACCTTTTCTACTTTATTTACTCCTCATTCTCAACTCCATTTCAAATCAGTATCATTCATAAAGAAATTATAGTCTGATGATTAATCATGAGCACTATTAACAGAATATACACATATATACATATCCTTCATCAAGTTACTACACATATTCAACTTCATTTTCGCTTTCATTTTACTTCTAACTTTCACCTTAATTCTTCCCATTTCAAAATCTCTTATCCACGAAAAACACCAAATCAAAACATGAATCTATGCACATTTCTCATTCACTACTTTACTCTTGTCTATCATTTCTAATTCGAAAAACATTTGTTCTTTACGCATGACTAATCGCCAAAAATTTCTCATTTGATAGTTCTATCTTCTAAGAAAAGTTCGGGATCCAACATTCCCGGTTATGTTGGCCGCTTGAATTAACACTTAATTCATGCAAGTCAAGAGTGGTATCTAACAACATATCATGATCTCCAATTGACCAAAAAGTCAGTGATCTGGCTACGAACCCTTCTATACGTAATGTTTCCATGTAATTCGTCCTTTCACCATCTATACCCCACTTAGTTCAAAGTATGGTCAAAGTGTCAACTCTCACTAGATTGACTATATCACATCTAGTCCACGCGATATTAGATCTTGTCCTAAGTATGTCATTACTCTATGTATCATTGAAGACTCACTTCATAACACATATCTGCTCTGGCCAGAGACTCCCAAGTAATAATCCTCAAGATGTACCCAATCACCATCCTATGAGTAACCCTTAAAAGGCACCGATGAATATAGTCAAAGCACAGAATTAGTATCTGAGATATCCTTGAGCACCTCAAGTCAAAGGATACTGGCACCATTACTATGATGAGACTATCATTGAAACTAGAATAGAATATTCATATGATTGTCTCATAGGTACGTCAATCCATTGTACTTACTACCCTTATTAAGCATCTATATGTTAACTCTAAACAACTCATATCTACAACTTATGAGATCTACTACTTGATCCAATCAAGGAGTATAACATGTGTTAGTTTATCCGGATTAATGATATCCCATCTCATTAATCCTATAACTAGGGAAAGTTTAGATTCTAGCATAATTACACATGATAAGAATCTTATTATCATGATCTTGTCATGATTTCCTCCATCCTATGTTTTGTATCAAGGACTTAATTAAATACATTTAAGATCAACATCAAATCCATAAATGTATGAAAATTGAAATAATGAAAAATGCCTTTAATAATCATAAAATGATTTGTACAATAAGTGCTAAAGGTGATTGCCTTCAGAGCACTTCTCTAACAAACACCCACTTGTACTAAAATTGTTCGCCTTAATATCTAATACCATAGCGTGTACATATGACCCAAAACTCTTTTGGGAAATAGGCTTAGTCAATGGATTACCTATATTCTGATCGTTGGGAACTATCTCTATCTAGACATCATTTCTACCAATGATTTCTCTAATCCAATGGTAGCGCCTAAGTACATGTTTGGACATTTGATGAGACCTCAATTCTTTTCCTTGTACTAAAGCCACGTTGTTGTCACAATACAACCAAATTTGGTCAGGGATGCTCGAAACTACACCAAGTTTCGTGATGAACTTTTTGATCCAAACTGCTTCCTTTTTCACTTTTGAAGCTGCAATGTACTCCACCTCTATTGTCGAATCTGCAGTTGTCTCTTGTTTGGAACTTTTCCAACTGACTGCACCATCATTCAGTGTGAATATATATCCAGACAGGGATCTAGAATCATCCCTATTGGGTTAGTAACTGGCATCAGTATACCCGCTTACCAAAAGATCACCTTCTTTATATACCAAGAATACATCTTTAGTTTTTCTCAGGTACCTAAGGATATTCTTGACAGCCACCTAATGACCCTCACCAGGGTCTGACTTATATTTTCTTGTAACATTTAGAGCATATGATACATCGAGTCTAGTATATAACATAGCGTGCATAATTGATCTTATAGCCGAAGCATAAGGAATCAAACTCATGCAAGTCCTCTCATCTTGTGTCTTTGGACATATAGATTTAAAGAGTGTAATACCATGTACCTTGAAAAGATAACCTCTTTTGTACTACTCCATGTTAAACCTCTTTAACATCATGTCCATGGATATAGACTGAGAAAGACCAAGCAACATCTTAGATCAATCTCTGTAGATCTTTATCTCTAAAATATATGTTGCTTCTGCAAGGTCTTTCATAGAGAAGTTCTTAGCTAACCAAATTTTGACTGATTGCAAAATAAAGACATCATTTCCTATTAGCAATATGTCATCAACATACAGTGCAAGGAACACGATTGCACTCCCACTAACCTTCTTATACACACACGACTCATCCAGATTTTGTAAGAAACCAAACTCTTTGATTGTCTCATCAAATCGAATAGTCCAACTCATGGATGCTTGCTTCAATCCATAAATGGACTTCTGAAGCTTGCATACCTTTTCTCCATTCATTGATATGAAACCATCAGATTGCGTCATATATGCATCCTTAGATAGGTTTCCGTTAAGGGAAGTCGTCTTCACATCCATTTGCCATATCTCATAATCATAACGACCAACAATGGCTAGGAGTATCCTCATGGATTTGGGTATAGCTACTGGGCTAAACATTTTGTCATAGTTAGCACCTTGCCTTTGATGATAACCCTTAGTTACAAGCCTATCTTTATAGGTAACTACATTACCCTCCATGTCAGTTTTCTTTTTGAAAACCCATTTTCACCTATGGGTTTTATCCCTTCGAGTGGGTCAACCAAAGTCCGTACTTGATTTTCATACATGGAATCAATTTTGGATTTCATAACTTGAAGCCATTTGTTAGATTGTGAACTCTTCAGAACCTCTTCATAGGTAGTAGGCTCATCATCTTCTATAAACAATACATCGTTAAGTTCACTTATGAGAAATACATATCTCTCAGGAACATGATGTATCCTACCTATCTTATGAACTTCTTGTGTGTCAAAAGGTTGAACTATTGTTTCATCTTCATGAACAATAATCTTAGGTCCAGGCGGTTAATATGCATCTATTTGAGCATTTTGAACTTCCATAAGTTCAATTTTGCTCCCATTGCCTTCTCTTAGAAGAAACTCTTTCTTTAAAAAGACATCATGTTTTGAAACAAACACCTTTTTTTTCGAAACATGGTAGAACTGATATCCTATAGTTTCCTTAGGATATCTTAAAAACAGACACTTGTTAGATTTAACTTTAAGCTTGTCTGACTAAATCCGCTTCACATAAGTAATATAACCCCAAACTTTCATATTAGAAAGATAGGGTTTCTTGTTAGTCCATATCTCATATGGAGTAACATCAATTGACTTGGATGGGACTTTGTTTAATACAAAAATAGAAGTTTCGAGTGCATACCCCCAAAAGGATTTTGGTAAATTCGCTAAACCCATCATAGACCTCACCATGTCTAACATGGTTTAGTTTCTCCTCCGAGTCCACCATTGTGTTGTGGCGTGTACGGTAGAGTCCACTGGGATAATATTCCATTATCTTTAAGATAATCCAAAAACTCTTGGCTTAATTATCCACCACCTCGATCAGATAAAGTGATTTAATACTTCTCCCAACTTGTTTTTTAACTTCATTTCTGAATTCTTTGAACCTTTCAAAGGCTTTAGAATTGTATCTCATAAGATACACATATCCATATCGAGAATGATCATCGATAAAGGTAATGGAGTATACGAAACCACCTTTGGCATGTGTAGACATCTAACCACATACATCAGTATGTATTAGGTCTAAAAGTCATCAGATGCCTTCTTTTGCTTTGAGGACTCCAGATAGGCCTTACAGTTTCTCTTCCACTGGCTATCCTTGCCACAGTGGAAGTAAGTTCACTTCGAGGCAGTCTTGTTTGCTTTCTTGACACCTCCTTTAGGCCTTGCAGACTTCTTTTTCTTTTGGCTCTTTTTCTTTGAACCAGAAGAATCCACCAACATCACAACCTTGTCCTTGCAGATAGATGATTCAAATACTTTGAACATGTTGACTAGCTCGAAAATTGTGCAGGATATATTGTTCATCCAATAGTTAAGTACAAATTGTGAGTAAATATCAGTTAAACCAGCCAGAATTAAGTTAATGCACAATTCATGATCCACAAGAAAACCAAGGAGGTCAACCGCTCGATGTAGTCATTCATCTTTAGTATGTATTGCAATGAAGAAGTCCCCTCAACCATCTTGGAGTGGAAGAGCAATCGTGAAGACCCATTTGCAGCCAAAAATTTTCTTACCTTTTAGCGGCTTAACTAGAACCCAAGTATCATTCTTGTGCAAATATTCCATTTCTTCATTCATGGCCATCACCCACTTATCAGCATCAACATTTGAAATTGTCTCCACCTTCAGCTGAGAACTTGCACCCTTAAGAATCGAGAGTGCCCAAAGAGATGAGATTTTTCTTCAAATCAGGAACATGTCTAACGTTAGTGAGTGTTCTAGTGATACCATCATACATTTTGTTTCGGACTGTACCTTTACCAACAACTTTACAGGCAACAATATTACCCATCAAAACAATTCCACCATTCAATTACTCATAAGTGGAAAAACACTCCCTGTCGGGACTCATGTGGTAAGAACAACTCGAATATAAAATTCATTCCTTATTAGACCTAAGTTTATCTTCTGTGGCTACAAAGATAATCCCCTCATTCTCATCTACTGCTACACTAGGCTTGGCGGTGTTGTTATTCTGCTCAACTTTATTTTTCTCCTTATGTTTTAATTTATAGCAGTCAGCCTTTATATTCCCCTTTTTCTTGCAATAATTACAAATTTTATTTCTATGTTTGGATTTTGACCTGCCTTTGGATCTACTTCTTTCAAAATCTCTATTTTCAGATCTACCCCGTACGAATAGTCCCTCTGCCTGACTTCCACTAGTCTCCCTAGTGATGTCTCTATCAATATGCTCTTTTAACTTTAATGCAAATTTAATACTTATTAGACCCTGCTTCCGGAGCCCAGCATTCGGAGTCATAAGATGGACAAATCTCATTGCGAATTTTCTTTAACAACAAACGCAGATGCGGAAAATTGATAATCAAACGGCCCGATTTATTTAAAACAAATTTAGTCACAAAAGATGCAAACATTATTGAACACATCAGAGTTTCAGTAATCACTTAGGCCCATTACAAACAAAATGCTTGTTTTCATAATATCTTTACACTACAAAACCACCCCTTTGCCTTATTACAAAATATAAAATACACAAGATACAATTAAATGCTTATGCTTAATATGATTCTAAATATCGAAAATTTATGAACTAACTTAATTACAAAAGTCTCTACTCTTGGTGTTTGCCAAACTTTACAACGATCAATGTTGTTCTGCTTTCTCTTCACCTGCAGAGTGGAAGGTAATAGGGTGAGCTGCAAAGCTTAGTGGCTTATATATTTATAGCCATTGGCAACGAGCCATACAATTCAAGCACACATATATATATGTATATCAAAGTGTGTGTGTATATATATATATATATCCCAATTAATCTAGCAATTCTAGCACAAAGTTCATAATTCAAAATGTCATCACATAAAATATCCTTCAAAACATGACACTCAATTATGCATTACACTTGACAAATCGAATATGCAATGCACAACCAATTGGCTCGAGGTTCCATGGAAACAGAATGGAGAAACCGAAGTTTACCCTATGAACAGAATGAGTCCATTTTCGGAGCTCATATGCCACAATCGGGTAGCCAAGAGAAGGCTCTTGTCAACATGCATTTGACGAACAGAATGGTTTCACTCTTACCTAAACAAAAGCACATAATTATGCTCAAAATCATTTTATCAAATGCTCGAATCATTTCATCATACTTTTCATGCTCATTCCTTTCTTTTCATTTATACAAAATGTCGTGACATATTTCAAGGCATAACATGACCAAAATCATAATTCAATTATATCAAAATGTCATACATCTTTGAATGCATAACATAAAACACATTATAATAATTCAAAATTTAGCAATTCTAGCATTTACACACACATAGGCAAAATGCCCATTTTACACAATAACCATAAATATATTACCCACCTAATTTTCTTGCAAAATCCAAGTCAAGGTTTTCTTTCTCCTTGCTCTTAGGTAGGATTGCCTTGGTTCCCTAAAACAAACCAAGCCTCATTCAATAGGAATCCAAATGGAAAACCCCACAATACAAAATCATAAAATTGATTCTAGAATGCCTAAACCCAAACATTTTCTAAACTCCATGAAGTAAAATCCTTTCAAAAATCCAAAAGATTCAAAATGATCTTACTTTCATTCTTCACCAAATGAAGGGATCTTTGGCTCAAATGGAAGCTACTTTCTTCCTCTTCCTTTTTCTCTACTTGAACAGCTTCAAAATCTTTCTTGAAGACTAAGAAGAATTAAACCCTAACTTAAATCTCTTCTTTTCTCTCAAACCACCAAACTCTCTTTCTCCTTCTTTCTCATTTTCGTTATTCTCTTATTTTATCCCCCAATTCATGTTTTTCTTCTTCATTTAAAAGCAAGACAACACTTATTCTTCCAATTATGCCCTTAATGATTGAGGAATGTCCCATTTGCCCTTCCATTTATGCCTTATGTCTTTTATGCTTAAGTGTCTTGCCAAAAGTATCCTTGAACATTCCTATAACCTTAACACTTTCATCTGGAAAATGTTCCCTGTTGTCTTAAGTTTCTAAAGACACCAAAATCATTCAATTTGGTTTAGAAATATGAAAGTTGTATCCCAAACGTTTCATACTGTTGTTAGACTGAAACAATACACTATACCTAACTTCCATCCAGAATTTGAAAGTCTTAGAAACTGACTTACAATTCACTTCCTTGAGATAATTTGTAGCCCTATGTCTCTAGTTTACTACAAATCAGAACTCATCACGTTTGGAGCTCTATAGATCTAGATATAATCACAGTACTGACGTATGTTCACTAAAACATCCAATTCACACTCTTCCAATCGATACCTTTACTTTGATTCAATCAATCCTTTTTCGAATCAAAATCAAATGCTATCAAAATCTATGGAGGATCAGAAAAATGTGTTAAGAATCTATTGGCTTAAGAATCACTTCATTTGAAGGTCAGAAAATAAATGGTATAACTCTCTGTACAGATGTCAGATTAAGATCATCTTAGGATGGTTTCAAAGAGGACTTTGAGATCTATACTGTCAAGAAGATTTTGAAGACAAATTCTGTCATCTAGAGTGTCAGATTTGGACCAAAAGATGTTCTAGTCAACGTAAGATGAAGCAAAAAGTCAATCTAAGACGAAGGGTGAGACGAATTGAGAAAAACAAACGAAGCATAAAGCAAACGAAGAGAAAAGCAGATGAATCGAAAAGCAGACAGATAGAAAAGTAGATGAAGCAAAGAGTAGATGAAGCAAAGACCAGACGAAGCAAAACAAAGTGAAGAGTAGTCAAAACAAAGTGAACTTAGACGAAGCAAAGTCAACTTAAGACGATGCAACTCTTAAGACGAAGCAGAGTCAACTTAAGATGAAGCACAGTTAACTTAAGACTATACAACTCTTAAGACGAAGCAGAGTCAACCTAAGACAAAGCAAAGTCAATGTAAGACGATGCAATTATTAAGACGAAGCAGAGTCAACTTAAGATGAAGCAGAGTTAACTTAAGACGATGCAACTCTTAAGATGATATGATGTCATCACAAACGATATGTCTCTACAAACGATACATCTTCACAAAATATGCATTTTTACAGACGATAC
The DNA here is from genome assembly GCA_027568915.1 of Erythroxylum roraimae. NCBI lineage: Eukaryota > Viridiplantae > Streptophyta > Magnoliopsida > Malpighiales > Erythroxylaceae > Erythroxylum > Erythroxylum roraimae. The sequence continues at coordinate 19,925,669 of JAOSBL010000005.1, read as the reverse complement.
ATCTTCACAAACGATACATCTTTACAGACAATACATCTTCACAGATGATACATCTGTACAGACGATACATCTTTATAGACAATACATCTTCACAGACGATATGATGTTATCACAGATGATATGATGTCATCACAGATGATACGTCTCTATAGACGATATGAAGTCATCACAAACAATGTGACGTCATCACAGACGATAAGTCTTTACAGTCGATACAACTTTACAAATGATGCATCTATGCTCCTAAGCATCTCCCCTTATAAGGACCATAACTTTCAACTCCTATGTCCAAAAATTACATACTTTATATAGTTGGAAAGATAAAAAGATAAATGAAAACTTTATAAAAGATAAATTTATCTGAATCTATCCAAATCAATCCAGAATTTCCCTTGAAGTCAAAACACAAACTTTACATTCATCCACCACTGTACTACACCTAGTTCTCAACTTCATGACAAATTTTAAGATTATTAAAGACAGAATTTAAATTCGATGTCTTCATAAGAAATGTAGCCATATGTTTCTGGTTTAATCCAAATCAAGAATCATCTCATTTGAATAACTAGCAAAAAGGTTGCGGCTGAAAGACTAAAGCATACTCAGTGAACATTTTCTAGAACAACTACCCATTTTGTTCAAAAACTTTCCTTAACACAACTCATTCCAAGATCACCTTTTCTACTTCATTTGCTCCTCATTCTCAACTCCATTTCAAATCAATATCATCTAGAAAGAAATTATAATCCATCACTAATCATGAACACTAATAACAGAACATACACATATATACATATCCTTCATCAACTTACTATACATATTCAACTTCATTTTTTGCTTTCAATTTACTTATAACTTTCACCTTAATTCTTCCTAATTTAAAATCTCTTATCCACCAAAAACACCAAAGAAAAACATGAATCTATCTATATTTCTCATTCACTACTTTACTCTTGTCTATCATTTCTAATTCAAGAATTTTCATTCATTAGTTCTAACTTCTGAGAAAAGCTTGGGGTCGAACAATCCCCCCCCCCTAAAAAGAATTTAATCCTTGAAATTCTTACCTAAGTAATCATACAATTGGAGGTAATGTGGTCTTATGTTTTCCTCAGTCTCCCAAGTAACTCTTTCACTCAAATAATTTCTTCCAAATAACCATAGTTAAAAATATCGCTCGGTCTTTCAATCGCTTATTTAATCATTCACTTTCTTAACGAGTTCCTCATTATGTTTCAGATTACTCACAATTTTCCCACTTCTTGTGTCGATAACAACAATACCAGATCGTATTAATATCTCTTAATATACTCACATATATCACATTACGAAGCGAAGACATCTTTGCAGTCTGGTTCTCAATATCTTTATATGGACCAATACAATTCAAGCTTGGTTGATTCTTTATCCTAACCTGACCACATTTTGCACTCAATTTAAGCACACCTTGAGAAGGTGATACTCTCATAAACATTTCATCTTTGACTTCTACCTCCTTAGCCATCAAATGCTATCTCAACGTATTCCCACTAGGATGAATATCATAGGTTGTTATTTATGCCCCTTTAACAGTCTCTTTGTTCAATCATCTTTATTGGTACACATACTTCTTATTTCAATCATAAGGTATCCTTCTTCCTATTCCAACTCAACATTCGTACTCATTTTCAATTGCTTAGTAAGATTCACACTTCCCGAACCCTCAATTTGAGCTTTGTTCATGTCAAACTGATCTAAATTTTTAGTGCAGCTAACAATGCTTCATTTTTGCCCTAATTTCAACTCCATTCTACACTCTTTATTACAATAGATTTAATAACCTCAAGATTCTCTTTACTTTCATTACTCATACAATTTACACGTTTTTCCTCAAGTATTCAAACTATTCTTCTGAACATTTCAATTGCGTTTAACATATCATCAAATTTTTGCTTAGATAACTTAAGTCTTTAATACCATAGTACTATCGGGGCATTTGTTAACTCGAACAAATATTTTCAACACTCTATATGCCTATGATTAGTTCTCGTAATTCCTTAAATAACTAATTCCTCCATGAGGTAACACTGTCTCACATTATTTTCAATTTCTCATTTGACTTCATCTCTCGTATGATTTTCTCAATTCCTTCGATTTCCTCTGATTTCACCTTGACTTATTCTGCTATCTGCTCATTCATATTAACTTCTCCACACATTTCAATTTATTTGCAATCTTCACTTCCTGTGTTTGTAATACATTCATCAGGTCAAATTTGTATCTCCCGAACATATTAACACAGAATACAATGTGGACCTATATACTCCTCATATTAGCAATTAATGTCTCCTCAAATTCAGGAATCCATTCACATGGTTGGACACTTTACATCAAACAAAATACATACATTCTCAATAGCATACTCTTTCTCAAAAATGTAGGAAAATCCCGGGGTGTCCATCACATGGACACAGTGCGGAAAACAAAACTTTTTGTTCCGGAAAGTTCCCGAAAGCCAGGATCCATGTGTAAGTATAAATAGTCAAACCATAACGACCAAAGGAGACCGTCTCTAACGGTATCCACGCAGAGGTCGGAAACCTAACCGGGACAAACCCTTTGACCCGGGAATAGCTAGACTAAGGAAATGACTGCTAGATCTTACCTTAGCCTTGGAGAGCTTAGGATTAAACCTTGGAGTAGTAGCTTGGAGATGAGAGAGAAGTGAAGAAGAACCTTAGAAAACAATTTTTCCATAAACTTAACTATTAAGTTTCGGCCATCCTCTTGCTTCTTCACGACTCTCATGTTTTTATAACTACTTAAAGAGACATTAGAAAGACTAGGTGGAGAGAGCCCCACGTTGGTGGCCATTAATCAATTAAATAATTATGTTTGACTTATTCAACGTGGATGAAGCTTCATTCTTCTTTGGCCAACGACCATCCTTCTCTAAGCTTCACATATGTTTATCTTTAACAATTAAAGAATACAAATGCAAGGAAGAGAGGGCATACACGTTGATGGCCATTAAAGAATGTAATAATGAGTTTGACCAAGTCAAACTTTATCTCCTCCATTAAGCCTTATCCAACGACACTTATATATATAAATATCTCAATTAATTAATCTAATTAATTAATTGATATTTATAGATATTTG
>JAOSBL010000005.1:19889466-19902881 GCA_027568915.1 Erythroxylum roraimae | reverse complement strand
ACAAAGATAGGTTGCTCCTAACTCTTTGAGGCAATTCAAGTAGGTAGAGGCCACCCCTTTCCTTAGCAAGTCCAATCTTCCTCCCTGAAACCTAATCCTGAAAAACACAGTGAGAAGGAAAGAAAGTAACATAACGTTTAAGATCATGGGTAAGCTTTTGAATAGAAAATAGGCTAGCTGACAGTTTTGGAATATGGAGAACCTTTTTTAGAATAAGGGTAGGTGTGATGTGTATATCTTCGAAACCTGCAATAGTAACTAGAGAGCCATTAGCCACTACAATCTTTTTGTTACTTGGGTGTGGGGTATAAGTGTGAAAGAAGTGAGATGTGGGTGTTATATGGTCTGTGGCACCCGAGTTTATTATCCAAGAATTGATATGAAGATTTTCTGAGGGATTCATTCAAATAGGGAGTAAAGGTTTACTTGAAAGAGCCAACGAACAAGTCTTAGAAGGTTTTTCAATAGTCCCCAACAAGCTTCTCAGCTTCTCAATTTCTTCACTGTTTAATTCCATTGTTCATGAATTTTCCTCAACTTTAGGCTGATCCACCATATGTGCTTGGGACCTCTACTGTCTCCACGGTTTCCCCATTCTAGATTTGGTGGTTTACCGTGTATTTTCCAATATGTCTCCTTTGTGTTCCTCGGTTTCTTGCAGTGGGTGCACCAGAGGTTCTCCTTATTCCCCTTCCCCTGGTTTTCTCTACCAGAATGCTTAGATATATCATTTTTTCCTTTGTCCTGATGATCATTTTTTAAGCTAACCCGTCCATAGTTTGTGGTTCAAGCATAACACTCCTTCGACCCTCTTCTACTAGAATCAATGAGATTATCTCTTCTAGAGATGGAGTGTCCTCTTTTCCAAGGATTTGGATCTTGACCTGATCAATTTAGCATTCAGCCCAACTAAAAAATCATACACGCGGTCTTTTTCAATGACGTTCTTCAAGATGACAGCATCCTCAGGGCATTTCATCTCAAAAACTTAATAATGATCGAGTTCTTACCACAGATTCTGCGTAAGTTGCATATTCTGTGACAGATTTATCTCCTTGCTTAGCAGTTACAGTTTTGATCTTGATCTCGTACAATTGAGTAGCATCATGATCCTTCGAGTATGTGCGATGAATGAAGTCCCAAATCTCCTTTACAGTGACAAAAAACATATATGTGTCACTGATCATGGGATCCAGAGAATCTCATATTCAGGACATTATCATGAAATCCTCCTCTTCCCATGCTTCAAACATTGGGTTATCCTTAGTCGGTCCTGTTCTAAGATGACTAAGTCTCCCTTTGCCCTTGAGGTATGTACGAACAAATTGAGACCATTTGAGATATTTCTTCCCTTTAAGCCTATAGGAATCTCAAATATTTTGTAAATCTTCAGTTTTCTGAGTGGTGCTGAATTCTTCTGGAGGGTTAAATCTGGTGGAGACATAGGTTTAAGAGGTTGACATGATTATGAAGAAGATACTGCAGTGAAGAAGAAGATACTACAGCAATTAAGGCTACCATAATGAGAATCACACAAGAGAGGTAAGGAGGAATGCAGTGATGAACGCTGGAACACACAAAAGAAGAATTAAAAAAAGGGTTTTTGTAGTGCAACAATGAAGGCTGCTCAAAGAACAAAACCCAGAAAAAGAAGCCCTATGGCTCTGATATCATATGGGAAAGGAGTTTCCTATGTTCTCATCTATTGAATAGGAGTATACAACCATATATAGGGCATTATAAGAAGGAATTTAAATATGGAAAGTTATCTAAAGCTATCTAATGTAATCCCTTAATTTAAGGGATTTCAATCTTATCTTATCTTATTTATTTACAGCCTATCTATATCTAAGTATGATCTATTTACAACTTTTAGTATCTCGATAGCAAATTGTCTTTTCTTTCATAATTCTTCGATACAGTGATATGTTTTTCTCATATTCCTTCTCATCAACAATATTAAACTCATTAATATTAATTATATTTTATTATCATCAAAACATTAATTGAAACCTCCTTTGGTTCAACAATCTCATCCTTTCTGATGATGACAAAACATTTGTGATATTAGAAAGCAATATGAGAATTTAATCAGACAGATAGCTATCCATATCAAAATAATAATTAACTCCCCTTTTATTCTTCCATAAAGCATAAATCAATACCATAAACACAATTCAATATGAGAACATGTTTTAAAAATATTCATCATCAAAGAAATATCTATAATTGTTCATCACATAAAGAAGACATAAAGAAATATCTATAAATATTCATCATATAAAGAAGTCATAAAAAAATACATAGGAAGATTTGAGTAGTGGTTATATATTGGGAGAAGCCCACTTCTAGGTCTCATTTGATATCTTTTTTTTTAATTTAACATTTGATTGAATTTTAGGGCAAATTTGGATCAACATAAAAAAAATTTGGATCAACTAACTTGGACCGTTTACCAACCCTAACTATGAGAAATTAAACGTGCATATAATTAAATATAAGTTTCCTATACTCTTCGTTAAGGAGTTGTTATATAAACTACATGGAATTGTATAATTTTTTAAGCTCAACTTAAGGCCAGGATACCATCAAATTAAGATGCAACCTTCAGATGTCCCCAAAATTGCGTCTAGAATTTATGATAGTCGATATGAGTTCTTAGTGATGCATTTTGGATTTACTAATTCTCCTTTCACATTTCAAATCCTTATGCACGAAATCTTTAAACCACATTTGAGAAAGTTTATTTAAAGATTCTTTCATGAAATTTTAGTTTATAGTCCTATCTTTAAAGATCATATACTCTATCTTTGATTTATATTTCTAATTTTGCCATTATATTTTGTCTTACGTTAAAGATAATAAGTGCATCATTGGGGCAATTGAAATTGAGTATTTAAGCCATTTAATCTCTATGCATTGGATTGTTAATGATCCTAAGAAGATTGAAACAATTTCTGAGTTGCTAGTTCATAAGAGCACTAAAGAACTTAGATGTTTCCTTAGATTAGTCAGGTTTTACCAATGGTTCATTCGACATTTTGGCTTTATTAGAAAATATATAATTGAACTGTTAAATAGATATACATTTTCTTGGAGTGATAATATACAATTGAATTTTTAAAAACTTAAAATTTCGATAATTAATACTTTTATATTGGCTTTACCCATTCATACGAATCCTTTATTTAAATGGAAAGGCTTTCTCTCTAATTTCTCTCTATGTATGAAAAGGAATTGTTAGTTATGTTGATGGCTATCAAGTATTGACGTCATTATTTAAATGGAAAGGCTTTCATAATAAGAACTAATAACAAGAGTTTGAAGCATTACTTAGCAAGGATAATCACTCTTTTTCAGAAAATGTATCTACCTAAGTTACTAGGGTACGACTTCTTTATTAGGTATAAAAGGATATTAAAAATTTGACAATAGATTCCCTTTCAAGAATTACAAGTGTTAGACTCTTCTTTATGATCCTTTCTTAAGTACAAACTAATTTGTTGCCTGAAATAAGAGTTAGAAAGTTGATAATACTATAAATGATCTAATTTTCAAATTTTCTTAAGGAGCATGGGTGTCAAATGCTTATTAGTGGTAGGATGAAATGCTTAAGTGAAAAAGGAGGCTTATGGTGAGGTTCAATTTTGAATTGAGGTCTAAACTAATCTTTATTCTTTATAAAGGACTTTATAGTGGTCATTCGAGGATCCTAGCAACGTAGAGAAAATTACAAACTCTTATGTTGTAAAGGAATGCATAAAGATGTAAAAACTTTTATAAAAAAAGATATCAAATCTAATGAAAACAGATATGAAACAACATTCACTATTAGGTTGCTATAGCCATATTTGGTTCCTAATCAGTGTTGAACGCATATATATATGAATTTCATAAAAGGCTTACTACTATCACTTACAGGTTTGAAAAGTGTGGCTATTTCTTAAACCTTAAACACCTTTACATAGTTAAATTCATGACTCATACATTTCTTACCCAAGTTTTCAGCCTTTATGGGACGCCAATGACTATTAAAAGTGCCTAAGATCATATGTTTCTTAACATTTTCTAACAAGAATTTTATAAATTTTAAAGAATTGGGCTATAATTTTTATATGCTTATCATCCACAAACAGATGAGCAAGTTGGAGTTCTTAGCATAACCTTAAAGCTTATCTATGATATATAACAAGCGATTATATAATCATGTGATTCTAGTAGTTAATGTTTGCAAAATGGTGGTATATCACCTACCAATCAACTATCAGTATAACTCCTTTTGAAGTCCTTTATGATTATCTTTCACCCTTATAAATTACTTATTTTGTGGTAGACCTTAGAGTGTTTATAGTGGACCAGATATTGGTTCATAAGTAAGGAACCATTTAATTAGTCATATTTCACCTTTAAAGGGAACAAAACAAGATGCAACAATAAACCAACTACAGAAGAACTTGATAAAGAATAATGAATTGAAGAGTTAGTATATATTAAATTCCAATCTTATAGACAAAAGTCCACAATTCAAAGGAAGAACCATAAGATGTAGTCATTATTTTACAACCCTTATAAGATAATTAGTTGAATTGGGAGAGTAACTTACAAGTTGTATTTTCAATTTTCATGTTTCCCAACTAAAATTAGAATTTGTTTTTTGGTAAATCAACTAAAATTAGAATTATATATACGAATATCTATTTATAGTTAAATCCTTTTTTGTTAAATCTAAATCCATTTTCATTTTATAGTTAGTCTATTTTATAGTTAATAGGTAAATCCATTTATATTTATAATAATCTATTTATACTTATAATGGTAATAGGTAAACATTATATAATATGCTTTTTTAATGGTTTTAACCAATTTGTCTTCACGTTGTTGTTTGAGGAGAAACAACAATAACTATACTGCATCATTATATGATTAAAAGGCACAACAATACAATCATATGGGTCTTTATTTATTGGTTAAGTATTTTAAAGAACCCTATTGAGTTTCCATTTGATTACTAGAAGAGATTTCCTATCATCAACCTTGTTGACAAGTTTATTTAAAAGAAGTAATGTTGCAGTTTATTTATGTTCCTAATGGTACCCAAGAAGGAGGGTGAATTAGGTGAGTTTAAGATTTTATTTAAAGGATACCAACTTATAAAAAGAATACCTACAAAATTGTCACAAATGTAAGAATGAAATAAAAGTAAAAGAATTTAATTATGTTTGTAAAAAATAAAGTAAAGAGTAAGGGAAGAGAAACACAAACTGATTTATAGTGTTTCAACAAACAATCCTTGCCTACCTCCATTCCCAAGACTCTTTTTAAAATTTAATTATAGTTCTTCTTTTAAGTCGAAGAATTACCTTTATACAATCTTTTATTTTGGCAAAGAGGAATCTCTTTTTCAATCTTTCTTCAAAGTAAAGAGGAACGTTAAACCACTTTAGGGACTCCCAATATAATGATTACAAAACCTAAGAATAGTTGACAACTTAAACTTGCTCACTTGCTGATTTTGATAATCACAAAAGGCTCACTCATACAAAATGATATAATGAATACTCAAATGATTAACAAAATACTTAGAAATTAGTACCAAAAGGCACTCAAATGCTTCTTGTTACTAAAATAAATAGAGAACACCTATTTATAGTAATTTTTAGGACCCCTAATAGTGGTTAGAGCTAAGAACTAGCCATTATAATGACTATTTGTAGAGTACTGGTCAACCAATATAGCATACTAGGCAACTAATATGCATTAAAAGCTTCAGATTCACTATTTGTTGAAACAGTAGTTGACCAGTAGGCATATTGGTGAATACATCAACCAATGTTATGACAAACTTATGGTACATCATATTAGCAACTTTAACCTATATTGGTCGACCACTTCACATTTAACAATTTTAACCTATATTGGTCGACCACTAACCTATATAGGTCAACCAATCACTGTAAAAATATTATTTTATCACCTTCAAATGCTCAAACTCAATTTGATTAATACAATTATGAATTAAACATCTCAAAATGTTCCCTGAAACTTTATTTGATAGATCGAGATGCTTTTATATTAAAATCAACAACTTCAATGCCTTTTAATGAATGGAAATACTTAATGAAGTAAAGTGAAGAGATTTATGGATTGTGAGTCTTTTAGACTATCAAAACAAATAATATAAGCTTATAACAAGTAGTACATAAAATAAACTCGGTATATCTTGATCTTCTTCTTGGCTTGACCCTGATATTTAATATTGCAAACTTTGTATTTTCTTTCAAAATCCTTCAATACACTGATATCTTGTTCTCGTATTCCTTTTCCTTAATAATATTGAACTCATTAATATTACTTATAGTTTATTATCTTTAAAACATTGATTAAAACCTACTTTGGTTCAACAATCTCCTCTTTTTAAAATGACAACACATTTGTGATATTAGAAACTAATGTGAGAATTTAATCAGACAGATAGCTATCCATATCAAGATAGTAATTAGCTTCCCCTTTATTCTTGCATGAAACATAAATCAATGTCATAAACATAACTCAATATGAGAGCATGATTTAAAAAAAATATTCCTTATTAAATATATATCTATAACTATTCATTGTATAAAGAAGACATAAAGAAGTATCTACAAATGTTCATCATATAAAGAAGACATAAAAAATATCTATAGTTGTTCATTGTATAAAGAAGACATAAAGAAATATATATAACTATTCATCACATAAAGAAAACATAAGATATACAAAAGAATAAATACTCCCTCTAAAATATAATATTTCCCTTCAATATCACAAAAATTATTCTCTTCCTTTTTGGAAACATCAAAAATCAACTAGCTAGAAGGGGAAAACAAAACTCAATCAAACTGTATAAGTCTTCAAGTCTATACGCCGTGATGTCTTAGAAAGAGTCAAGCTCTCCTCACAATATGATAAGTCGATACTTAATGGCCAGTAGATGAGCATCTGATGGAAAACAATGATATGGTCGTGAAGTGGTGGTCTTATCATCTATAACTAGCTCAATAATATAACTTAAAAGAGGTTAATTGAGACCATCAGTATATGATAGAGCCTTACATATTAGTGATGGTTGCTGAGGGTGGAGCTGTTGTTGCTAATGTGATCTGGTCATCTAACTATGAATCAATTAGTACCCTATACAACTGACTCAAAAGAAGAAATCAAAATCAATCCATAAAAGGAGGGATTGCAGGTTACAACTCGCCTGCATGAAACCAGAATCGCTAGTAATCATACGGCAATGAATTCGATCCCGGGCCTTGTACACACCGTCTGTGACACTATAGGAGCTGGCTATGCCCGAAGTCATTACCTTAACTGCAAGGAGGGGGATTGGGTGATTGTGCCCGCTCTGTCCTCGACTCTTATGAGCCTGGTGCCTTACTATTGGATTGGCACCCTTCTTTGCCTGAGCCTGTGAAGTGGTAGAAAGGATCGCTACCATCTTGCACTCAATTGAAAGGACCCTGCCTATTATAATAAAAGGCCTTCGATTGGCCCCTCGCATTAAAGATATCAGGGATGAGGCTTTCGACCCGAGTGCTAGCCGACACACTACTTCCTATAAACAACCATAGCCATCCCTTCCTCTCCCACTTATTCATTAGGGCGAGCGAGAAATGTACTCTTCCCACTTGAGGGGGCTAGAGGGGGTGAGGTCACTAAAGAAAGAAGAAATCAAAATCAAACTCATTATTAGTGATAGGAATATGAAAATTCTAGAAGATAAGGATAAGGATATAAGAAATGTTTTTCTTCTTCTTCTTAATTCAGTGGAAATTAATCATATTAAGCAAAAGAAAATGACCAAGATGAATATGGTTTCCAAACATAAGAGTGGAGAGGAACTATAAAATCATTGTGTCCTAAAAAAGTGAAGTCTCAATAGATAGAGAAAAAATTATATTTGATGAAAAAGAGAATGGAAATGAGAAATGACATTGAGGCCATAAACATCATTAGGTTTTTTATATACCTTTGCAACAGGGCCTAACTCAAAGGTAATTTTAACTCTATCAAGCACAAAATAATGGCAAATGACGTATTTAGTGTGACAACTATAGTACAAAGGATGATCAGGAATTAGGATGCCTAGGATCTTGTTTATGAGATCAGAAGTGAGATGGATGTCAATACCATAGATTTTGGAGAAGATTTAGTTGTCACCATGAATTATTTTAGGACAAAGATTTGTATGAAAAACCTAACATTACTATGAATAATATGAAAGGTCTTGGTAAGAAGGGATCCTACCTTTAGTCAATAAAATAGCAAACAATACCATAATCTTTAAATTATTTTAAACTAGAAAGAGAGATAACATGGTTCTCATACAATTCATGGGAAGCATAATCTTGAAACTTAAGGTGAATTAGTATCAAAGTAATCGTCCTCACAAGGAGGTGGCATAGGAGGAGGAGAGGTTAGTGATCTCTCTTGAGTCCTACGTGTCCTAGAGGCTGTAAAGGTAGCTCTACCATGTGCGAGTGTCCTTGGCATAGGATTAGGGTTCCCTTTAATTCTTTCTATGAGAGAAAGGTTGATTTACAAGATAAGGGAGAAGAGGAAAGGTTTTAAAATATGATAAAGACAAAGTATGAAGAAACATCTATAAGAAAAGCATACTTTTATAATTTTAGTTCTACAAACTTCAATTATTCATCTCATTGCATGGTATGGATAAGCAAGGCCAAGAGGAGAGGCATAAAGAATCCGAAATAGAATTGAAAGAGGCGAATAAATAAAATGCATATGATTATAAGAAATTGGGAAGCACATAAAGGATTCCCTAATGACATTTATGTAAAAAGATCAAAAGCTCGAATTTGGAAAAAATTAGGCACAATTCACATTTGAAAAACCTTTAAAAAATAATATTCAATTTAACTGATGAATCTTTAATTTTGAAAATTAATACAAAATAAGAAATTCCTAACTTTTATATAGGAAAAATAGACAAATATTCTAATTATGACAAGGTTAGACATAATTCAATTCATTTCACTACTAAAAACCCTTAAATCAATCATCAATTTAACTAAGAAAACTTCACATTTGAAAAATTATCTAGGATACACATGTAAAGAGGCAATTCCCAATTATGAAATCCTAATTCACCTTAGATGCTAAATTGATGTAATTGAAAGGATAATTCATGAACATGTATAGACATCTTAGCAAAATCATTAATTGAATAAGGAAATGTGAAATTAGGGAGAAGCCCAAATATGGTGACGTTAGGATTTACCCTCAAAATAATAAGATGCATGAAGGTTTGCAAGTCAATGTGCAAGCACTTTGGAGTGTAAATGAACTAACTGGAATTAGAGGAAGCATTTGAATCTCGCTAGAGAGAGGATAGTGGCGTCAGAGAGCATTGGACCTTATAGAGGAGCTTTCTAATGTTTTCAACAAGATTAAGGGGATTTATTAAAGAGGAGAATGGGGTAGATGGAGAAGTGGAGGTTGAGCACTATTGTTTGAGAGGGATGAAGTGTAATATAAAAAGGTTGGGAAATTAGAGAGGATTGAAGTGTTTTGGGGATGTAGTGAGAAAGAAAAAGGGAGCTTTTCTTGTTTTAAAAAACTTGATATATTAGTCGACCATTGTCTGATATTGATCAACTAATGTTAGTTGTTGGTCGATCAAAAGAGACAACCAATGTTTTCACAAACTCACTAGAATAAATAAAAATTAAGGTGTTAGAAGTATTGGTCGACCAATGATAGATATTTATAAACCATTGAGAGAATTTGGTCAACCAATATGTGCTACTAAACTCTCCCTACACACTTAGGAGAAAAAAAATCCCAAAGTCAGGAACATTGGTTGATCAGTGTGATTAATTAGGTGTCACTCTTGGTAGTAAACCAAAATCATTATTTTAAAGATACTCGTCAACCAACCTAGGTTATCGATCAACCAGTAAGCCTTGGAATCTTAGAGAACAACCTTTAAAGGTCAAATTAAAATGAAATAATATAGTAAAAACCCAAATAAACTCAATAACAATTATAAAAACTCATTTAGTTAAGGGAATTTCCATTAATCATTCTCAATTATCTTCTAATTAAACAAAATCTATCATTGTTCATAGGTTTAGTAAAAATGTCAACAAATTGATGTTGTGTATCCATAAATTCTAGCTTAATGTCTCTATTTTGCATATGATCTCTAATGAAATGGTATTTAATTTATATATGTTTGGTTCTAAAATGTTGAATATGATTCTTTGTGAGACAAATGGCATTAGTATTACCATATTTGATTCGTATCTTAGTAAGATCTAATCCATAGTCTTTAAGTTATTATCTAAGCCAAAGGATTTAAGCACAACAATTGTTGGCTACCATGTATTTGAATTTCAATATTGATAAAGCAACTGAATTTTGTTTATTACTAAAGTAAGAAACTAATGCATTTCCTAGTAATTGACAAGTACCAGATGTGCTTTTTCTATCCAAAGGACTATTAGCAAAACATGCATCCGAATAACTAATTAAGTCGAAGAATGTATTATTAGCGTACCAAATTCCTAATGAAATGGTTCTACATAAGTATCTGAGGATGCACTTAATGACCAATATGTGTGATTCTATAAGGTTTGATAGATATCTAGTATATAGGCAAACATTAAACATGATATCAGGTCTACTTGTGATAAGATAAAGTAAGCTACAAATCATATCCCAATAGAGCTTTACATCCATCAACTTACCCTCTTCATCTTTGTTTAGTTTTGTTGTAATGCTTATAATTGTCCCTAATGGTTTGTCTTAATCCATTCCGAAGCATTTAAGTAGTTCATTGTTGCACTTTTCTTGATTGATAAAGATTCCTCCCTTCATCTGCTTGATTTGGAGTCCAAAAAAGAAGTTAAGTTATTCCATTATGCTCATTTCAAAATTGGAAAATTCTTTACATATACTCTCATTAGTAGCACAAAAAATAATATTATCAATATAAATTTGAACAACTAAGATACTATACTTTTGCATTTTAATAAAGAGTTTAGTGCCAACCTAGCCTTTAGAGAATCTATTTTCTAAAAGGAATACACTTAGTCTATCATACTTTAAGGGCTTGTTTTCAACCATATAAAGCTTTGAAAAGTTATAGACATGGTTGGGTACATCATGATTTTCAAAATCAAGAGTTTGATTAACATAAACTTCTTCTTAGATGAAACCATTTTAGGTAGCACTTTTAACATCCATTTTAAATAATTTGAAATTCATATAGGATGCAGATATAATCAAAAGCCTACTGAATTCTAGCCTATCTACTAGAGAAAAAGTTTCCTTGAAGTCTATGCCCTCCTCTTGATTGTATCCTTTGGCTACTAATTAAGCTTTATTTCTCACAATGGTACTCGATTCATCTAATTTCTTTTTAAAGTTCTACTTAGTACCTATGATTTGCTGATCACTAGGTCCAAGTATCAAAGTCCAAATTTTACTCCACTTAAATTAATTCAACTCCTCATTTATAAAAATAACCTAACTTTCATTATTAAAAGCCTCTTCTATTATCCTAGGTTCAACTTAAGAAATGAAAGTAAGATTAGTTAAATCTTAAAGATGAGATTTAATGATTACCCCTTATTGAACATCACCTAAAATTTGATTTAGAGGATGGCCCTTCTTAAATTTCCAATCTTTTAGGAGTCTCTTATCCTTCTTGATTCCCATACTTGGTTCAACAATGTGTTTATGAGAGATTTTTCAATGATCACTCTTGTTTCCCTTAAGGGATAATGTCTCTAGTTCTTTGGATAGAACTATATCATGATATTTAAGATATTTCTTGGAGACAAGAGGGTTAGATTCATCAAAGACAACATGTATTGATTCTTTAATAGTAAGGCTCTTTCTATTAAACACCCTATAAACTTTGGTAGTTAAGGGATAACCAAGAAAAATTCCCTCATCCACTTTGGAATTTCCCACGTTGTCTTCAGTGTTTAAGAACTTACAACCAAAAACTTTGAAGTAATTAATCTTTAGCTTCTTCACATGCCAAAGTTTATAGGACATTTTTATCTAAAGTTGGTCTTATAAGATGTGAAATATGGTGGTGACTTCCTCTGCCCCAAAAGTAATTAAAAAGATCACACTCATTGATAATGGTCCTAGCCATTTCTTGTTAGATCCTACTTTTCATTTCAAAAACTCCATTTTATTGAGGGGTTTTTAGTGAAGAAAAATTGTTGAAGATATCGTTATCCTCACAAAAGGTTTCAAACCTTTCATTTTCAAATGCTTACCATGGTCACTCCTAATAGAAGCAACAGAAATTTTATTTTCATTTTGTATCCTTTTGATAAATTTGACAAAATGGCCAAAGCATTCACCTTTGTTTTCTTATAATAAGACCTAATTATTTACTAAAATCATTTATAACAAAAGCATAAAATTTACCACCTAAACTAGTAACCCTAGTTAGTCCAAATAAACCTGTAAGAAATAATTGTAAAAATCTAGTGGAAATTACTGACTTTTTTCTTTTGTAAGACCTTTTAGTTTGTTTTCCCATTTAACAGGTTCCACAAATCTTGCCTTTCTCAAATTTGATCTCTGGGAGCCTATTTCCAAGTTTTTCAAAGGTGAGGTTAGAGATGAGGTCTATGCTTACATGTCCAAGCATCCTATGCCAAATCTATGCATCTTTACTAGTAGACATTAGACACTTCATATCATGATTAGAAAAATCATTAAGATCACTTGTATATATTTTTCATTCTCTTTTCCCCCAAAAATGCAATGCTATTGTCAACTACTATAGATACAATGTATGATTTCGCTTTAAAGGGTAATTTGTATTTTTTGTCTCATAGTTGGCTCACATTTTACAAGTTATACTTCAATTTGTCAATTAAAAGTACATTATCAATAATAGTGTGATCTTTTTTGCTAACTTTGTCGATGCCAGTTATCTTACTTTTGCAATGATCTCTTAACATGATGAATCATCCATCTTTTTCTCTAGTATTTGAGTATTGGGATGCATCGTTGGTCATATGCCTTAAGTGTAACGCCGGACTCTTTGACCCCTTTTATATTGTGCTATACTTGGAGATGCTACTGTATACTAATACATACATGGTTGTATATGAGTTCAAAAATATATTTAAGTCCTTTGGGTATATATGCTAGTGATATAAAATATTATATGCCCTTACATGAACTTAGAGTTCATCGGTATGTGAAATCTTGGAGATACATTAAGCACCCGTTATCCATGCACCATTTGTTCCTTTTTTTTTCTTAGAGACCTACAAAAATTCCAATTAATGTGTTTTAATATTTTATCTCGGCGCTTCCGTCTGCTTTTCTATCGTCTGTCTTTTGTATCGTCTGTGTTTCGTCTGATTTTCTAT
>JAOSBL010000005.1:19875082-19886895 GCA_027568915.1 Erythroxylum roraimae | reverse complement strand
TGTACTCAGGACGAAGACAATTATCTCTGTTCTGTCCACCGCAACCAAACATCTCACTGTCTCCAATTCTTGTTCTGCTCCGTCCTGTCCTGTTCTGTCTCGTCCCGTCCATGTATGTTGGAGACGGTAACCAAACAGACTGTTAGAGTATGCTAAATTTCATCAGCCATTTCACACATGGAAACTATATTAAATTCATCCCAATGCACAAAACAAAATGTAGACAAGTTTGCTATTTAAGGAGATTAATATTTTGTCCTAATTATCCCATTCCTCTTTCAACTTGAAAACTTCTATATCATTTATAATTTTAGTAGGAATGTATGGACCACTTGAGATAATTTATCATAAATTGACATTTTTACCCATCAAGAAAAATTTCATTCTTGCTTTTTAATAAAGGAAGTCATTTCTATATAAAGAAAATGGTTGTACTAATGTTTTAGCCCTCTTGGCTAAAGGATGATGAAGATGCTCCTAAGTAAGCCATCATAACCTTGCTATAATTTTTTGTTTGAAATATTAGCTCTATAGACCTAATAGTAGTGTGAATTAGGCAAATTCAAGATTTTAATTAAGAGATACTAACTTATAACAACAATGCCTACAAATTATCATAAATGAAAGAATGAAATAAAGGTAAAATAATTTAATTATTCTATTAAACAATAAAGTAAAGAGTACGGAAAGACAAATGCTAAAATGATTTATAATGGTTTGACAAACAATCATTTCTTACGTCCACTTCTAAGGCTCTTCTTAAATTTCCACTATAATTCTTCTTTGAAAGCAAAGAATAACCTTTATAAAATCTTTTATTTTGGCAAAGAGGAATCTCCTTTTCAATCTTTCTACAGGGTAAAGAGGAATTTCAAACAACTTTAGGTACTCCCAATACAAAGTTCTCAAATCTCAAGAATAGCTAACAACTCAAATTTGCTCACTTAATTATTTTGATAATAAAAAAGACAAAATCTCAAAATGAGACAATGAATACTCAAATGATTAAAAATACTTTAAAAAATGTGGAAAAGGCACTCAAATGCTTCTTGATACTAAAACCAATGAGAAAACACCTATTTTAATTGTTTGGGTCAAGAACTAGCAATTACATAAATGCCTATTAATAAATGTAAAGACTTTAATTTCTGTTAATGAATTTAAAGACTTATGTAATGAAGTAAAGTGAAAAGATTTATACATGATGAGCCTTTTAGAATATTAAAAAAAGAAGAAAATTTTACAGTAAATAATACATAAAATAACCTTGATGTATCTTGATCTTCTTCTTGAGTTGATTTTGATATTAAAGATTCTAAACTTAGTCTTTTCTATCATAATCCTTTGATACGATGATATCTTGTTCTCATATTTCTTCTTATTAATAGCATTAAACTCATTAATGGTACTTATGTTTTGTTATCATCAAAAAATTGATTGAAATCTCTCTTGGTTTAGCAAGTTATATTCATTAATATTAGGACTAACTGTTATGTGGTCTAATAAATAATATATTGAATATGAAGTATATATTAGGAGAAACCCACTTATAAATGTTATTTTATTAGCAAACTTGACAGTTCGGTCATATATGGGTATATGTTATAGAGGCATGCAAATGAAGAAAACGAATATAAAAAATCAATTGAAAAAAATCCATTTCTCTCTTCTCTCTAAATTTTTTCCTTCATGACATTCTTTTTCCTTCATTAAAATATCAAATAACATCATATGCTTTCCAAATGTGAATAAAAGGAAAATGGAAGTTTGCAAAAGACCTTTGGTTATCTTGTTGTTAATAGGACTGACGGTTTGTGTATTCGCATCCTGACTCATTAATTCTAGTTGTAATAGATCAACGTGCTTCATTACTTTGTATAAGTTTTCCTTGACCTAGTCAGATGTATTTATATGCAAGTGATCTTCTTTTTGAACATATTCACACCTTTTTATATGATCACGATTAAGTTATCTTGATTTCAACTAAATCTTATTGCCCACTGACTTAAACCAAATTGCACGAGGGCACATGTATTAACTAAATTGTCAAAAAAATTTAAAATTAAAATATGATTGAATAAAATGTTCTCCGTATGGGATTACAAGGTTATGGTATGACACAAACTCATAAGTACATGCCATATATAATTGACAACTAGCCTAAACAAAATAATTATTTCAAGCTCGTAGCTTTATAAAAGGGGACACTATAAGTACATTATGCATTTGAGTCTTAACTGGGGAAATTGACCTTAAGTTATCCATGATACATAAAAAAAAACACACTAAGGTGTCTTCAAGATATTTTCAAAGAGAGCTTTATCAAGTATTTAAGCAGTATATTAATGTCATTGCCTAAATCCTTAACATTTGGTATGGCTCCTTCTGCATCATAAGAACAACTTCTATTTGTTTACTCTACATTAGGCTCAGTATACCTTGAATATTTTGGAGTCCCTATAGATCTTGGGGCAAGTTCTATTCGATTATCATGTTGTCACTGTAGTAGTTATGGATCCTAATTTACAATGATAATTTCTTTGATTCAATTGATAATGTGTAGTGTTAGGATTTGGATTTCCTTCTTAACATTCTTAAAAGTTCTCATCTTCCTTTTTCTTTGAAGGCCATATATATAGCAATTCAAGACTAATTTAAAGATCTTTGAGTCACTCTCTCTTATATATTTAACTCCTCTAGACCATTCCACTACTTAGAACTAATTCTCTTTTTAGCATTTGAGCATTGCATAATGCTAAGATCTTTTTTCAGACAGAATTCAAGTAGTTAAATTTAAAAAGAAGATGGTACAGTGTATTAGGTGTTTATTTGCAAAACTTACAACACATGTTGCTAGGTGTATTGCATTTGATTATATCCATTATTATGATCCTTTGCTTGATAGCTAGTAATAATATAAAGGAATTTTTTTGTAAATTTTGTTAAACCTTATAATCTTACTCTTTAGAATTGCTTTCTTAGGCTCTTTGAAAATAGATAAACAAAATATGTTTTTTTTAAAAACTCCTAGATTCATATCTCAGCCATATAATAAAATCCTCTACATTGTGGTAAATTATAGTTTGGAACTAAAGCCTTAATATTTATAAAACCCTTATTATTGTATTGCCACCTACTTCCATATATTATTTCCTTAATAATGTGTGCTTAATTGTTTATATATTTACGCCTTAATACTTAACGATTAATATTATAAAACGTTTAAGATACTCATTTTGGTTCACATTTGATTTTAGGTACATATTGGAAGCATAAGAGCTAAAATGAGTTAAGAAATATTCATTGAGCCATATTCTTGATGTTCAAACTCATTTGTCTTTATGAAAAAAGAAGGAGATGTATTAGAGTGAAGATAGGACAAGAAAGCACAAGAAAATGAAGATTTAAGCATGTCTTATAAGTAGATACACATCCGTATAAAAACATGAAAGTAGTGTTATTTTGATGCACGGTGATGCACGGTCGCGCATCAAACCGTGCATCTTCATGGAAACCTAGTTTTTCATATAAATAGACATGCAAGCAACTCCTGCATCCAACCGTGCATCTTCGTGGAAACATAGTTTTTCATATGAATAGACATGCAAGCAACTCGTGCATCCAACCGTGCATCTTCATGGAAACCTAGTTTTTCATATAATAGACATGCAATCAACCAAAGAAGGGGAGAATCGTATTTTGGAACATGAAAAGAGGTAGAACCTTACTTCTTTGGGATCTATGGAGCGCTAATCTTCCTTCTTCCAGTTTGTAGGGAAATCAAAGCTAAAGAACACATTTGGGCATCTGTTCGTTATGTATTGTTGATTCTTTCTCTCTCTAGAAATTGTTTATGTTATTCTTAGCTTAATGTTTTGGGTATTCATGTATGAATGATTAATATGTTCATTCTTAATAGATTGTTTATGTATGAACCTATTGTTAGAATATGAAATACAATACGCAATATTTGTATTTTCAATTCATTTGTGGTAAACTAATGGTGGTGAATCATTAGGGATAATATGACATAAGTTAAATGGCCTGAGCTTGTGTGGTTATTGCCTAGATTAATATGTTTTTCTAGTTCGTAATGTAGTTGTCCTACTAAATCTAGAGGGCTTATTATAGGTTGTTTGATAGCTAGGTTTAGTTAAAGAGCTTATTTTGATTAAACAAAATCTAAGAGAGAGCTAGGGTTAACAAAGCTTGTTGTTAACTTACGATTAATAGTTTCTAAGAGATGTGTGTAATCAACAAGATGATGAAGTATGTTTATTTGTGTGTAAGTTGAGATTAAACTAAGAATCGGATTCTAATCTCATTCATCAAATTTCTCACTTTTATATTGTTTAATTTGAATTACTTTTGTTAGTTCAATTTTACTTTATTTTATTTTTCGATTCCAACTAAAAACCCCCTCATATCCTAAACTCTAATCCTTTTCATTACGAAAGTTACACACACGCTCTCTGTGGATATGATCCTTACTTATCACTACCATAAATTTAGTTGTACAGAGTTAGGTTTTATTTTTTGGTGCATTCAACATGCATCATTTAACCGTTTCTTCATTAATGACAACATTTTTAAGTACCATTTTTAGGCAGATTGTACTTTAGGAGCATATGCAGATTGTACTTTAGGAGCAGATGAAGAGGTGCAAACTTGTCCCAATTGTCAAACCAAAAACTTGCTTTATTCTCATTCCTAATCTTCATTCTCATTTCTTTGCATATGGATCTCTTCATTTTCAATATTTGATTGATGGTCTTGGAGTTGTTTAGTTGGCTTTAGCATTTCGAAGCTAAAAAGGAATTCAATATGCATTTATTTAACCTAAACGGATTTTCTATTGACTGGCAGGTCTTTCTTAGTATCTCTTATAGATTTTATCCTAAGACCATCCTCTCCCTTTGGCCTGTCTTAGTATCTCTTATAGATTTTATCCAAAAGACCACTCTCTCCCTTTGGCCTGCTCGCCACTCTCTCCTTTTGGCCTGCACACCTCGCACCAACTAAATCTGGCTTCACCATAATTGTTTATCCCTATAGTTCTTAAGAATCTTCTCTATGTCTTTCACCAAATTCTTTGGGAGGAATAAATGAGAAATCCAATATAATGGAGATTATTAAAGATTAAAATTACCAGTTGGAGTCTATTTGCAAAGGATAAAGTCTTGCTATTTCAATTTCCAATTCTCCTTTGAATAAAATAAAGCAAAAAATTGCAGACAAAAGAATACAATCTATATAGATAAGCCTTGTGATTATAATGAGGATCCCCAAAGTATCTAAAAGGAGGATCCTTTAAGATTGAGGTTCGTTCTTAAAGCTAGTTGATGTGCTATCTTAACTAAGTCACCAGAGACATACAGGTTTTTCTTTAAATAATTAACCGTAAACCTTGACATAATACAGAAACAATGCATTTGCAGTGATACCTGAATGACTTTCCCTCAATGTTATGCAAAATTAACATATTTCTGTCCATATATTATAAAGAAATAGGATGAGCTTAGGTCTCCCCACTTTAATCCTTTAGCTAAAGAGACCTGAGTTAGTTCTTTATTGATTAATACACTAAAAAATGTGGTCATGATATATTACTCCAACCAATTGATGAATTTTGTAGAGAATTCAAAAGCCTCCCGTGTATCAAGTATGAATTTCTAGTTTACGCAGTTAAATACTTTCTGAAATTCTATTAAACTCGTTTATTAAGATCCCATCATATCTTTCTAAGATTAGCTTACCCGTCTCAAGGTGGTTGGTTTCACTAGAATCAAAAGCAAAGTAAGGGTTTTTTCTTACATTACTAGGAGATCCAAGTCACTGATACATAATTTTCTTGTAACATTACTATCATGTTAAACTACAAACAAAGAGCCTAACTTTAAGTTGACATTTAAAGCATATGAATTCACCAAGAAACCGATAAACTAATCACCTCCATGCACAAGAAGTGACCAGAGGCCGACCCATCCACCCAAGATATAGAACTCCGTCTCTTTCTTCAAGACTATACTTCTCAGAGTAGTTCTCTAGCAGAGTTTTGATAGTGGAATTAACAAAGGTGCTTAAGGGATAGGGTGTAAACCCAGCCATACTAAACCTTGACTTCCACTTACCAATAAGTTCATGGCGTTCGACTCTCTCTGCACCCTCACATGCTATAATGTTGACAACCTCCCGAGCAAGGCAATGCTGCTCAACGTTGATCCTTTCCTTGTGGTCCCTTGGTAGAGTGACGTCTATTGATTCAAAGATAGGTAGATAATAGTTCATGGTCCCAACAAAGCGGTTGATGAAAGGTGCGGTATTGCTATCAGACTCTTGCTCAACGAGGGTTACAACCTTAGGAGATAAGCCCTTAACCAACCTCAATAGCCTGTCCCTGTGATTATGAGTGCTCACGTTTTCATCAGGTATATGATGGAGCATTAAAGCAAAATTAACAGCTATGGCCTCCCCGGCTCTAACTCCAAGATTTTCAAATTGAATTTCTGAGGCAGAAACTCCTCCAGCGTGGAACTCAAAGGGTACCTTACATGAAGCAGCAAACTTAGAAAGTCTCTGCCCCACTATGTCAAGTCCTCCTCCCCGGGCATAAGCAGATGTAGAATCATCAATTCCTGTAATTCGAACATGTGGGGGTCCTTCAAGCCGACCAGCAAGAGCCTGGATTAAGGTGATCCACTGAGTGCCTTGTGCAATTTGAAAATCAATAATGTGGACTCTAATTTCATCTTTCATTGCTTCAGCAATTGCACCATTGGCTGACATATATCCAAACTTGAAGTATGGGCAAACCTCATAGAGTACATGCATATATGAAAGGAGATCAGCACCGGCAGGCTCCTTACATCTTAGAGCTTTATAGATGGTACTTCCTGAGGACGCCAATTTGGCAACAAGGCCTTCAAGCATGTAAGCTCCCAAGCGTTGGACAGGTTCACCACAAACAGACACCTTCTGACGTAACTCTGCCATTAACCATTCGACTGTGAACATGTCACCATTCTCAATGGCTTGAGCACAAACAAAAAGAACTTCTTTTAAGTCTTTTTTGGAGATCATCTCCATTAAAAATTCCCACTTCTCTGCCTCTGAAGTAATTTGCTCAGATTCAGTTGGTGTCGAAATTGCACAAACATCAAAAGTGTCCAAATCAGGACCAAGCATAGCAGTTTCGAGTTCTTTCAATTTGTACGCAACATAAGTTTCATTGGCCGGTGAATCACTAGGATCTTCTGGGGAATCATGGAAATCTGAACGGCATGAATGTGAATCTGGCTGAAAAACTGCACTGCGATTAGGTGAGAAACTAGCAGTGGATGGGGATGTCTGAAGAGGGTCAATACCAGTCCCAGAGGATGATTCAAGGGTGCAGTACTGTTCAAAAATCTCAGCAGAGAAGTGTACCCTTGGGTTGCCATCATCAGAACTTGGACAGTGATCTACATTCTGAATGGAAGGCCAGCTATAAGACTCCTGATCTTGCACAGGTTGATCACAAAACCTGTGAGATTCGTTCGGAATTGCATTTCTATCAGATTTTTGCATTGAAGAACACTTCTATTAGGGAACAAGAATACCCAGCAACACTTCACGAACAGATGCTCTTAACACGCCAACTTCTGTTCTACTGAATGTCACCAAATTCGAGTCACAGAAACTCCATCTTGTGGGGAATTACAAACAAAATCTTCTTGTTATAGTTGGCATACTAGTGAATGGATCCAATCTGCTAGAACAGTAAAAGCAGTAGAGAAGATAATATTAATGGAACAATATATAGCAACCAACAAATAGAACAAGATAGAGGAAAGTAACCTTGCAAAAACATGTCCCAATTGTTGAACAGAGCAATTGCAATCTCTTACAAGTAAGAACAGATCCTTAAAGAAACTTACAACTAGAAGCTGAAAGCACCGAACTTTTCCTCACCCCTCTCCCAGAATTTTAGTTTGCGACATCAAATAACAACGTTTTTCATAATGTAATTACCAATTAGACCTTCACACAAGCCACTGGCAACAGAGTTTCACTTTCACCTCAATGGCTATTGAAGACTTAACATGTGTACACAGCCACGGTGAACATGCAATGGTAAGACAGAAAAGAAGAGGACAAAAGGAGATGAAAAATATTTGAAATGTATTGTATGTCTCAATTTAGATCGAAAACTAGAGATGAAGAAGTGTGAAAATTCAGTTCATCTAATAAAAAAAATAGATTCTCCGGAAAAGGGTCCATCAACTTTTGGCAGCCAAGTAGTCCCAATATAATTACTTTAATACTTCAGTTATAAGAAACGAAGTTCCGATACCAAATGAAATTCTCGAAACAAAGGATTCGAACTTCTTCTCTTTCTACTTCTCATTTTGTCCAGAGAGATAATCGAGCATTCGTAATGACTATAAGGCTACAAATAAACTTCAAAGCTAATGATCCACTCGGAAAAGCAAGATCTCACTTTTTCACAGATTTGGCACCATCTCACTCACTTCCAAAGATCATACCTCCACCCGAAAATCAGAAACTTTCAACTGCAACTGTATCTCAAAGCTAAGGAAAATAAGGAACCAGCTCACCATATACAAAAAGTACTGAATACACCAAATTTTTTCAAGGAAATGAATTTAACAGCAGCAAACAGGAGGAATCTTGCTTAAAGATAGCTGCGAGTCGTTTATATATGTATGTTTGAACATCAAATTGATGGTGTTTTGTTCTTTGGATCCAAGGCGTACCTTCAAACATTAATCTGCACTTTGTCGATGGTTGAATTATTGTGCTTGTTTGGTTGAAATTCAAAAGGGATGGATCATGGAACGAATCCACCTGTTCCAACAACCTTGCTCTCTGCATTAACTTGTTCAAACCCTCAAAACTACACTTCTCCCACTGCCACTCATTACTTTAAACGGAGTCCTTGTCCTTTATTTAAAGACAAAAAAAAAACAAAAGACCCTTCAAGTGCAAGTGGAACATAACAAGTGGTTAGTCCTCGGTAGTAATAAATAATACATCAACTTGTATGCACTAAAAAACATAAAGTTTCAATAAATATGTCTTCCTTCGTGTGATTAATTCATATATTTAAAGTCCAAACTAAGTTAATAAGAGATCAAATTTTTTGTTTCGGTTATAATATTTCTATTATATTCCTATCAAATTTTATCAACATATTTACGTGAGACCTATATAAATGTATAAATGAAATTTAATAGAATAAAGTAATCGGAACAGAGAATTTTATGTGAGTTAATAAGCTTGTTACAGGGTCAAGTACCATATAATAAGGGTTGTTACGGGGTCAACTACCTACCCATATAAGCTACAAAATATGGTGGAATTATCTAACCCTTTCCCTTCTTCTTTTGCATTGTAAGCATTGATGGCTGCATACATGTCAAACTGGTAAACATTGTGTGTCCTGTCCTTAGCTTCTATCGAATCAACTAACTTCATCATGTCTCTATGTACATGTTTTGTCATCCAATTCCAGCCTATGCTACAAATTAAAAAGCAACAAGAAAAGTAAGATCACAGGAAACAATAAACTCAACCGAAGGATGGCATCATGAAGATGCTGTAGGCATTTAGGTCTTAACGTTTAAAAAAGAAAGTTAAAACTTTAATTCCTGAAGACACATTCAAGTCAACAAAATGATCTAATAAACGTCATGTCAAATTTTGAAATTTCGCAAGAGCCTCCTCTAGCCAGAGGTCAACTGATACAATATTAAAAAATATCTTGCTCGTATATATATGCGTGCGAATGTCTATGAAGATTTCCAGTCAAACACATTCCAAATCATGACAACGGACAACTTAATAGCAGATGACATATTCATTAGTTAAGTTTGAGGTCATTAATTTGGAAATTTGAGATCTTTTGGAGTATTTATGGTTATTTTCAACAAGAGGACTTCTAAAACCAAACCAAAAAAAGAAAAATCTTTTATAGAGGAAATTAATAAGAAGGCTAATGTCACACGTGTAGTTTATAAAGCAAGACAAGAACTGGGTTTTTGTCAAACCTTGACAAAAGGAATGTGCGGCAAAATCTATCTTTATCTCTATCACCAATGTCTGCATAAGAATCAAAGTCGTTGATGATTGTTTCAAATTTGAGAGTAAAATAGTCAATAGAAGACTTTAATTTGCCTCCTGAAAAGGTGAA
The DNA here is from genome assembly GCA_027568915.1 of Erythroxylum roraimae. Taxonomy (NCBI): domain Eukaryota; kingdom Viridiplantae; phylum Streptophyta; class Magnoliopsida; order Malpighiales; family Erythroxylaceae; genus Erythroxylum; species Erythroxylum roraimae. The sequence goes on along the minus strand of JAOSBL010000005.1, from coordinate 19,876,703 downwards.
TAGTTAGTGAACGAAAAAGGCTTTCACAAGTCGCTGGAGCATTCAAGCAAAGTCAACCATATGTGCTTTAATAATTAAAAAAAGAACAACTAAAAGAAAATTTTGCAAGTCAACTAAAGGGCAGTTTTCTTCGTTGCTAATTTTTCAAGTTTATGGATATTGGTTGATGTAAAATTTGGATAGATTGAATTGCCCTAAAAATAACTCAAGTCATTAGTTAAGGAAAGTAGAGTAAAAGCTAATTTGTTGGATTATTTTTCAGCACGATTACGAGAATGTAATAAGATTGGACGTAGGTATGGCCCCTTAGGAGTGATCGAGATGGTGGAGTAGGGGTTATTGGGTCAAAAGATTCTACATTCGATTATCTTTACTTACGCTTTCCCGATCGAGCCTGTCTTATAGAGCTTGCTTAGTGCGGAATACCCGATTGGCGTGATTTGTAGGCTATTGTATTAATTCGAAGGTTTACCCAGTGCGTATCCAAAAGGTAGAGACTGCAGGTTCCTCCGTTTCGAAAAAAATGTGAGATTAGAAAATTTAATTTAGGATAAATCTATCATCAAAAGAATATCTGATAAATGTAGAAGCTTGATCGTAACTCGTTTCATTATACTTTGCTACCACTTGTTTACCGCAAAGCTTTATGCAATTTTTAATCATTTCTAATTTTAATAAGTTATAAAAAACTATACAAAATTTATATAAGATAATACATTAAAATATTTGAAACAAATATGTAATATGTGAAATTAAGATTGTATTTTTTCGTTAGAATGAAATTAAAATTATGAAATTAAAAAAAACTGAATTCTAAGAATTATAAGAGAATCAAAATTTATGGGATCTAGAGAAGGAAAAGAAACACCTTGTAAAAATAAAATTTAAATAATTTATAAGTTGAAGTTAGTTTTATGAGATAATAATGTGGTGCAAACAAGTAATTGAGAAAAGAGTAAGAAAGGAGACTTTTATATTAGAAAACCAATTGGGCTTTATGCTAGGAAGGTCCACGATAGAAGCTTTACACTTCATTAGAAGATTAATGGAATATTACAGGGACAGACGGATGAATTTGCACATAGTTTTTATTAATATCGAGAAGGCATATGACACGGTTCTGAGGAAAATCCTATGGAGGTATTTGGAGGTTAAGGGAGTTCCTATGACCTATATTGTCACGACCCAGTACCACATCGGGCCCATGAAAACCGCCGTATAACCGGGTTAAGGACACTCACGGTATCCTTAATCCGACTATGCAAGGCTAATTGAAAATTTATTCTTTCTTTTCTTTTTTTTGAAAAATTTGGGCAGTATAACGACAGTGTTTTAAAAATCCCAAAAGCTGTAAATACTTTTAAACACACTTCTATATTCACATCCAACCACAACTTCAGGATTTTAAAGTCCACTCAAGGCAATCTCAACTCCAGGCAGTCTCAACTCAATGCAATTTTAACAACAGTATCAAAAGTTCATACGTAAATTTTTTTATAAAACATAAGGCAATGATTGAGCCCAAGTTTATATTATTAATTGGACTCACTTTCTTAACTGTTTATGCACTTGTTGACTCCTAATTGATGATTTTTGTGCTTTAATTGGTTCCTCATATCGA
>JAOSBL010000005.1:19854565-19872589 GCA_027568915.1 Erythroxylum roraimae | reverse complement strand
GATTCCGCATTACCGATGAATTCCAAGTTCATGTAAGGGCATATAACATTATAAATCATTAACATATACACCCAAATAACTTAAATACATCTTTGAAATTATATACATCCATATGTATATGTCAATATACAATAGTATCTCCAAATAAAGTACAACACAAAATAGTTTCGAAAGTCCGGCATTCCATATATAAGGGTGATTAGAGATATGTATGAAGGGGCATTGACTAGAGTAAAGATGACATGAGGAGATACTGAGAATTTTTCTATCAGTATTAGGTTACACCAAGGATCCACATTAAGTATTTTTTTATTCACAATAGTGAGAGATGAGCTTACCAAGAATATTCAAGGAGATGTACCTTGATATATGTTGTTTACTGATGATATTGTCTTAGTGAATGAGACAAGAGAGGGGGTCAGTGTCAAGTTAAAATATTGGAAAGAAACGTTAGATTCAAAGGGTTTTAAAGTGAGCATAACTAAGACTGAGTACTTAGAATGCAACTTTTCGAGCAATCAAGTGGATACCAATGTGGCGGTAAAGATTGGATCAGAAATTATATCACAGAAGGAGTGTTTTAAGTACTTAGGGTCTATTATCTAAAGTAATGGAGAGGTCGATGAAGATGTAACCCATCGTGTCAGATCAAGGTGGCTTAAATGGAGAAGTGCATCAAGAGTTTTATATGACAAGAGGATGTCATTCAAACTCAAAGGAAAATTTTATCACTTAGTAATTAAGTCAACCATGTTATACGGGGCAGAATGTTGGCCCATCAAACAAACACACAATAATAAGCTTATGGTAACTGAGATGAGGATGCTCTAGTGGATGTGTAACCTTAATAGAAGAGATAGGGTAAGGAATCAAATGGTATGAGACAAATAAAAGGTGGTTGGTATTAATGAAAAATTGAGAGAGATAAGACTTAGGTATTTCAGGCACATTAAAAGGAAGCACCCTAAAGCTCCAGTGAAAAGATGCAAGAATATACTATGTAGAGATTTTAAGAGGAAAAAAGGAAGGTCCAAAAAGAACTGATAGAAAGTGATCAAGAATGATATAGCTAGGTTGGATTTTACCGAGGACTTGACTCGTAATAGAAAATTTTGCTATACTAAGATATGGGTAAAGAATCTCTTATAAAGAGAGCATTCACGTACTTATAGATTATATTAACACTGTCCTTTGCATTTTACTACGTAATAGTTACCTCATAGTTAGTTTAGCCTAATTAGTTTCCTAAGTAGCGTAATTAAGGTAATGACAACCTTGGTTGGAGGTACTCTTGTCCAAATATTTTCTAGTATGTATTTTCTATCTTATCATTTATTGTCGATCATTGACATATTTTGTACATACTTTATTTTGTTTTATTAGTTATTTGTATTTTTTGTATGTTTGGCATTTTTTTGCATTTAACTTTTTTTACTACCTTTTTGAATATGTCTGCATATTTATTTACAATTTTATAGTACCGTCATATCACATTGCATATGGGTCTATCGAAAACAGTCTTTCTATTATGTAGAGGTATGACTGCGTACTATCAAACCTTCTCAAACTCTGCGATTCAGCGGAATTTCAATTAGGTGTTGATGGTGATGAATGTGGTGTAAGTTTGTAAAGTAAAGTTGTGTTGCAAAATAATAATGTAGTAGAAAAGAACGACATCAATACATCGCATGGTTTTATTAAATTCATTTAAATTTAAGAAATTATATAACATTAAAAGTGCGATATATTAGAAACGTTGCTTCTATAATACATTAAATATGAAATTTAAAATATTATAATTAAGAAATATTCAAATAAGACATTCAATAGCTGTTAAATTATAATTATAGCTCTTTAAATTGAAAATTATAACTCTTAATAATGTATTAACTTAATTTTACATGACACTGAATGTAAAATTCAAATTTTACTTCACACTTAATGTAATTATAACTCTTTATATATATAAATATATATACACACACACACACACAAAAGAAGTATATATATATACACAAGAATGACGTTTCATTTCATTCTTTGTGCCTTACACATTTTACATATTTAAATGACATAGGCTAACAGTTACAAGAAGTTAAAATCAATTTCTTCCCATCTATATTTGATATATATATCTTGTCGAAAAAAGAGTCTTAAAGAAATGTTATCAACATCCTTATTGCTAAGTTGCTTACGAAATTTTCTTTTGTCTTAAAAATATTGGATTGATAAGAAATATATGGACACTCTCATTAATGTCACTAATATAAATGAGTTTGTCAGGACAAACTTTGCCGTGAAAAACAGTTCACTGCTCAACATCCTTTGCTTCACACCAATTGTTCAAAATAAGCCATCCATGACAGCTTCTAAACCATCCAAAGCTTTAAGGCAATCAACCAATGAAATTATACATGTAGCCCCATGTCATCGAAGCACATTTGAACATCATCTTTGTAACTTTGCTTATGTACAACGACCCCAATTCCCCTTTCATTCTAGCATAGACGATTATTTGTTAAGTGGACCAAAAGTTTCACCATGACACCTTTTCCATAACCTGTGCTTTCACAACAACCAATTTATCCTTGTCTTCCTCTTCAGTCAACAATAAATTTGTTTTAGTCTTCTTCAGACATTCTCTTACATAATGTGGTCCATTACAAATGAAACAAGTGGCATTGGATTGGGCTGAATGTTAAAAAGATTGGTCATTCTTACTTTCTTCAATTGCTTGCCCGAACGTTTTCTATTGTTGTTGGAGATTTTTGTTTTCCTTTCTTGCTCCAAGATTAAAGTCTTAACAAAATTAATGAATTTGTCTTTCTTTAGAATGTTGTGTATGTCCAATATTAGAAAACTAAATACTTTTAGGTATTTGTAGACTTTTCCATAATGTCACAACTTCTAAGATTATAAGATAAAATTGTATATATGCATTATTTATTAATATTATTTATGGATGTTAACTTATTTTCACTAATAAAAGGATTAGTTTGGAAAAAAAATCCTTTTTCTGTCTCTAATCTCAAAATCTTAGTCATAACATGATATTAATTCAATTTTGAATTTTAAACTAATATTGTTTATATGCTATTTAAAAAATATTTGTTTAATAACTGCTCTTTAACAATTAAAAACTTAACTAATCCATCACATGTGTTTTTGTCTATCATCTCCCACTTACATATGATGGATTTAGTTAATTGAAATTCTGTCATTCTCATACTCGTCCAATAACCAATGTGACCAACATTCAAAAAAAGTTAATTATTATGCATCTGTAAGGAATATAAGACATCTCATTTAAAAAATTAGTCCATGAGTAGATTTAGTATGTTATACCTTAGGTCATATCTCATATTCTCATTCTTCTTTGACCTCGTTTATTTCATCGTATCATAATTATATTCAATTCTTTTACTAAGAGATAATGGCCACCTTTAAATACTATTTTTCATGTGAATTACTAATCATAATGACCTTCCTTTATTCTAAATATTCTTAAATTAAACTTAATTTGTTTTCCTTGAATTGTTCCATAAGATCATATCACACACGATCTTTTGGTAATATTCTAAATTAGTAAACCTTAAATTTAATTGCTAAGAATTAGATAAAAGTCATAAAGGTATGCTATGATACTCATTTTAACTCTGGGGTCTCACATGATGTAAGTTGGGATCTTATGATTTACGTTAATCTCTTTTCATGGTCATTTTTGTACAAATGGTAAGAGTCAAGTGCCAAGGTATTAAATCTTTTTTATTTAGAGTGCGTGTCTTTTATTCATAAACAACCATACAGATGCTAGTTGAACATACTTAATGCTTAACTAAAGTTCACTTGTCTACTCCAAATTTTATCTTTCAAAATGCTCAATTGACAACTTGAAATAGATATAGTGACCATTTAATCACTTCAAACCAATTTCCCTTTGATTTTTTTATATGAGGCAGCATTTATGGTGTAAGGTTATACACTTCTTGCTCTCCATCATCACCTAGATTACAAACTTTAAACATGTCTCATCTCTAGTTATTACGAATACTGGAGGCAATTCCTTAGGTAGGAGGCCAATCTCTTTTTTTCATGATATAATCTTGGATTCATATGTAAAATATTTCGTGCAAATAAAATACAATTTGGAATCAAGTGTTACATAATATTATCATATAATAAACAATATAACACATATTTTTTATTTAGCATGACGATATAATAAATGAACATACATATAGCAATATTTATTAATTATATTTCAATATCTATACAATACTCTTTTTTTAAAAAGGAAAATGGAATATATATGATATAGGAAGAATACATAATATACAAAATGTTAAGGGTTGGACCTTTTACTCACCCTGCCTAACTATATTGGAAAAGGATTACATGGTACTCAAAATAGAGAATCAAATAAACATGTGTTCAGTTGTTAAAGGATGAGAATATGTCTGATGTGACATGCTGGTGTAGATTCTTGACAATTAGTCGATTCTATACAATCATCTTGACTTGACATACCCAATATATGTCTCTTAAGAAATATTTTTGTCACCATATCAAGTGTAAATATATAGTTCATCTTCACTTCCGCTTATACAACTATATCTTTCACATAATTATGTTTGATATCTATATGTTTGTTTTTACAATGAAATTTATGATCTTTCGTATAAGTGATTGTTGCTTGACTACCATAATACTAAATTGGTCTCGCCTTTAGTAACTCACAAATGAACCAAGGATCGTCAAAGCAAATCAATTTCTTATATTGCAATTGAAAATGTTATAAATTTAGATTTAATTATGTATAAAACAACATATGATTTTTTATATTTTTTTATAATGTTGTACCATGGTTAAGTAAGAAAACAAATCCAAAAGTGTATTTTCTCTCATCTAAATCTTCATTATCATAACCTTATATACATAGGTAGTTTTCTTGATATCACAATGTATATTCAATAGTACCTTTTAGATACCTCAATATTCTCTTTATTTCTTTCCAATGTGCTTGTCTTAGATTTAATTGATATATACCCATCATTCTAGCAACGTAACAAGTACCTAACTTTGTACACATTATAACACACATGAGATTTCTAACTACACTGGAATATGGAAATTTATTCATTTGTTTCCTTTTTATGGTGTTGATGAACAAAAATTCTTACTGAAACCCTTGTCTTAGTAATAGGATTATCAAAGGGTTTTCAATCTTGCACACAACATTATTCTAAAATCTTTTGAATGTTAGGCGATTGAAAAAGTTACAATAATTCTTTTCAATGATTTCTTAAAATCTTAAGTATAAGAATATATGCAGCTTTACTCTCGTCTTTCATCTTAAATTTAAATAATGACCAGTCTTTGATTTGCTTCACAAACTCGCATTCATTATAAGCAATCAAGATGTCATCCACTTGTAAAGATAAAATCGTAAATTTATCTTTAGATCTTTTAATGTATACACATTGGTCTTCATCAATCATATGGAAATCATACAAAATAATTATGTTATGAAAACTAAAGTAATGTTGTCTTAAAGACTACTTTCAACTATAAATGGATTTTAACTGTTACAATTTATGTTCTTAGCATGTCTCAATGAAACTTATAGGTTGTTTTAGATAAATTTGTCCTTCTAATTCTTTATTTAAAAAAGTTGTCTTTACATCTATTTGATGTAATTCAAGATCTAAGCTGGCAATTATAGCCAAGATGAAATTGATTAAAGCAAACCTCAAAATTGATGAAAATGTCTCTTTATAGTCAATTCCTTCATTTTTTGTATATCTTTCACCTATGAGGCGTGCCTTGTATCTTTCAATATTGTCATCAACCTTTTCATTTTATTTCGAGAACCCATTCATGCCCAATAGTTTTTGCTTATTAGGGAGATTAACCAAGTCATATATGTGATTTGAGCTTTAAAAAGTCATTTCCTTCTTAATTGTTTTCATCAATTCTTCTTTAATAGGATAAATAAGAGCCTCATATACATTCTATAACTCATCCTTTTCTTATACGATAATCATGTGAATTTTCCTTTCATTTTAAAAATGATATCATGAAATTATTTCATAAATACTTTAATGTAAACGTGGTTCACGAGAAAAAAATATGTATGTTTTGATTGCTCCTACACAAATCATATATAATAGCTAAACTTTCAACAAATTGCAGTCTAAATTGACCATGAGCTAACTCTTTAAGTTTTAGATTGCTCATATTCGAATAGGTAAACTTTCAACAAATTGCAGTCTAAATTGACCATGAGCTAACTCTTTAAGTTTTAGATTGCTCATATTTGAACAAAGTCCCTCTATACCTATTTTAATCAAGAGTCTTAAACAAAAATAGGTCTTTTCCTATTTCACTTTGTAAAGTTATTTTCTAAAAATGTGACATCTTGTGATTCAAATTCAGTCACTCCTTTATTACCTTGTTCACCTATGAATACATATCATTTTGACAGTTTGGAGTATGTTAATAAAGATGCTTTTCTTCCCTCTTAGGCTTAGTTTTCCATGTTTACGAAAGACGTCATGAATATAGTTATCACACTCTTATGGTCTTAAACTCGTTATATCATGTTTTCTATCTATCCATAACTTATATGGGGTGTTTGTAGATGATTTAATAGGCACTTAATTAAGTACACAAATGGTTGTGAGAAAATAGGTGATTGGTAAATTATGTCATTATAGATCTAATCATTTCTATATTGTTCTATTTCATCTTTTTTCAACACCATTTTTTTTTGGAGTTTAATAAATAGTCAAATATCTTTCTGTTTCTTTTTCATCACATAGTATCTTGAACTTATCATAATTCTTATCCTCAATTAGTTTTTAATGCTTTTATTTTCTTATCAAATTGATTCTATACCAAATTTATAAACTTTAATGCTTTTGAATTGTGAACAATAAAATAGATGTGACTATACTAAGTATAGTCATTTATTGATGAAATACACAGTCCTACATCTTTCCCTTACATTCATTAGACCTCAAATGTCAAAATAAATAAACTAAAATGGATAAGAAGCTTGTGTTTCCTTTCCAAATGGCTTTCTTATCATTTTTCTAATTAGATAAAGTTCAAAAATAGGTGGATATACTTGATGTAAATCACCTAAAATGCCTTATTTAACTAGCTGGCTTATTCAATTTTGACCAATATGATATAGTTTAACATGTTTTAAAATTGTGTCATCATTAAAGTAATTAGATGATGTATCAAGGAATAAATTATAGTACTATCTAATAAAACAACATCCATAATAATAAAACCATCCAAAATAAATCCATGACCATAACGATCCACCCCTATGGAATTTTACATCAAATCTAATGTTAATCAACATCGACACAAAAATAAGATTTTATCGAATTTTTAGAGTAAACAACACTTTGTGTAGAAATAAGGATCGACCAGATCACATGTCTAATTTACATGTTCTAATCCTTTGTATAATAACTTTTAAGTTGACTCCTATATAAAACTATTATGTTCTATACGAGAATTTTCGAAATTAAACAATATCATTCCTATGCTTCACTATATAGTTGGTTGCTCTTAAGTTTACAATTCACAAAGTATGTTATTCAATTAGAAAAATAAAACAAGAGACATTAATAAAAAAAATTTATATTATAAGATTATACATTTTTGGGCAAGCTACGATCACAAGCAAAATGAACCTTGTTACCATAGTTAAATCACTTAACTATTTTTATGTTATAGTTTTTAAAAGGAAAATTTCCTTTTCCATATTGGTTTTGTTAGCTTTCTCAAAATCCTAATAAGTGTGGTTATTTTTTAACCCTTTTTCCACATGGGCCCATTATGATGCTTACACTTTATGTTCATAGATCCTTATAAGCTTGAACCAAATGCATATACCTCAGGGGTCATCTTAGAAGCTTCAAGACTTTCTTATTTTAACACAAGATGCCTTGTAGCATCCTCTATCATCATGATGCTCTCATTATAAGTTAGATGCATTTTCAAATGCTCCAAACTCTAAGGTAAAGAATGGATCATAGCTTGCACTCATTGCTTAAATGATAATTCATGACCAAAATCCCATAGCTTAATTATTATGTTTGACATATATCTCAAATAATTTTGTATTGTGTGATCAATTCATTTCTTATATGTGTCAAACTTGATAATGAGCAACTCAATTAGGTCATTAAAATACCTCTAAATTGTGCAGCCAAAGCAGATCATATGTCTTTGATAGTTCCATACTTTTCAACTCATGCAAAATATCATAGTTCACGTTACTCAGCAACATAGTAAGAGAAAATGAGTTATTATTTTTTGAATATCTTATATGCATCATGATCCCCTTTTTTTTGTTAGGACACATTACCTTCCTCAATAATATTCGTAGTTATGTTCGATGGTTTTAGAGTAGAGCCTCTTTCTCCTCTAAAACATATTGGATTTTCATACTCCAAATTTCATTCTTGTCAGTGTTGAACTTCTCATTCTTATTTAGTTCAATGACAATGTTCTTTGATGTAGTAGCCATATTTGAAATACTAAGTTTCTACAGTAAGAAAGAAATAGTGTACATGCACATTAATGCCATATCACGCATACTTACATTGAATAATCATATTTCAATTGTTTATAAAATCAATAGGTTATATAAGTTCTCAATCATCATTCATATAATAATTGAATACCAATTTTGAAACTAAAATGAATTTTCATTTATAATACATTTAAAAAAGACATTGAACTAATTAAAATATCAAGTTCTTACATATATAAATGAATATAATACATATAGTTTAGTACAACAAACTTGATTAAACATAAAAGGATCACTTATCATGCACATGCTTAAATTTAAGGAACCCTACATAGAATAGAGTTAATTAGTTCATGTGATAAAACCCTCAAAGTTTGATGTGCAATAGCTCTAATTATATTTTTCGAGAAGCCTATGGCATATAAAGTTATAATTAATTCCTTCTTCTACTTTCTCTCATAAACATCATCACCAACCAACTATATATTTTTGCATTAAGCAATTTCAAGTTCTAAAACATGTTTAACAGTTCACCATCTAGTTGTAACAATCTTGAGAGTCAAGTCATGTACTTCACCTATATACTTTGTGTTAGATCTTCTCTTCGCAGAAATCACATCTAGACTAACTGCCTTAACATGATGATGATATGTCTTATCTATGTTGCAATACGTAGAAGTGTAGGTGCTTGTAGGAATTAAAGGCTTGTTAATTGCTCACAAAACCCAAAAATCATAAAATAAATAAATTATTTGAGTCACACAATAATTAACTCATGCTCATAATTAAATGAAATTATGATTATTCTAGTTTATTCAAAGTCCCATTTCAAATTATTATTGAACTAATCAAACTAATAATTATAATTATTTTATTTTAAACTAAAATTCATTTCTAATTATTATTGAACTAGTCAAATTAATAGCTATAATTTTTTTCAATTGGGAATGTTTTCTGATTATAATTAAACTAATAAACATAATTATGATATTTCAATTACAAAATTATTTCTAATTATTGTTGATTAAATCAAATAAATTAGTAGGTATAGGAAACAACTTAACTCTTATGTTATTCTTAAAATAATATAATCTTTTATTAATATGACTTTAAATTAATAATTAAACATATTTTATACTTAATTTGGGAAGTCATGACTTTATAGCTAAACGTAGCTAAAACTAAGTATAAGTTTAAGTTGTTTTTGTACCCAAATAAAGGCTTTTTTAAAACCTTGTATTCCCTTTTAATTTTTTAATGTCTCCATATGTTGCTAGTAAGCATATATAAGTGGGAGAGATAATGAGAAGAAGCAACATTGATGCAAAGAGAGGGTGTGACAGAAGCGAATGCTCTGGTAAGCCATCCATCCCCCAAGCAATATCCCCTCTTAGTGGAACAATCACCAGTAGTGAGAGGACTACCTGCTAATTGACATCATCCACCACTACACACCTACGTTGACTTTTCTAACTTTATTTTTCTATATTATTGATTATTCAAGGTTCTTTATCATGTAGTCTAAAGAATAACATGTCCTCACATTTTCAATAGATAAGAGTTTTCTTTAGAAAAAAATAAATATTTTGATGGTTTACATTTTTGAGTTGGAATATTTTTTTTAGTTTATTTTTTAAAGTGTTGATTGTTAAGAAACAATAATGAACAATCTAAACAAAATAAACAGATTGTCTATAGTGCATACCTAGGATGCATTAGGATGCATGCCTAACTTTAGACGATATGAAAATAGTGAAAAAAAAAACAAAACCTTTTGATGGTTGTTGATATATGGGTTGATCTCTATTTTATAGATCTCATAAGCAAGTATACCTATCGAACTATAGTATAGTACCCATAAGGACTACAAGTACTAGTAATAAGCTTTTTTCTATTATCTAATCAACAAACAGGATAATGGTTTAATTAAAACTATACTAAATTAAAATTTAACATAATAATAAACTAGAATACAGATAACACTAAGATTAATCAATATCAAATAACTAGTACCTAGGTAATGAATCCCCCTAAGATTTCTTAAGTATTAACCTTTTATCATGCAATTGAACTATTGATCATTGGATTGTAAAAATTCCTATCATATGTTAATATCTCTAGGTTTGTATGCAACTCCTTCCAATTATGGTAGATCTATTCATACAAAATGATTTCTCAATCTCAGTCATATGAAATCAAACATTAAACTAATATTTGAGACATATTAATTAAAGAATAAAAAAGCATAATTGAATTACAATGAATTAATCAATCAAATTGTATTGAATAAAAGACTTAATCACGATATGCATCCCAATTAAGGGTTTACCATACCTAGGTAATAAACAAACTTTGTTTATAAACATAGAAAAAGAATATATATATATATATATACATATAATCCCCATAAAACTTTAATGGAAAGATGTTCTCTGTTGGATCTCTAAAATAATTTTCATGTTTTTCCATCATCCTAGGTTCATAATTGTATCTCAAACTCTAGCTCTGACTTTTACTGCTTCCTCTCACGTCTCCTCTTTATAATTGCCTTTTATAGTGTAAAATTAGGGTTTCTAGCATATGCACGGTCAGTTATATGGTCATGTGAGTGATCATGTTTCTTAAAAATATTTCAAAATCATGAATTTACATGTTCCCAAGAGCATACATGGGTATAAGACATGGTCATGTATGTGACTTACACATGTGTGTATCTTCATATGACTAAATCATTAAACTTAAAAACAACCATCCTTTATTAACCTCAATATGTCCCTCTATACTCTAAATCATCATGTCATATCAATCAAATGAACATACAATTATACTCAATTTATCTTAGAACTAACTCAATTTATCTTAGAACTAACTTGCATAAGTTAGTATCAGTAGCAACCACATTGATAATTTTTCTAAAATCAAAAGCATAAATTCCATGACTTCATAAATGATTCACTCTATGCACTTAAAGTGTTTAGAGTGGAAAATATAACAAACCCTCAAATAATTATATAAGAGGATTCTTAACATAAGCTTATAATAAAATCATATTTCCACCAGTAATAACTAAACTAGAAACAAAATCAAATGCTCTTTTAAATAGGGTGTAATGAGGCTTACGTAAAGGTATGGCAGGGATAATTAAAAAGGGTCATAATATTGAAAGAAATTCACATAAACAAGATTACATAAAACTTATTTCTTCATAGCATATGTCCTTTAAACAATAATTTTAGTGGTAAACAATAATTCTTCTCACTATCTAACAAATATCATAACTTTTCTTTTTTCTTTTTTCTTTTTTCTTTTTTATCTTTTATATATGCTCGCAACAAATAATTTTCAACTTTTGAACCTCTTTGAGCAACTTTGGAGAGAATATAATAACAACTAAACACTTGAGAAAAAAAAAATCTATCAATCACCATGTACCAATAATAATAGAAATTTCAGACCTTTTCTTTAAAATTTTTCAATACAGCCCAAGTTTTAAGTAATTAAGTAAATGCAAATTCCTTCAAGGTTCAAAAATAATGAAAAATTTTCAAGAAAAATAGACTAAAGACTATCAATATGACTATAGTCAACCAAAAGGCTAAGTTTATAAAATAGTTATTCCTAAAGGATAAAATAGGTTGCATAACAATAAAAAATAGGCTAAAACAAAAGGTTAAATTTAAGTGCTTTTATCATTTTGATGCCTCTAGTTTACAAATGTGATCTCAATATAAATAATAAAAACAAGTTCTAGAATCATCCTACTATGTATAATAACACACAAAAAAGAACAAAATAGTGTAAACTAATGATATACTGTTGTTAGGCTCAGAAGCTCACAAATCAGTCTCATATGTGTAAATAATATAAAATTTTCATTCAAATTAACTATCACAATAACTATTGAAAATATAGCTTATAAAGGTAAGCCTATTACAAATTTCATCCTTTTACTTACTAATTTAATTTAATAATCAATAATAACCTAAAGTATTTCGAATATATTTTAACTATATTGGGATGTTAGTTAATAAGAATAAATAATAAAGATTACAGTAAGCTTAAGAAATTTCCCTTAACCTTTCCCTTACTTAAAGTTGTATATTATCCCCAGTGTACACAATAGAAGCATAAAAACTATATTATCAACATAAACACAAAAAGTGAGAAAGGAATATTTTAGTTCTTCCTTGAATAACAAAAGTTACAAATTATGAATTCAATGAAGGTTCTATATGATATTATGTATCATTATCCTTGCAAAATAGAAAAAATGGGGATAAAATAATAAACATTAATAAAATAAAAATAACGCTTATATTACATTAATAAAGTTTAGCAAAACAAAAAAATAAATAAAAGAAAAATACAAAATATATTAAAAATGAAAAATAAAGAAAAGAAAAGAAAATCTCAAACGAGTATCCCAAACTACCTCCATAACTATTAACCCATCAGTGAGTCTAGTATGTCAGTCACTGGAGGATCCTCGAGTCTCTAAGCATCATATGTTGTGGAGTTGAAGTTGATATGTGTTAGAGAAGTGCTCTAAAGGCAATCACCTTTAGCACTTATTGTACAAATCATTTTATGATTAATAAAGGCATTTTTCATTATTTCGATATTCATACATTTATGGATTTGATGTTGATCTTAAATTGATTTAATGAAGTCCTTGATACAAAACATAGCATGGAGAAAATCATGACGAGATCATGATAATGAGATTCTTATCATGTATAATTATGTCAGTATCTAAACTTTCCCTAGTCATAGGATTGATGAGATTGGATATCATTAATCCGGACAAACTAACACATGTTGTAGCACCCCACTCTCATAAGACACGTACCCGACATCCTAAGAGGTATCTGAGTACAAATCTCACAAGAGTGGCATGCTAAAACAATAAACAGTTGAATCCCATTGCAAATTTCTTAAACAATAAACGCACACGCGGAAAATTGATAATCAATTTCAACCCCATTTATTTATAACAAATTCAATCATAAGATATACAAACATTATTGAACACATCAAAGTTTCAGTAATCACTTGGGCCTATTACAGAACAAAATACTTGTTTTCATAATATCTTTACATTTCAAAAACCATTTTCATACACATTGCACAACACTTA
This sequence comes from Erythroxylum roraimae, assembly GCA_027568915.1. Classification (NCBI taxonomy): domain Eukaryota; kingdom Viridiplantae; phylum Streptophyta; class Magnoliopsida; order Malpighiales; family Erythroxylaceae; genus Erythroxylum; species Erythroxylum roraimae. The sequence continues at coordinate 19,858,895 of JAOSBL010000005.1, read as the reverse complement.
AGATTACACTTTTAACGAAATACATATGCAGGTGCAAACTGATCCCGACCCCTAACTCATGCTCATTTGCAGTGGCTGAACTCCAATTGGTCTAATTGGATAATTCCTTTGAACCTGAAAAGCCACGTTGCAATTTTTTATGAGTTTTGCAAACTCAATGAGTGAACCATCATTGATGATTTCACCGGATTCACATTCACAAATCACATATTTCGCAACTACTTATACAGAACATGTATGTTCCAAATACTCACACTGTTACGGCACATCATTTAATTTATTGTGAATCAGAACATATATACACAGATACAGATGCATATAAGACTCCACATTTGTTATTATTGTTGTGATCGAGTGCCTATCACATATCACATATACAAATATTGTCCCATTGGGCTCAGTCAGAAACGTATATCATGGAGCATGGCTCTACGAGTAGAATCATATACCACGGAGCAAAGCTCTACATGCAAGCACTTGATACTAGCTACTCCGGTCACAACCCCTTTATCTGAGCATGCATTTTATGAAATGCAACAATTCAGAATTTACCATATATCACAATCATTTATAAAGCACATTCAGAATTTCATAATCATCGGACCTAAGTCTGGCATTCAACTTTCATTGAGAATTCACATAGCATAATACACAATTAGAATTTCATAGTCTTCGGACCTAAGTCCGGCATTCAACTTTTGTTGAGTATCCAGATTTCATACAAAATTAACAAACAAATCAGAACACTTCCAATACAGTCCTGAATATTTACTCCTCGGACTTTAAGTCCAGGATTCAAAAACAAAATGCAACAATTCAATAATTGGAAGCTTAACAAATCAAATCAAATCAATCCTAGGAAATTCATCTAGGCTGACTCACAGTATGCTCCAATAAGCTATTGCCTGAATGGTCCGGCAATGTCTGACTGGCATCCGATGTGCGTCTCTAAAAAATACACAACACATTTACGATATCTCACATTTTTGTACAAATGCAAGTATGCCTTTATGCATATGTACTTATATAAAATATGCACAATGCATGTTCAAAGACAATTCCGGGTTTCTTATCAAATCATTTGGATATCAAAGTCCTCATTAATCTCATTTGTGTTTATAATTTGAACCAAAATAAAACAATATGAAATCAATTTCATAACCTAATTGGCCACTTCAGATTTTCTACCCACATGATTTCGGGTCAACATTGCATAATTAATCTGATAGGGTAAATGACAAAATTAGGCAACACTTCCTTCTAAAATGTTATTCTCCAATGTCTTAAGTTTCTAATGACTCAAGATCATCCAATTTGATTCATTATTTTATGAGTTATGCTCACAATACCACATACTGCGTATATTTGAACCTTTGGCCAGTACAAGATCATAACCTCTAATTGTACAATCATATCATTCAGCTCAGATATCCAAAAATTACAAACTTAGTACCAATTGAGAGCTAAGAGAATGAAATAAAATGTTTGTGAAGATACCTTTGTCTAATTAGGTCTCTATCAATACAGTTCATTCAATAACAAAAAAATATGATTTCTGTCTCGGTAGAACTACAAACTCAGTCAAGACTCAATTTCAAGCCAGATTTTGAAATACCTAGAGACAATTAAAACTCTATTGCTTCAAAAAATTTGTATCCCTATGTCTCTAGTTTACTCCAAGTCAAAAATAATCCCATTTGGATAATTACAGAGAAAGATATGGCCAAAACACCAAAGTATGTTTAAGCTATCAGGAAACTTCGCCGCGGCAAGCCAAAAGCTGGCCGCAGCGAACTTTTCAGATAGCAAAATTCTTCGACATTTTCTTAAAAGTTTGCCGCGGAGAACTCAAGAGTTAGTTGCAGAGAACTTTTACAGAAATCAACTCTTTCAAGTTGGCCGCGGCGAACTTTACTGCGCCTAAACTTATCTTCTTCTTTCATTCTTTTCCTAGATTTCACATTCCTACTACATCTATTATGCATTTCAATGCCCAAAGCAATCTCTAAACAAATCAAATTTAAGTTTACCATTCAAGCACCAAAAATCTGAAACTCCATATGTTCTTCATCTCTCTACTAATACTTAACATATTCGTGCATGTACAGTGACAACAACCCATTTTCAGTTTTCTCTAAACCATGACAAAGGGTATATATATTCATCAATTTTCCAGCACTCTTCCGTAACTCATTTCAAACTAAAACAGAACTTATTTCATACTTTTCTAGACAATTTCTATTTCACAGATCCATCATCTAATTCATTCATCACCGAAACTTCACTTCTCTAACTTCATATGCATGTATTCATTTACACAGTAAAACATCATTAAAAATCACTTACGTGCTTCAACAAAGTTTCCAGCAATAAGAGTGAATCAATGACAACTAATAAGAATAACAAGTCAATATTCAGTGATGAACCAAGAACATAGACAAAGTTCTCTGCTGAGTGGTTTCGGTGGAAATTAGACGCTACAGTAATTCTTTCTAACCAAAAATAATAATACGTGGGTTCATTGCATGTCCTTCACGTGTGCTATTTGTCTCCCATCGATTCACCATTTATCCTAATAACAATTTTCCATTTGTCACATATGTGTTATTGCCACATGTCACCACATATACAAGCCATTTGTCATATACATATGTTTCCACGTGTCACACTAGGATTGGTCCAAAAATCATTATTTTTCTAAAATTCACCAAAAATTTCAAAATACCCGAAATATATAAAAATTGCCAAATCACATTTTAATCACATTCAATAACTCAATTATACCCAAAAAATGTCATGAATGCATGTACAATCATATTAATGTGCAAAAATGTGTAAGTCACATTTAGCTTAAGCATGATATGCATTTCCTACTTTCTCAGTAATTTCTCATAATACACAAATCTAGCCTTAACATGGGTAACAGGATGTTACATTGCATCTCAATGCCCGAGTAGGAGGTTAATGACAATTCAGAATGGAGAGTATGTCTGGAAGTGAAGAAGAGGGACATACAGACATGCCTCAATTAGAAGATATTGACCAAAGTGAAGATGAGGCTGAGATAGAGTAACCAATAGAGGGGAAATCATTGGTAACTAGAAGGGCATTAAGCATTCAGATTCAAGAAGATGACGATGAAGTGTGTGAGGCCAAAAATTACACCCTAGTAAGAATGTTACATGTCTATGAAAGTATATGTGATAGGAGTTAATGATTATGATTTGATTGTGTATTACTTAATTCTTGAATTTTGGTTTGATGGATTATAATTAGTAACTTGGAATTTAATTATTACCATTAGAAAATTGATGAATTAAAATATACATTTGGACTAGGAAAAATGTCAAGTGGCAAGACAAGTTGATACATGGAATGTGTGGATGACTAAGCCTATACATTAAGAGACATGTGCCATAAGTAAATAAGAGACAAATGATAGTAAAGTTGAATGACATTTGGCAGCATGATAAGAGGATAAGTAGCTAACTTCTAAGTATGACATGTGTCCTTTTTAAAATAAGGACACCTTGCATCAAAGGGTTTAGGCAAGTGCAGAATCATCCTTCATTCTAGTTGTTTCTGCTGCCTTCTTTCTACACCATTCCTCTCACCACCGAAACATCATACCCTCAATTCCTTGTGTTCTTGCTTATGTTTATGTTTAACTACCACATGCATAAAGAAAGCTACATTATGCTATCTTCTATTCTATTATCTTCTTGGTGTTAAGATCATCCTACTTCCACCTTGATCTTGGAATTATGCTTGTTGCATGGAAGGCTAGATTGGCTTGTTTATTGAAATAGGAGTTTAAGTTAAACATGTAAGCGGAATTCTAAACTTAATGGCATATGGTAATAAAAATTCTATGATGTTTGAATTGGGATAGAATATGCATTGTGTTTATGATAAAATGAGTTCTGGAAAATGATGTTTGTATGATAGATTCTATTTTGATTGTTGAAGCATAAAAGATAATGGTTTGTGAGCTACCAAATGAATGATTTTGAATTCGAATTGGATGTAAATTTGATTAGGAATTGAAGAATAATTAAGATATAATTGAGGTGTGATTAATGGACTATAATGAAGGTGTATTGAATTGAGTATAAAGGTGTTAAAATCTGGAAACAAATTGAAGGTAATTGGATAGTGAACCTTCGGTTCACTCATCCCACGAGCGTGGAAGCTACATTAGCTCCTTCCCACGGTAGTGGGAAATGCTTTAAAATTTAAAAATTTTGGTTTTTTGCAATTGTTGAACCACATAAGGTTAAGACACTTTACAATGGTATATTTGAACTTGATTAAGGTTTGAAATGAACCT
>JAOSBL010000005.1:19793811-19809279 GCA_027568915.1 Erythroxylum roraimae | reverse complement strand
TAATTTTCACAGTCCTTTATAACCAACGTTCATAGGTGAGGTAATTCCTACCTTTCATCTTATTAGATTACCTTTATAAACAACGGTGATAGGTGAGGTAATTCCCACCTCTCATCTTATTAGATTTCCATATACTTCTATAATAGATTTCAAGGATTCTAGTATTGTGCTGACAACCCTAATATTAGTACTTATATCTGACAAGACCTTCTCCTCCCCCTGCGTGAGGTAGTCTTCAATCTCTCTTCAAGCATCAAATTTTTCTCTTTTACTTCTCTCATCGAAATATCTTATAACCTAAATAAACTCATTTATTTGATCTAGATTTCTGAATAACTCCAATTTATCTTCTTGCAACCATCCTCCCTCCTCCCATTTCCTTCCTTCATCTTCTTTTAGACATGAACTTCTGTCAAACATAAATCTAAACTCTTCTCCTTCCTTAATCCAAGCTCTTTTGATTTCTACCAATTCATCTCTTACAATCCACTTGGTTTAGATGAATATAACTTGGAGTGAAGTAGTTGGGGAAACTCCCTTTTTGATAAACTAAGATATCTTCCACCTAGCAGTAGAGAAGGTATAACTATTTTTTTCCCTTTGTTCAAGAGGTTTTGTAAGTTAGGGCATCTAAACAAAGCTTTATATTGGTAGAAGTTTTCACTGATAAAAGAATAGCATTCCTTGTAATGCAAGTATAAGCATAAACTAATTGGAAGAACCATGGCCTCAGTGATGTTCTAGTAAATAAGGATACCATTTTTTCTCTTTAAATTTAGTTGAGTCCAACATGATGAAAGATATTAGAGGCAAGGTTTTGGCATGTCAATGGTAATCCAATGTTTTTGTAAAGATTACACCTATGAGTATATCTAAGTAATATAAATTTCAAACATATTCTAGTATGAACTAATTTTCATAACATGCCCTTAGATTACTGATCTGCAAGCATATTGAGTTATTTGTAAGTTCAAAAGGTAGATCTCTATAACTTGATGAGCAAACAACAAGTATGAAAAGAATAGGCTAACATGTATATGTATTGAGATAGAGGTGGATATAGAACTCCTTGATACATTGTCTATAATGAAGCTTGATGAAGAGGAGAATCTTGAGTAGGCAATAATTAGCTTAAACTATAAATAAAACACTAAAATTATGTAAAAAATAAGGAATTAAAAAAATGTCTAGGGAATATGAACAACTAATGGGGAAAATAACTGAAAAACTAATAAAATTGGTATTTAAATCATAGTAGAAATTAAGGACTAATAATAGTCTTAGATTCTTATATCTAGGAAGGGCTTGCATAATAGAGAAAAAAAATAAAGGAAGGAGTTCAAGAAAATACACTACAGAGGTATGCACATGCATATAACACCATAAAGACTTCCCCCAAAAAAACTATAGAGAAAAAAATTGAACCAGTACCTACTAATATCCATCAATTTGAAGATTTTTTTTAAATATAAAGAAGAAATCATAAAGGAAGCCTAAGGAAAAGGTTGCTAAAAATTCCTCATAATGTGCATTGTTGTTTGGAATATTAAAGGGATTAATTTCCTTAAAAAAGAACAAGTGTTTTAAGAAACTATTTTTTATTGGTCTTTTAGATACTGAAATAAAAGCTAATATACTTAAGATAGCCTTTGATATTTTAGAAGGAATTGAGGGACATTTTTAAACCATAAAAATCACCTCAATAGAAAGGATCATAATTAAATATGACCTCAATCAAATCCATATAGAGGTAAACATTATAAGGAGATCTGCTATCTTGCAACTTGACACCATAATCCCATAACTCCTTTTAAGAGATTTCAATAACATACTTCACTCGTATGAAGTAGAATGACTAAGATATAGTGCAAATCCTCTCAACGAGGAGCTAATAAGATGCTTAAACCATTTAGGGCTATTAGATCTTAAGTATGATGGCATTCGATTCATTTAGAACAATATATAAAGTGAAAGGTTATCTTTAAGGAAAAAAGCAACTTTAGTAAACTCATTTTAGATGGCTAAATTCACCAATAACAAAGCTATTTTTATGAATCCTCTATGCTCATACTACATTTCATTTAAAGTGCATCCACAAATAATAGGAAAACATCCATTAAATTTAATGATTATCGTATCAAAGTCCTTAGATTTGAGAAGTAGTCAATACAGGCTTAGGGATAAGACTTAAAGAATTTAAGAATGTATGGAAAAACTAAAGACTCTTAAAGAAGAACTTAAAGCTCGTAAAAAATTCAAACATAACGACACTTTACAAAAGCAAAAATGAGTCTCTGACTAATCTCACCAAAATTTAGGAGAAATTAAACTTCAAACTAGGTAATGAAAGTCTTAATTTAAGGAAAAGGATTGCTTTAACCAAAAACATAGTGGCAACTCAAATCCATAACATATTGATAAGAAAAAATAAATAGTTCAATGACTAAAAGAAGGAGATATCAATTCCATATATTTCTATAATATTATGTTGAGAAGGAGAAATATTAACAAAATCAATTCTTTATAAATTCTAATGGCTCCACCTTAACTAAAATATATGAATTAAAGGAAAATATATAATTTTTTCAAACCAAACTTTATTAAAGTTGAAATCTTATTATGTAATTAGCAGTAAATCAACTCATTTATCTTTTATGTTATTACTGTCGAGCAAAAAAAATTTCTCATAAAACCAGCCTTTACTCGAACATAAAGGAAGCATTTTAGCCCTGACTTGAACAAAGTCCTGAGTTATGGTGAAATAAATGCATTCTTCTTCTAAAAATCTTAGAAAGCCATCCAAGAATTCATTTCCAAGATCAAGTTGCTTAAAGAGTTCGACAAAACTTGCATGTGCCTTATAAGGTACATAATCCCTAAAACCTTTTGGTTATATACCTATATCTTGTTGCAATACAGTTTACAAAATTATCTCAAAGATATTAGCTTTAATGCTATAATAGATCATTAAGCTTTTAATGCATCCTGCTCGAGAAGCATTTTTGTAGGAAAGAAAATTAATAACAACATACTCATAACCCAAAAACTATTCAAGAACTATAAAATGTGAAAGGAGATCAGGAGTTGTGCTTGGAAAATAGACTTTCATAAATTTTTGACTCGATTAGCTGAAGCTTTATCATAACAATTATGAACGCCTTTGGATTTCTAATACAATACATTCAATGAATCTAGGAATGCTTCACAATAACCTCATATTATATAATCATCAATACAGAACCTACTCAAGTGTTCAAAGGGGTCAAAGGGTTGAGGCAAGGTGATCCTCTTTTACCTTTCCTCTTTACCTTAGGCATAAAGGCTGTCACTTACATAGTAAGGAACATAAATTAGGAAAAAGGGTTCAATTTATACTATAAGTATGAAAACTCCAAATCTACATTTTGTCATTTATAAATGTTATGCTTCTTATTTATGGGGCCAATTTGAATTTTATCAAGGTCTTCTTACATTCCTACAACAATTCAAAATATTATCAAGGATCACCACTTATGAATCAAAGTCTAACTTCTTCATTTCTTTATGATTCCTTTATCTTACAGACCAAATCACCCAAATGTCGGGCTTTAAAATGGAACAACCCTATTTCAAATATCCTGACATTCTAATCACAACAAAAAGATTAACTTTCAAGGATTACCATCCATTGTTTGACTTAATTCTAAAAAGAATTAGCAATTGGACTAAAAACTTCTTATCTTTTGCAAGTAGAAAGCAATTGATTATATTTGTCCTCAACAACTTACATACATGTTAGTGCTCACACCTTTACTTACCTCAAAACCTTATCAATGCAATATAAAATTTGTTCAAGAATTTGATAAAGATAAGAGAGAGGAGTAAAACCACTAAAGCAAAACTTAAATGGAGATTGCATATTTATCAAAAGAAAGGAGGACTATGCATTAAATCTATCAAAGTAAATGAACAAAGTATTGCTAGTCAAAAGAATCTCAAAGCTTCTAACAAATAAGGAGTTTCTTTAAGTTAAGTGGATGCACTCCCATTTCTTAAAAGAAGTAAGTGTTTGAAAAATCAAGCCAAGAACAAATACCTCATAGGCCTTAAAAAAATCATGACCATGAGGAATCAAACTAATTAATAATTTAAGTTCATTATAAGGAATAAGAAGATCTTTTGATTTTGGTTTGATAATTGACACCAAATATGCCTTTAATACAACCTATCTACATATCTTTTGGAATAAGTCTACTAGACAACAACAATTGAAGGGAGAGATTGTTCATAGCTAACTTGTTGCTTTAAAGGCTTCTTCTTGTGATCTGAACCTTACAAAGAGTAGTAAAACCTAAAAACCAAAATTGAAAACTTTGCCCTAAGATCCTTTAAGAAACTAGATTTATGAAAGGAAATTAGAATCATTGTTTATATGATCAAACAAGAACCTAGGTGATAAGAAAGATTGTAGATGCCACACTCAAGGATAAAGAAGAAAGGTGAGTGATAAGTCAAAAATATGAATCCCACAAGTTAATAACTTTTAATGCTTTTTGGATTCTCATCACCTTGATTAAATATAATATGCATAGTTACAATTCTAAAGTAGAAGAAAAGATAACTGTTATATCATCTTAATTTCATTAATAAATTTTGTATGGAGATCTTCATAAATACACAATATGATGTTCCATACGATAAGATAGTTTGGAGCTCAAACAATCTCCTAGACATCTCATTCATTTTTTAGTTAGTTGTTAAGAATATATTTAGAATAAAAGAAGATAGGTTCACTTTCATCCTTATTAACCAAAACTGCTCCTTTTGCAATCAAAATATTGAAACCATGGATAAACTCTCTCTCATTTATCAATATAGCTAACAACTTTGGAACAAAATCCAATCTCTATGCAATGTTCTTTGTAATAGAAACGACTGAAATAATATAGCATTTTATGCCTAAAACCTACAACAAGATTATAAGGTGGGCCTTTCTACTTTCTAACTAACACTTGGTTTCCTAATTTATTCCATTTGGAAGGATAGAAAATAAGAATGTTTATGAAAATTTCCTTATGGACAATACAGATCTTTCTAGCATGATGTAAGATGGATCAAGAAAGTAATATATATTAAGGAGGCTAGCGGCCAAAGTAAGTCGAGGATTGAAAACCAAATGAAACTTACCTTTGATTCCACTTGATTATGCAACCATAAGTTATTCTTCAAATAATAGTAATTGAAAATATTGCAAAGAACTCAAAAGGTGGCACAATCTTTAAAGACTAAGGAAATTGCTTAACATAAACACTCTTGCTTTCAAAAATATATACTTAACTTTTAATATGTATTCATTATATATCTGAACTTATTTATCTAGGCTTAACTATAGTATTAGATTTTATTTTCCTAATGGCTTTACTTTCGTAAGACATTTATCTTACTTGCCTTTTTGAGGCATTAATATTAATCCACTGTATTTTATAAAAACTCAAATTATAATTATGTATTTATCAAACAATTTATATAAAATTAACTAAAATAAATGCCACACACACAGACATACAAACACACACGTTATTTATATATGAATGTTTCCAATGCTAATAATGCTTGTTAATTGGATTACATGTTCTAAAGGTCACACATATTGAGTTATTTGCCATCCAACTTAGTTCATCCAGGTCAACCATAACAAAGTTTGAAGATTAAGCAATATTAATTGCTAGAGAATAATAATGTTCATTATATTATCCAAATTTCCAATTGTTAGAATTTGTACGCTTTGACTAGAAGAAATAAGTTTCACGAGTTTAAGGTCAAAATAAAAAAATTGAAAAGAGAGCTCCATTAGATTTTATAAAATTGACAATATAATGCCAAATCATATAATCATAAAATTGTCATTGTTTATTATTATCCTTTTGTATTCACTTAAATTTCTATTGAATTATTCTTTAATAAAAATAAAAATATGAATATTTTCTTAACATTTAATTAGTATTAAAGATTTGGACCTTTTCTTGTATTTTTATATTTATAAAATGTATTTTATGTATTTTAAAATTATTAAAATATTAAAAAATTAAAAAATTTTGTTGCATTTCTATCAAATTATTGAATATATGATATAGTTTATAAAATCACTTAACCTAATTTTATTAACAATTTTTATTATAATAATGTAACAAAAATAGTAAAAGATTTTGTTTAGCATTTTTAATACTACAAACTATTTTAAAAAAATTTTAAGATAAGAGAGTGCATTTTCAAAAAGCCGAAACTATAAGGTAGATTCAAAATAAAAATACAAAAATAAAAAGGAGAAAGGAAGAGGAGAACGGCTTGGATGTAGCGACTGTTGGAACGAGCAACAAAGCAAAGAGTGAGTGCATAAGGTATGAGCTGTCGTCAGTCAGTGTCTTCTAAGTTTATTCTTCTTCTCCAATATGATCTGATCTAGGGTTTTGTTCTCCCCTAATTGCTAGATTGATACCTGCTTTTCTTGTAAATCCTTAGGGTGTTGATCGCCTACGATTCGTTTCCTACACCCTACGCTCTGGTCAAGTTATACTGGTGGTTGTTTTAAGGGAGAATTGATATCTTGGTTGCCGACTCGTGGCCGGAGGTATTGCAATTCATTTTGTTTGTTTACTCTTGACTTGTTGATTTGCCGGTGTGCTTGTTGTTGTATATTGCTTAGTTCATTCAGTGTTTAAGTTTTTATGATTCAATCAGCAACTTGCTTGCCGTAGAGCAATCTGAAGTTATTGATGGACTTGTTATAATGTTTTCTGAATTGGAAGGTAGATAGCTGGATTGACGTAACTGCTTTGCCGCCGAAACTCATTGTTAATAGTTGCTTTTGGTTTTCTTTTCCATTTTTGGGGGGTTTGTGAATGTTTACTTTGAATACGTAGGGGTTGTTGACGTATTTCTAGATGGTTTCTAGAATAAAATTTTAGATTCAGAGTAGGTACATGTGCTACTCTTGCAATTGTTCTGCCATATTGTATTTGGATGGTGTGAGTTTTTCTTTATTTCATCCTATGAAACTTTGTTCTGTCAGGGAATAATTATGACGATGTGATTACTTTCAAGTTCTATCAAATAGAAAACCATAATTGTGTTAAACTATTGCTGCAGACTTGCTCTGATGTATTGGATAGGAAGGAAGAAGTTTATATAGGTTATTGCTGTCTATACTCTTGGGATGCTCGAGAGAAACAGAAAATTCCATGGGACTAGATCATACACGTTATTTGTATGTCTTTATTTTCAAAGGTTTATTCTAGATTTTGATGATTGTAAAGAAGATTATATACTGTTGAATGGTGGGAGTTGAGCTTGAAAAGGCCATGTTGGTACCTTTCAAATTACGTTTGTTGTGGGCCATTTCTTTAACCCTCTATGGGTCTTAGAGGTGATGAAACAACTTTCAATAGTCTATAACTTTTTTTGCTTATATCTTGAGAATACATGTATAAGAAATTATAGCTATTCTTGTAAAAATACCGCTCTTAGTATTTTGAGATAAAAGTTGCAAAAATCATTTTGTTGTGGTGCTAAGGAAATACATGATATAAACCTTATCTGCTAATCCTAAGGTACTCTTCTAGTTCTAACAATTGCTATTGTTTTCATCCTTGTTTTGGCATGTTAAGCTATGGAAACATAGTTGTACCACTTACAAAAAGTTGTTTTCGAAGCCATGGGGACTGAAAATCCTGGCCGTCCAAGTTTTCCCATAACAGCTTCTAACACACCCTTTGCTACAACACCTCAAACAGTAACACCATTTTCAGCCTCTGGCCCTGTCGTTGGATCAGAAGCCACTGGATTTAGACCTACTTTGTCAGCTCCTGACCCAACTGTCGCACCTTCTTTAGTGTCCCGACCTGCCATTGGATCAGAAGCCCCTGGATTTAGACCCATCCAGCCTCTCAAGTTTCATGATCCATCTTCATCTTCTCCACTACCATCCAATGTGCCACCCACTATTGGAGTGTACCGAAATTTCTCGATGCCAGAATATTCCTCTACACCTCAAGCTCCACCATTTCGAGCTCCACCAGTTGGGCAACTACCATTTCAACCACCTGTGGGCCAAGTAGCTTCCACACCCTCTTTCCGTCAAAGCCAGGTTCCTTCAGTGCCAATGGGATCTCCACCAACAAGTGCAAATGTTCCTCAGCCTTCATCAGATTCATCATTTTTTCAACCAAGGCCTAATTTTCAGCCATCTTTTCCTCCAACAGTGTCATCTTATCCCACTTCCTTGGTTACATCTCAACCACCTTTACTTGGATATGCAAAGCAATTCAATGCTGTTTCTCAATCAACCCCCTTGCAATCCCGTTTTCAAGCCCAACAAGGGAGTAATGTTCCTGGTGCAACCCTGGCATCAACTCCATATGTTTTATACCAAGGAGGCTATGATCAAGCTCCGCCCATGGCTACCCATTTTGGCTCAACAGATCAACTCCAACATCCAGGTTATATGCCTCCTGCTGGTGGCATCCATAGTTTGGCAGAAGATTTCAACTCCCTATCTATTGGGTCTGTTCCTGGGTCAATAGATCCTGGAATTGATGCAAAGGCGTTGCCAAGGCCATTGGATGGTGATATGGAGTCAACGTCATTGCGTGAGGCATACCCGGTGAATTGTAATAATAGATATTTGCGTCTTACCACAAGTGCCATGCCAAATTCCCAGTCCTTGGCTTCAAGGTGGCATTTGCCTCTTGGAGCAGTTGTTTGTCCACTTGCTGAAGCTCCTGATGGGGTTAGTGTCTGCAAATTCAAGTTGAATTTCAATTTAGACTTGCTAGAATTTCAGTTTATAAGAACTCTTATTATCTTACTTCCATATTGCCATTCTTTTTTCTGTTCAGGATGAGGTTCCAGTAATTAATTTTGGTAAAAGTGGCATCATCCGTTGTAGAAGATGTCGCACTTATGTGAATCCATATATAGCGTTTACTGATGCTGGGAGAAAGTGGCGCTGCAATATCTGCTCTCTACTTAATGATGGTACATCAAAAGGACTCTCTTCTCTCTATTGCTATCATTACTTATAGAACTTCCTTTTGATTGGGAATTGTTTTGATTTTGTCCTAGCTCAGTTTGACTTACAATAAGTGTTGTCTAATGAATTGAAAACTAAAGCTTGGAAAGACACATTTGTAAAGTATTTGGAGCATTAGGCTTTTAATCCAATAATTTTTAATTTAATTCTTATGTTTTCTGGATGAGCAGCTCTTTGAAGGTTCTTTTGGCTGCTGAATTTGCTGTTATTGCCTTCAAATGGTTTGACAAGATACTGTTTAACTTAATTGTATGTAATAGTTCACAGCTCTTTGGATTCATACTTTATTGGTTTTATGTCTTTCTAATTGCTTTTGATTGGTTATGCAATTGGAGGTTTTGTATGTTGGTCCTTTGTGCCTGGAATAATACAACTATTTATGCAATAGTTGGCAGCTCTTTGAAGTCATCATTTATTGTTTTTATGTGTATATAATTGCTTTTAATTGGTTATACATAGATAAGGTAGAACTCCTGTCCTCGTAATTCAGAATATAAATTGGTCCTTTGTATCTTAGAGAATGCAATTATTAGGTATTCTTACCTCATCACTCATGTCTCTTGTTTGATGTCTGGTATTCTTTGATTTTGGGAGTGCCTGCAATTTAGGACAAGTGTGTTTTTGGCTGATGCATAACTGCTTATTTGTTTACTATATGATGACATATGACCTGTGCTACCTTCATACTTAATGTTTTCTCTCTTTGTGGGCATACAACTTTGTTCTCAAAATTTATATTTTTGGTGCAGCTATATTTCTACATTTTGCAGTGTTTTCATTGTTTTACATTATGTATCTGCCAGCATACATGATATTAATATTGTACATGTTATTATTCTCATTTTCAGTTCCAGGTGAATATTTTTCCCATTTAGACGCAACTGGCAGAAGAGTTGACTTGGACCAGAGACCTGAGCTCACACGGGGTAGTGTGGAGTTTGTTGCTCCAACTGACTACATGATGCGGCCACCTATGCCGCCACTGTATTTCTTCCTCATTGATGTTTCGATGTCTGCAGTTCAGAGTGGTATGGTTGAGGTAAGCCTTTCCAGCTTAGCAATGCATTGTCTCCTATGAATGACTTATGGCACTTTAATTCATGTTGAAAAGATATCTCAACCATGAGACGTGTACGGTGTTGTGTCTAGTGCATACTCATGTATTTACTTGAATAGAAAGTTCAGAGATATGTTATGCAATCAATTTTGGGATCAGCTGCCAGAATGCAAATGTACTTACCATTCACAAATTCTTTGATTTTGTGAAATAAATTATATGACCATTCTCAATGACTGCTGGTTTTTTGTTTTGACATGTTCTGTTGACCAAAATGAAGGATTTATGTTAACTAATATGCTTTTGGCCTTGCTCAGGTGCTGAACACATATTTCCAAGATGTTCAGGTGTAATTATGATTATTTGAAACAGAGTGAATAAAGAAATGAGTATTAGTAAGATTTTTGTGCAACTGGATAAGACAAGATTGTGTTTTTAAAGTGACTTTTTGGTTGTTAAATTTTTTAATAAAAAATTTGGTTGTTAAAAGCTTAGCATTTAGATTGTGATCTTCATTAAAAAAATCAGAGGCGTGATAGCTTGACCCCCTTTTTTTGGCACCTTATTCTTGGTAATTCAAGTATGGAGCTTATCACTACTGCATGGGAGCATGACTGCCTGATTTTGTTTAGAACTATATCAACTTCTAAGTTCTTCATGTAGGTTTTGGTTTGAGTTAATGCACGCATAAGCACAATCTGTTTTTTCTTGACCTTTTCCGTTTTGCAGGTTGTAGCTCAAACTGTTAAATCTTTCTTGGATGACTTACCTGGCTTCCCAAGAACACAGATTGGGTTTATCACTTATGACAGTACAATCCACTTTTACAACATGAAGGTATGTGATTTGCAATTACAGTGAGTGTTGATGCACTTTGTTATTTGTCCAACTAATCTGGCAACCAGCTGATAAATGTTAAATTTCTCGTGGTGACAGTCATCTTTAATGCAGCCTCAAATGATGGTTGTTTCAGATCTAGATGATATATTTATTCCATTGCCTGATGATCTTCTCGTCAACTTGTCTGATTCGAGAACTGTGGTCGACGCATTTTTGGACAGTTTACCCTCTATGTTTCAGCAAAATATGAATGTAGAATCTGCTTTTGGTCCTGCTCTAAAATCAGCATTCATGGTTATGGTTGGTATTCCTTGCACCTACTGCTTTAATATCAAAACTGTTGAAATGTAGTTCCTTGTGAAAAGTTAGTTTGTTTTACTGAGGAACTAAGTTGATGGTGAGAACAATTTGATCCACAATAGTTGAAGATGAGCATTGTATTCGATATCTATATGTTCTCTTTAAGGAAAATTTTTAGTCTTTTAATAAGTCTTGCAAATAACTTAGTTGTTGTTTCTGTGGTCTTCTAGAGTACCTTGTTCATTCAATTACTATGCCCTCTTTGCACTTTCTTGGATTTCCACTTTGCAGAGCCAACTTGGTGGAAAGTTGCTGATATTTCAGAACACAATGCCATCTCTTGGTGTTGGCCGCTTAAAGTTGCGTGGTGATGATGGTCGTGTTTATGGAACAGATAAAGAACATGCTTTGAGAGTACCAGAAGATCCATTTTATAAGCAAATGGCTGCAGATTTCACCAAGTACCAGATAGGAGTTAATGTGTATGCATTTAGTGACAAATACATTGATATAGCCTCCTTAGGTATGACTATGCTTTAGCTTTCCATTTTATTCTGATCACACATTAGAACATAGTCATTTTAAAATTGTGGGATCCATGCAACCAAGGTGGTGTCTAGTTTTCTACTTGCTCTATTCTTCCACAATTTCAACTGTTATGGAGATTAAATTTTAAGATGAGCTTTTGGAAGTTGGTTTTCACTCATGCTTTAAAAAGTTTTACATGGCTAATATGTATTATTTGCATAAGATAACATGATACATTCTTTATTTGCATAAGATAACATGATACATTCTTCTGTTTGTTGATCTGAACATTTTCTGGGATACAAATTGTGGTTCTTTCCTGTTACTTTTTTTTGTGGGGTCTCTTAAAATTTTTTTGGGGTTACATAAAGTCTTCAATTTTCCTCTGATATCCCTTATTTACTGTGCCTTAACCACCTCTAAGATGTTTTACTCCTTCTAACAAGTTGCTGCTTTCTTTCTTGTCTTTTGAGATTTTCCAAATGGTTCTTGTTACATGTTTACAAAGTTTTTTTTGTTTCTCCTCCTCCTCCTATTCATTTATATGATCTTCTCTGTTTGGATGCTTAATGCAACATTTCCCAAAATCTGCATGAAATGAATGCTGAGTAATTGTTAATTGATTTAGCTTATTGCTATCTCTTTTGCAGGAACTCTGGCAAAGTATACTGGAGGACAGGTGTACTGCTATCCCGGTTTCCAATCAACTAATCATGGAGAGAAGTTGAGACATGAGTTAACCAGAGATCTTACTAGGGAAACTGCCTGGGAAGCTGTCATGCGTATAAGATGCGGAAAAGGTCCTTTCTTAATGGATTATAAGCTTCATGTTTACAGCCACACATGACTGTCTATTGTTGTAGTTATTTGTCAATGAAAAGAGGTAGCTAATGCTTTCCTGTTGATTTTGTCCTGTATATGCAGGAATTCGGTTTACATCGTATCACGGGAACTTCATGCTAAGATCCACTGATTTATTAGCTCTTCCAGTTACCGATTGTGATAAAGCATATGCAATGCAATTATCACTTGAAGAGACTTTACTGACTAATCAGACAGTATATTTCCAAGTTGCTTTGCTGTATCCTTTGAGTCCAAAATTTTTGCTTTTTGAAAATAAGTCCAAAATATTTTGGTAGATCTTTCTTAGTTACATATGCAATAATATACTGTTGACAGCAAATCGTCTTTAAGCTGGCCATTGAATTTCTGTGACTATTGCAGCCATCTAAATGTCTTGCTGATATATGAAATATTAAGCTATGCACATAAGATCAGATCATGTCACTAAATTTTCCTTTGGGGGCTTATAATCCTGGATACTTTGCAGTGATTTTTTTCCATACTGTATGGGCTGAGATTCTCTTTCCTCACAAATGAAACCAATGTTTATTAAGTCAGGCCAGTGCAACAGTATTTATCTCCTCTTTCACGTTTGCTGTTTCTTCTGTTGTTACAGATGGTGCCTTCGATCTCCACGCTTTTGTTTGTGTTTCTGAGTTAAAATTGGTAGTGCTGCCTTTGGACTGAAAGTAATATTCTTTATATTCATGATTTTCTTAACCATTTAAAGGTATACTGCTTCTTGTGGAGAGAGACGTATTAGAGTACACACGGCAGCAGCTCCGGTGGTTTCAGATCTGGGGGAGATGTATCGCCAAGCTGACACTGGTGCTATTGTTTCTTTGTTTTCTCGGTTAGGTAGGTCTCAGCTTATTCTAACATTAATACTAGGTCTTGATTTTGAGTATAGTTTGCTGAAGATCTTAAATATTTGCAGCAATTGAGAAAACTTTATCTCACAAGTTGGAAGATGCAAGGAATTCTTTACAACTAAGGATTGTAAAAGCTCTAAGAGAATATAGGAATCTTCATGCTTCAGTGCATCGCTTGGGAGGCAGGATGATATATCCAGAGTCTCTGAAGTTCTTACCTTTGTATGGATTAGCTCTTTGTAAGTCAGTGCCTCTCCGAGGAGGGTATGCTGACGTTCAGTTGGATGAACGTTGTGCGGCAGGATTCACTATGATGGCATTACCGGTTAAAAAATTATTGAAGCTGTTATATCCTAGCTTGATTAGATTAGATGATAATGTTTTGAAGGTAAAACTATTGCCTGTACTTGACAGGTACTACATAGATGTTATAATGGTAAAGATGCAGTTTCATCTTATTTCTGCAGGCATCTGTCATGTCTGATGAATTCAAAAGCATAATGAAGAGGCTACCACTAACAGCAGAGAGCCTGGATTCTAGAGGCCTTTATATATATGATAACGGTTTCCATTTTGTTGTTTGGTTTGGTAGAATGCTCCTACCTGATATAGCCATGAATCTACTCGGACCAGATGCTGCAGCAGACCTATCAAGAGTATGCACTGTCACTAACCCTGTTGTTGGATTCGTACTTTTTGTAGATCACATGATTTATGCTTCTCAATCGGCTAGGGTCATGTTGTCTAAAGAGGACAGTTGTGTGGGTATTGATCTTCAATATTACTGGACTAATGTGACCTTTGTTTCTGTGGATTTTGTCTTGGGTATCTGTCGTAATAGTTTTTTTCCCAAGCATTGAACTAAAACTAGATATATCCATTAGAGAAAAAAAAATGTTGGTAACTGGCTGAATTGAGGTTTTCATTGAACTATGGTATTTACTGGAAACTGTTTTATTGTTGTAGTACCTTGTGCATCACCTTGTTCCTTTCAAGTTGGCGGTAAACCGCTGCTAATTGTACTGTAACTAAAATCCAGTGAAACTAGGTTAACTTTTGATGCTGTGTAGTTCAGGTTACACTTTGTGAGCGGGATACTGAAATGTCAAGAAATTTAATGGGGATACTCAAGAAGTTAAGAAAGAGTGATCCTTCTTATTATCAGCTGTGCCATCTTGTAAGACAAGGTCAACAGCCCAGAGAAGGCTTTCTTCTCCTCATGAATCTTTTGGAGGACCAGATTAGTGGTACCAATGGTTATATTGATTGGATGCTGCATTTACATCGACAAGTCCAGCAAAATGCCTGAAACAAAGGTACTGAGAACAATTTACTTATAAGAAAAAAACTATTGACAAAAGTTTGACCAAAATTAGATGAGGATAGACCAAATTTAGATGGATGTTATCTTTTAAAAAATTTACATGGTGGACTTTGATTTAACCACCCAAGTTGTATGCATACAGATGGAAAAAATAGCCATATGAAATACCTCGATTGAATACAAGTTAAAGCTAGACATGATTGTTAGTTTCTATTAGCATCATTATAGCGTCACTATTTTAATCCTCTTCCTAACTTGTGTCAAACCTAGATTTTATTTAAGGTGGAAGTGTGATGCAAAGCAAGCGATTCTCAGTCTTTCTCCGAGTTGCTTGTTCAAAAATTGGATATATTTCGTGTGTTGACGCACTTTCCAATGGTGACATCTTTCTGCTATGCAGGTTTAGGATTTGTTTCTCTGAACAAAACCACGTGTAGAGGGATGAAATGTTTCTTAAATGTTATAATAAGTGGGGACCCATCCTTGGGATCACCTAGAAAATATGGATGCTGGAGTCTAAATGATTCCACATGGATGATTGTGGGACATCAATTTATTTGGATCACCAGGGGATTCAATTAGGAAAGATGCATGTTTGTAGAGGTTAGTATGGCGCTTCAATTGAGAAGTAAAAAAT
>JAOSBL010000005.1:19689070-19708751 GCA_027568915.1 Erythroxylum roraimae | reverse complement strand
ATAAGAAGATTGTTATGTTTGAAATTTGCTTGAGAATGTTTTTCCAAAAAGAGGAATTGTATGGTTTTGTTAAAGATGAGATTTGAGTTTAAGGCGAATAATATGAATCGAGTGTTATATGAGAATGAATTTCC
This sequence comes from Erythroxylum roraimae, assembly GCA_027568915.1. NCBI lineage: Eukaryota > Viridiplantae > Streptophyta > Magnoliopsida > Malpighiales > Erythroxylaceae > Erythroxylum > Erythroxylum roraimae. The sequence continues at coordinate 19,708,617 of JAOSBL010000005.1, read as the reverse complement.
AAAAGGGAAATTGATTGGATATTGTTTTAATTTGTATTCGATTGAATAAAGAGAGAAAGGAATGAATAATAAAGATGAATAAGATAAAGAAAGAAAGAAAAAAAAATTTTCCACCGATTTCGGTTTGGGCTTAGTCTAAGGTTTCCAACGCATCGCGACGTTCTTCTAAATTTCGTTACCCGGATGTCGGAATTCCATTCGGTTTGATTGAATACTTTGTTTCCGCATTTTGTTATCCGGTTTGCCGATTTGATTCGATAGGTTCGATTTTCGCACTTTGTTTCGTATTTTGTTTCCTCTTTTTCAGTTGGGATCCGGTCCCGAGATCGGGTCCCAACAATAACACACACACAATTGTTACTTTAAATCTGGAATTTCAGCAAGCTAGATTTAAAATTCACCAAATTTTTTCCAGCAATATATACTCATACATTTACCCAATTCTCATTCATAATTACCCCATGTTCTTCAATGCTCATTCATCCATACCTTATACACATTCTCATGTCCTTAAGATTATGTTTGCATTAAAAGAACTCATTTATTCCTTTAACAAATTATAATTTCCATATTTGAACTCAACCACATCAAAACAGTCTATTCTTTAGGTTATGACATCAATTACTACATAAACTTATCAAGCTCTTAACCAATTAATCAAGTAACAATCAAGGCTCATTCCTTGCCTTAACCAAGTCCAAATATACTAATTTAGAGTGAAATTTCTCAGCTGGTTCGACATGTACATAAGACTGAAATTAAAATTCCAGAATTTGTCATCAACATCACTAATGTGTGTAACTTTACTACCTTCAATACTTCACGAATTTTACAAGTTTAGAGACATCACTAACACCTGAAATTTTTTAGATTTCATGTCCTTTAAGGTTACTTCATTTCAGGTTAATTTAACTTCCATATTGGTTACACCAGGGCTTACAACATTCTGGTCATTTATGTCATTAACAGTCACTTTTTACAAACACACCTACAGCTCTAATTTTCTTGATTCCAAAACACCTTAACAACACATATCTTTAGCATGAATTCCTCATCATTTATACTTCAAATCCCAACTTAAATCATCCATATAACAACCTATAGCCTACGGTTTTCATGCATCCAAAACCAAACAGAAAAGTATCCAATTCATCCATCATATTCTAGCACAACTTCATCATCAACACTATATGCAATCCATCAAAATTCAATAATCATAAGATTTCTATTACAACATGCCACAAAGATCAGAATGTCACATACTTGTTTAGCTCAAAATCCAACTCAAAACATCAAGTCTACTTTGCCTTACATGCATGCAAGATCATCTCAAAATCATGATGGGAGTAGGATGATTTCGACAATAACAAAAAGAAAATAGCACAATCAATCTATCTCTATGAAGAATTTGATCAAGGTTTTGAGGTGGTAATGGACATAATTGAAGCAAAATTTCAGAGCTATGAGGTGTGCGTGTGTTTCGGTGGTGAGAGGGAAAAAGAAGAAAGAAGATAGCAGAAACAATTTCTACATTAACTTAATTCATTAGGTGTTAGGTGTCACTATTTTACAATGACATTTGTCACCTATGCATGCAATCCACTTGTCTTATATATAAGCTGCCAAATGTCATCAAAATCCTAGGCCATTTGTTACTCAATCACTACTACCATTTGTCACTTAATTTTTTATGCCAAATGTCACTCATTTTATAGGCATAGTCATCCTAATTTTCATATGTCTACTTGTCTTGCTACCTAGCATTTTTCCTAGACTAAATGTACATATTAATTCATAAATCTCCCAACTGTAGCAATTAATTTCAAATTACTAATTGTAATCCATCAAACCAAAATTCAAGACATAAACAATACAAAATTATATCGTAATCATTTAAAACTTTTCATACCCCGAAATATGTCAATTGAGTGCACATATAATCTTTACAATGTTTTTCAAAATCATATTTCATGTGTGTATATTGTTATTATGCACATGAATGAAATCATGTTCTAAATATACCAAATATATTTGATGATCATGCAACTCATATTATTTTAATCCCTCGGTATGGAAATCATTATTATATGTAGACCATCAACTGTCACATTCCTCAAATCCTTTGCCCTTCAATAGCAGCTATAACATCAAATCGCTCTGTGAAAGTACGAAGAATTTTCTCCATGATTTGAACATTAGAAATAGTTTCTCCATTGGCTCTTATGTTGTTGACAAGTTTTTGAGTGCACATAAAATAATCAACAATCTTCTCATTCTTTTCTTGTTGAACCAGCTCAAATTAGCTTTTGTATGTCTGTAGTTGCATCTTTTGAACTGATTCGGCACCTTGGTAGGACTAAATAAAATGTCCCAACTCCCAAGCCTCCTTCGACAACTTTACGTTAACAATTTTCTAAAACACAGATAAATCAACACTTTGAAAAATATGGTGAATAGTCTGATCATCTTTATTGCCAGCACGAGTCAAATCTCGCCTTTGTGCCTATGTCAAATTTTCAATATCTACAGGTTCAAGAACTCCATTCTCAACAATCTTTCAAACACCCAAAATTTTTCGAAAAAATCGAATTTGAACCATTCACACTTGAAATTTATTCTTCCCATCCAATTGCAAGATGGGACACGGAACGTACTGCATTATTCTAGCCATTTAGAATCTTCTAGCTCGGACTACAGTTATTATTGTCTTCTCAACGGTCAGGTGGGTTATCTGCGTAAAATAGAACTAATCTCTTTAAAATGAACCTAAGCAACGCCCCTTCCTCAAATTTCATAAACTCTTCCAATCCGTCTTGCTGGTTTACGCAAGAAAAAAAAAACACAGAAGCATTAATAGAAGAGGCAGCACAGTTGGGACACAGACGGGGCAAACACCTAACGCCAATAGGGAGACGCAAACTGGGCAGAAGCTGGAGTCAGCAAGCTGGGCAACGACGAGCAGAGTTGAGACACCAGACTGGGTAACGACGGTGGCAAACTGGGCAATAGCAGAATACAAACGAAGATGGGCTTGATATGTGACGCAAACTGGGAGATACGAACTGGATGAAGAGCCAACTGATCAACTTGATTTGTCCTATTTTTTGGTAACTAGAACAAGAACACACCGACGACCACTTCAGTTTTGGAGAAGTAATGGCCTAAGCGAGAGCAATTGGGCTTGTATAGATTTAGATGGTGCGTGAAGAAGCAGCTTAGAGCAAGTGGACGATAGAAATAAGGCAGAAACAAAGTGCTCTTTTTCTGGAAGGTGACGATTAGGACTGTGGTCACCTGGTGCTGGTGTAGCAACTACTACTGCACCAGAGGATGACGTTGAGGTTCTTGAGCTTGTGGCTGGAGAAACCTTCGAAGCAGCAGTTGAGGAAGAGGGAGAGCAGAGCAAGCTCACCAGATGTAGAAAACGTAAATAACCAATAATCTCAGTTTTGATTTAACAAATCAACACCAGAAAGCCGTATCTCGGCTTACATGAACAACATCGATAACTTCCTCTGTTTTTCTCTTCTTCATTTTGTACACCGACTTAACATATATATATATGTATACCTAGGTTAAATAAGACATGATTCTATCTAAACACACCAATAAGTAAATAACATCTAAACTGCTTGGTTTAATTCCTAACATGATGACTTCTTTTCTCAAACGTTGGAGTAAGGTGGTGGAAACTAACCGGGAATGTGGGAAGCCCTCTTATTTTCTTGACTACAAGTATAAAGGAATCATTTTGCCACCTTTGGAAGCTTACAAGGTGGAGTTGCTACTTGGACCTCATATTTGGTCGGATTCTTTCTTAATAAGAGATCTTCATTCCCTCATATGCAGACTTGAACCTCATATTTGGTCGGATCCTTTGTTAGCAAGAGACCTTCATTCCCTCATATGTAGACTTGGCCTTTATCCAAATGGAACAAGCTACGATCAGGAAAAACAATACTCACTGAGAATGATACTTTTATCTTTAAATTTTTAAGTGAGGCAACCTCCTGAGCATTATGGAGCTAGGACCATGGTATGCATCTGACACGCCATTGCTTCTACAAAAATGATACCATAAGATGTCCTTAAATAGAAGAAAAGTTAAGACAGTACCTTTATAGGTCAATGTCCACATTATTCTATTGGAATATTGGACATTTGATATAATAGGTTACTTAATCCAATTCCTTAGGAGGACCATTGTGTCTTGATTCACAAATTACCAAGTTTGAAAGGATTGGCTATGTGCCTATGTCAGAGTGTGTATAGAGACGAAGAAGGATGTTGCTCTTCATGACACACTCTCAATTAAGAGGCTCTCTACAGTTGGGGATTTAGTCACTTCAGAGATCCAACATACTTGTACTTGGTATGCCTCTGATCAATCTAAACAATAGAGTCCAATTTGGAGAACTTCTAAAACAAAGGCTTTACTCTAAAATGATGGGGATTCAGGATGAAGCTCAAACTTCTGTTGAGCTTGAGCCTAAATTAGAGCAAGATCAGGAGTTCCTAATGGAGAGTTATTAACTTTTAAAGGATTGGAGACTACCCAATACTGGCAAGGATGCTCTTCCTTTACCTTAGGGGCATAAATTATTACAATCAAATCATGCATTGGATACATAAGAAATAACGCAAGGCTAGCGCTTGACCTTGGTCTTCCTTCTAATGGGAATGACATAAAGTATTAGACTTTACAGGAGGAATCTCGACTTATTTATTCTTTTCAAGGGACTAAGAATAAAGTGACAATAGCCACTATGATTTCATCTTCCTCCTTTAGGAGTAAGTCTACAAGAAAACTTGGTGAGAGGAAACACCAAATGGGGGATCCCCAGGTGCCCTAGTCAGATGTCTATATTAATTTGGAATTTATAGGGACTAAATAATCCTTTTACGCAATAAACAAATAGAGATATAATAAACTATAATAATGGAGAAGAACTCTATACTTCTTAGACTTTTAGAAACTAAAATAAAGTCAAATAACCTTAAAGAGAGATTGACATTTTCTGGAAATAATTGAAGTTATATCTAAAACCACACTTATCATTTCAATAGAAGAATTGTGGTGGCTTATAAACGAGCACACATTTAGATTACTATCTTATTCATGTCAAAATAATTGATTAATATATCTTGTTACTTAAGTTGGTTACCTATTTACTTTAATGTTCCATCATTTATAATGCCAACCTGAGCTTTTAAGGACTGCATTTATATAATGACATGTTGGCATTCAGTAAGAATGGTTATTAATAGGGAATATGAGTTATGTTTTAAACTTGCATGAGACTGAAGGAAGGAAAGGAGACCAAAAGGATCTTTAGGGGAACTTAGTCTGGTTGTTAAGCAATATGAAGTCTTTGATCTCTTTCTTGTAGGGCAACTTTTCATACAGATTAACAATAATAGGGTAATTAGTTTATTAGAAAGAAATTTAGTAGAGCTCTGGTAAATAATGCCTGGTTAAGCCAATTTTCTATGAACTATACATGTTTTGATCTACCTTTATGCTTAGACCATTCAGTGATTAAGGAACTCTAATTCAAAATTTTGTCACTTTATTAAAGAGCCTTTTAGGTTTAACAATTGTTTGCTTAAGGTTAATGTTTCGAAAGAGCTGTCAAGAATGGTAAATTAACAAAAGGATGTTTATGGATGTAAAGCTTTTCAACTCTTGCCAAAGATGAGAGCTATTAAAAAACATATTAAGGTTTTTAATAGGAGCCTTTGTCCATACACTTAGGCTCAAGTTATGGCCTCAAAGGGGTAACTTAGATTTATAAAAAATGAATGTTGTAAAGATCCATTCAACCCTCTATTAAGAAGTCAAGAGCTCCAAGCTACGAACAACTAAACTTAAGCATTACATTTCTATAATTCTCTGTTAAAGCAAAAGGATAGGATTTTGTGACTTAGGGATGTAGATAATAATACTAAATTCTTTTACAGTTATACAATAGAATTAGTTCTCTAGTGGATGATAATGGGAGCTCATGCAGGGAACAATCTCCGATCAAAGCTATCTCTTAAAATCATTTCAAGTCCTTTCTTAGTGTGATTTTTTCTTATGACTCAGGGTCTAAGAAAAATTATTGGATTGAGTTTGGATCAAGAAACAATAGATAACCTTACTATATCTTTCACTCCTTTGAATATTTAACAATATCCTTTTAGACTCGATCATAATAAGTTACCTGATCCTAATGGCTTTAATGCCTCATTCTTCAAAAACACTTGGTCTTTAATTGAAGATATGGCAATGGAGGTAGTTTTAGAGTTCTTTAAAAGAAAATGATCAAGGAAATTAACAAGACTTACATTTGTCTTATTCCAAAGAAGAAAAACCTTATTTCTTTACATGATTTTCATCTACTATCATATTATAATATTGTATAGAAGGTTATTGCTAAGCTATTGGCCTTGAGATTAAAGGATGCAGTAGAGCCTCTCATTAGTTCTTGCCAAGGTACATTTATATAAGGGAGAAATATAGTTCACAACATTATTCTTTCTCTGGAACTATTCAAGGATTACAATGCTAAATCCTTAATTATGTTTTTTTTTTCAAAATTAACTTCTTTAGGGCTTTTTTGACACCTTAGATTGGAAGTTTCTCATTAATAACATTTATGCTTTCGGTTTCCTAGGTTATTCTTTGAATGGATCCAAGCATGCATTTCTTCTACTACATTCAGTGTAATAGTTAATGGTGACTATACCTTGATATTTAATGCAGCTAAACGCACAAGTCAAGGGGATCATTTATCCCCTTATCTTGATAGGTTATGGTGAAGATACTTAATTTTGGTTGATAATTGATACAATCTAGTTCCTTTTCATTTAAGATCTGATTTGACTATAATTAGATTAAGGATTTCTCGTAATGAGAAGGTGAAAGAGATTATTAATGTTGATGATTGGAGCTATAACTCAAAAGGATTATCTATTATCGAGGCAAACCTTCTTGGTTACAAAATATATCTAGATGAGTCTGATTATATAGTTTGGCTGAGGGATAAGTCAAGAAAATTCACTATCAAATTTGTTTGGAGATATTGAGGACTCGCTTTCAATCATTAGTTCCTAAGATTCTTTTATCAGTTGGTTAGCTGTCAAACAATGATTAAGGACTACTACAGATTAATTGCATTTATTATGCCAGAACTTGCATAAGAAAAATTCCTATTTGTTCTAAATAGTATAACATATTAGAACATTAAAAATATCAGTAACAATTATTTTCTGAGGAAAGAACTAATCTTTTAAAATTATTGGCTTGAATAACGTAAAATATCTATTGCTATGATAATAACATAATTAGTTAATTCAAAATAGAGTAATTTTCACTACCACAAAGTCTTTAATTTTCATAATTTGTTCTTTTAAAAACAAAATAGTCTGAAAATAAGTGTTACAATGTTTATTAGTTTCCAATGTGAAAATTTTAAACTAACAAAAGTTTATAAGTACTTAGAAGTGTTAAAAGTATGAAATAATAATTTATATAAATTATTTTTTAAATTACCATTTAGAATACTTAATTGTATATATTATAATTTATCGTAATATATTTATTTAATTAAGATTATATATGCACTTTATTTTTTTTATGTGCCAGATTCATATCAACATATATTAACGTTAATATACATATTAGTCATTTGTTTTCACTTTGTGCAATTTCTCAAAAGTTCTATATTTAATAAATATATATCATATACAAAGTAAAATTTGACTTTTGAATTTTTTTGATAAATTAAAAAATTTATTGACAATGTAATGTACTTAGTACAAGGAAGCCTACCATTATTTTGAAACATCCCGACCATCAAAGTAACTTCCAAAATAAAGATCAGCCTTTCAATTGGAGTAAATTTGTAGTTAGCCTTTCATGTGTTCCCTATATTCTCCGTGTACAAGGGAAAGTTGCACTATTTTAAATGAGCTCCTTTCTTCTAACTATGGAAGCCTTAGACTATGCTCCTTTACCTTCAGTGATATAGCCTTGAATTTGCCATCATCAGGGAGCTACAACTCTAGTTCAGTTCATAGGCAGGGATCTGCCCTCTAGTTTAGTGAATTATTTTTTGAATCAAAGCTTAGTCTTGAACATAGGATTGATGAAAGTTTCCCCTCTTTCTCTTCATCCATATAAAAAAAACTGAGTTACTTGTTGCCAACTAATTAAAAAAGTCAAATCTCATCTTTCTTCTTTTGATTAGAACAACAACATTTAATAAGAGGTTGCTAACTTTTAATGAGGACAATCTAACTATACACCCTCATAATCACATTCCAAATGTTAAAGGTGAAATTACACTCAAAGAAGGGCTGATTTATCATTTTAACTTACAATGTTGTAGAATATACATGCATAAAAAATGTTATTGAACTTCTTAATCTTTCCATAGTGCCTGCCCTGATTGCTAGCCACATTATTAGTGAGGCTTTAGGACTCATCTGATTGTACCAAGTGACTTTTGAAATTTTAATTGTAAAAAAAAGAAAATTCTCTAAATTCCTTAATTTTGGTGTTTAGAATACTTAACTCCTTTATTTTTAATTTTATTAGATTAATCATTAAACTACAAAAAATCACTATGAAACGTGCACTGTAAATGGTATAAATTTTTTTGAAAAACTATTTTATAGTGAAAAAACTATAATATTCCTACCTAACTTAAAAACCCAAAATAATATTTATGTCACAAAAGTGGCAAAACCATTCTAGAACAAGAGAAAGGAATTGAACAAAAATCTATATTGACATTTTCGCTCCTTTTTCACAATCTTATTGAATGCTACATTTTGTTCATGGATAAATTTGATAATTCTTTGCTCTAATTTGTATACCTCTCTATTTTTGTCTATAAAATTCTTTTCATTCCTCTAATAAGTTATTTATCCTAGACCTAATTAGCTACATCCATTGTCTTCTTAAACCACCTTCGATCTCTCTATCACTAACTTTCATCATCACCATCTAGTAATCATAATAAAGTTATGTTTCTCTTCCTCTATCTCCTAACAATAATTATATTTTAATCTTTATTCTCAATTCCCACCCTCTTCAGTTAATGACTTTTACCTTGACAAAGGTAACGACCTTATATTAAAAGACAAGGCAACTTAAACAATTTCTTCTTTGGCTCTTAAAATCTTATTTACCAAAAACTATCCCCTGTAAATCCTTTACACGCTTCATTGGAAGAATAGTTAAGATTCTATAAAAAGGGAACAAAGAGACAAAAGGGTACCAAGTCTTGGAGGATTTGAAGGTGCATTTGAATAGTTGTTATAACATACTTAAAAGATTTAGCAATATTAACTTTCATATGTTTAAAGGAGAAGGCCTAAAAGCTTAGATGTTTAAATATAAGCATTTCTTTAGCCTTGATAGAAAAAAGAAAATGAGAGGGAATCAAAGATAAAAGTAGGCTTAATAGCCATGCATTGAAAAGGAGAAATATTAGCTAGGCAAAAATTATACATCAAGAATAAGTTGATTAGATGAGTATATATTGGCAACAAAGCAAAGGTTTAGGGAGCTATTTTTGAAACTTATAAGGGTGAATTGAAACAGGTTATGCAAAAAGGGACGGTTAGAGAACACTACGCAAAATTTGATTTTCTTTCACATAAACTAGTGATGTAGGAACCATTTGTGAGATTGTTTATGAAAGGCTTAAATCTTGAAATTGAATACACTATGAACGTTTAAAATCCAATAAATTTACAAAATGCTTATGAGCTAACCAAAAAACATGAGGTTATGGTAATACACTATCGTGGTTAGGGGAAAAATGGCTAAAGGAGTCATTACTCGATAGGGAAACAAAATACAACCTCAAGAAATGCATATGGATTTTTTTTAAGGTAGGACCAATTGAAATGCATAGGAATAATGTTGAAACCACAGTGGAAAGAACAACTTCTAATAAAGAGTTAGATTAAAGGAGAGATAAAGGCTCATAATTTTGGCATAAGCATTAAAATAAAAATTTCTTAAATTTATATGGTGGAAGAGAATCAAAATAAATAAGTAGTAAACATAGAGGAAGAAGAATGTAACATAGACTATTATTCATTATAAGCAATTACAGGAGTGAGTGAAGCCAAATGTCATTAAATGAAAGTGAAGGGGCAAGTTAAAAGGAAGAACAATACATGTGCTAATTGATGGTGGCAACACACATAACTTCGTAGATAAAAGGATGATAAGAACGGTTGGAGGAAAAGAGGAGGAGATTAAATAGATTCCAATTGTGTTAAAGGAAGTATACATGTATCTTATATTCTTATATATAAGACTTTTAAGTGAAGGATGAAAGGAAAAGAGTTTAATACTAATGCATTTGTTAATTGATACTGAAGGAAGTGACACATTTCTACGGGCAGAGTGATTTTCCATTCTAAATGTCATCTTGTGTAGCTATGAAAAGGGAACCATGATGTTTATATACAAAGGACAGGAGATAAAGTTGTGCATTAAGGAATAAAATTAGTTAATAATATTTTCAAAGAAAAAAATTAAAAATGATGTTGATAGTGGATCATATAGTATTTCAATTTTTGAAGATAAATGAAGGGAATGGTGAGTAAGAGTTGATGATGGCTCTATAATAATTATAGTTGATATCAATCGAATTGAATGATTGTCAGTTACAATAGTATTTTAAGCAATGGTATAAGCAACTCTTAAAGAAATATAATGATGAATTTGATCAACCAAAGGGGTTACCTTTGAACAAGTTTCATAAACAAAAATTCCTTATAAGGTAGATACAGAGACCATTAATTTGAGGCCTTATAGATATAATGGCTTATAAAAGGAGGCAATAGAGTAGTTGGTTAAAGAAATGTTGAAGTAAGGAATAATTAGGTAAAGTTTTAGCCCATTTGTTACATAAATGATTTTGATTAAAAGGAAGGGTGGATCTAGCATGTTTTGTGGATTATAGATCTTTTAGTTAATGCATCATTAAAGCTAAGTTTCTAACTGCTTTAGTTGAAGAGTTGTTTGATGAGTTTAATGGGGTCATGTATTTTCCTAAGTTAAACCTAAGAGCTAGTACCACCAGATAAGGGTACATGTAGAGGATGTGTTCAAGATTTCCTTTAAAACATATAAAGGGCATTACAAATTTCTCATGATATCCTTTTTCCTTAAAAACCCTTTAAAAACATTTCAGAGATTAATGAATTCCATATTTAATCCTTATTTTTTGAAGTTTATTTTTTTTGTAAAGTACTAGTACATAGTCTAACATTTGAATAATATCTGATATATTTATCATAAGTTTTGTATATATTAAGAACTTAAAAATTATATGTTAAGTTGTCTAACTACTATTTTGGAGCATTATATATGGCATACTTAAGCCATTATATAATTGTGAAGGGGGTAGCTAGAGATTTAAAGGAAATATATTGTTTGTGAGTGGCATATACCTAAAATGTTCAAATCTAAGGGATTCTTGGGTCTTTTTGGTCATCATAAATTATTTATTCATGTATATAGATAGTTGAGGAAACCTTTAGCATTATTACTTAAGAAAAATTCATTTTTATAGAGGCATAAAGTACCAAAAAGTTTTAATTCTTTAAAGGAAGCTTTGTATTTAGCTCTAGTTTTGGGCTTGCCAGATTTTTATAAAACATTGATATTGAAGATAGATGATTGTGGTGAAGGAATTAGAGAGGCTTAGATGTAAGAGAAACATTCCATCGCTTATGTAAGGAAGATGCTATCAACTTGATATAAACGTTTGTCATTTTATGAGAAGGAATTATTGGCTTTAGTGATGATAATTAAATATTCATCACATTACTTAACAGGAAGACATTTTATTTTATAAATTGACCATCATAGATTAAAGTATTTGATGGATAAAAAAAATACAACTCCCTTATAGCAATATTGGTTGCTAAAATTGATAGGATTTGACTTTACTAGATAATTCAATAGTTGATTCCTTACCTTGCAATATTTTATAGGTAGACACAAACCTTCTTCATAGGGTGAAGGATAGTTAGAGAATAGATGATACATTGAAAATGTTGATTAATAAGCACCAAAGAGGAGAGCAAGGTGTTTTAGTATACTTAGGGAAATGAGGTGTTAAGATGGAAAGGATGCAAAATGAGGGAAAACTTACTGGCCTTACAAACTAAGATTGTAGCATTATTTCATAAATCTACTAAAAGATTTCATTTAGGCTAGTATGGTATATATAAGAAGTTACATATGTATTTTTTCGGTATAAGATGCAACTTGATGTGTGAGAATTTGTATGAAAGTGCAAGGTTTAGTAGCAAAATAAATTAGAACTAATAGCTTTATTAAGATTCCTTTAGCTACTATAGATTCTAAATCACATTAAATATGATTTTATCATTGATTTTATTAATGATCTTCCTAAATCAAATGAATATTCAATGATCTTTCTAGTTTTTGATTAATCAACATTATATGTAAGTGTACAAAATATATTATACCATGTTATTAAAACTAAAGTACTACAAATTATAAATCCCATAAGGAACCATATTACTATATATATTAATCCTAACTAAAGAAAAGTACTAATATAAACAAGATTTAGGAAATTGATTAAATTATTAAACTAACAAAAACAATGAAGTAGTGTAAGGAAATTAAAAAGATAAATGTTAGGGCTTAAGGGTTCACCTATGTGGAATTTCAATTATCAAACACACTTAATTATATAAGTTGAAATTATAATTAACTTAAAGTATTTATCCCCTCCGTCATGGCAAACATGTATATCTAACTAGGTGAACACCATAGGTAAGACTAACGGGCCCAATGAATATTAGAGGGATTAACAACCCCTCCAAATGAAAAATGTTCAATGATTTCAATTTAGACAATAAATCAATGATGATTGGATTACTAAAAACCAAATTAATCCTATAAAAGCTTACAAGTTTGAAGCTTTTAGGTGAAAATTGGTCTATCTTCTCAATCACCAACACCACCATATAGTAAGGTGGTGGTTGCTTTTGAATCTAGCTTAGTGTAAGTTAAAATGCTATAAGCTATAGATTATTGGTGTATTTGGAGGTTATGTTTATCTAGGAGAATGTTAAGCTACTCACTACCTTTGTTTATGGTTTAAATTTTAATTTTTAGAGAAGAGATCATAGGATGAAATTACAAAAACTTCACAATGATGTTCAGGAACTATGTAAGGTAAGGATATTAAACCCCTTATTCTCTGATCATACTCCTTAACTGATACAAAACCTATTTGAAGTAAGAGGGAAACATTTTCCATTTAGATTTAATAACTACCTAGTAAACACTAATGGTTACATAGAGGTAATTTTCAGGGGACTTTTTAATCAAATCACAAGCTACAATGCATATATCTATCTTAGGAAAATGGGGCTCATCAAGGAAGAGTTAAATTTCTTAAGCGGAGAAAAGGGGTAATATCACTTTAAAGTTAGTTAGAAAGACAAAAGAGGAGAAGCACCAATATAGGATATTTAACCAACAAATAGAAGTGAACCTTATTTGAGTATTATAACGTCCTCTCTATTCATAACTCCTTGCTTTACTAATTGTCTAGAATTAAGTGATTAAAATAAGAACTAAAATAACTTTTATTTCATTTTAGATAGAAGGAATGTAAAAAAAAATTGTCCATTACTAATCAGGAGGGTTAAAATACTGCCTCTCAAAAGGATATCGAAAAGGAATCTTTCTCTCATTTCAGAGGCTTTATAAGGACCCCATCCTTGAGTTCCTCATTAGTGCCTCTTTTGAAATCCTTTATTTCTAACAAATTCTCAAGTGAGGAACTAGATGCATTAATAAGAATAGTTAGCCTACAAGAGATATAGAGGGTAGTATTAGAGCTAAATATTACAAAATGATGGCCTAAATGACTATTTTCATTAGAAATATGGAACCTTCTAATGACCACAGTGTCTAGAGCCATTTTGGAATTCTTTTAGAAAGGTACAATGCTTAAAGAGATCAATAAGACTTTTCTTTATTTGACCTCAAAAGTTTCTAATCTTGTCATTTTGAATCAGTTCATATCCGTTTCATGTTGTAACTTTCTTTATACAATCATATTCAAAATTATAGCAAACATAATGAAGAAGGTTCTTCAAGCCAGCATTAATGATCCATAAGGAGTTTTTGTGGAAGGAAGACTAAGGAAACAACGTATTAGTAGCTCATGAGCTATTCAAGGGATACTCAAGAAAAAATGATCCCAAAAACTATGTAATAAAAGTAGTGTTCTTCAAAGCCTTTGACACAATCAGTTGGTAGCTCAATTTGCAACTACCAGAAGCATTTGAATTCCCTAAGAAGTCTAGAACCTACATAAAGCTATGAATTATAACAACATCTTTCAGTGTCATAATTAATGGTGAACTAAGATAATTATTCCAAGGAGTAAGATGTTTGATGTGGTCATGTTTCCTCTTTATTTTAAGTATGGAAGCCCGAAATAGACTAATTAAAAACAATATCAATGCTAGCTTTAGGCATTATAGTAAATGTAGAAAAATTGGATTGGTTTCTTTATTTTTTTAGATGTTTTATTACTCTTATTTAGAGCCTATGATGCTTCTATAAGCATGCTTATATCTTCCCTAAAGGTCTTTAAAGAACTCTCAATATTGAAAGTCAATAGAAATAAAAGCCATCTATGATCTTAGAAAGTGCATAGTCTAGGATGTAATGGCTCTCAAAAATGTCAAGTCTCTAAGCAATGTCCTCCCCCTTCAAGTACCTTAGACTTCCCATCTCTTCAAGAAAGTTCCAATTTAGGGATTGCCTCCCTTTGATTGAAAAGATATAAAGATGAATGAGATATTGATGTAAAAAAAATTTATTCAATACAAGTAGGGTCCTTCTAATCAAATCTGTCTTAAACTCGTTACATGTGTATTTGTGTTCCTTTTTTTTCCTACCTAAAGGGTTAAAAAAGGAAATAAAGAAGTTACTGAGGAGATTCCTATGGAATGGAGGAAAGGAAAGAACATATCTAGTTAAAGTTGGGAAGGAAGTACGTAGGCCACTTGACGAATGTGATCTTGGCATTACCTACATCAATACTAGTAATAAGGTCTTCCTTGGAAAGAGACTATAGCGGTTAATAGTCAATAAGGACTCTTAAATGGGTGAAATGAATTGAAGCTAAGAGATGAACTAACAAAGTTACTTGTAAAATAGGGAATGGGAAAGTAGCATCTCTTTTCTATGAGAATTAGAGAAAATTTGGTCCAATTTGTAATAGCAATTGGATGTACATATTAAGAAACATATATCCTTCAAACACTAAAGTCAAGAAGTGGATTAATAACAACCATTGGCAAGGTGTTCAAGTAATGTTTAAAGATTACATTCCTAGCTACCATCCTAATTGCATGAAGAATGATGAATGTTATTGGCTAGGACATTTATAAGATAGATATACTAGCTCTTAAACTAAGGACTTTCTTAGAGAAAAATGGGACACTTATAGAGTGTAGGAAGGTAGTATGAAGTAAGCATCTATTACCTAAAGTGTCCTTCCTTTTATGGATCTATTAAAAAGGAGAATTTTTACACTAGACAGGTTTAGCTACCTAAACATCTATAGTTTCTGCATTATATGTAAAAAGTAAAGTAGAAATAGTTGGTCACCTATTCTTCAATTATAAAGTCTCTATGGAGGTTTTTGAAGACATCAGACATAAATGCTTATTAGAAATACAAGGTCATTCTGACATTGACATTTTAAGAAGGTTTTGAGCAATTAGAAAACAAAATAAAAAGAGATAAGGCAGTAACTACAATAGATTTTGGATCATGCATCTACAACCTATTGAAGGAGCATAATAAGAGATGCCTTGGGGGAAACAAGAGAACCTTAGTTCTAATAAAGCAAGAGCTCATCAAGTATATAAGAAAGCAGTTACCACTACTAGGATCTCTAGAAGCATTAACTATAAACAACCAAACGATTGGAGACCATAGTTAAGGAACTATGTAATAGAAGGAGTGAATGCATAACAATAATATGAAGCAGAAAGCCATGTAATAAGAGCATAAAAAGTGTAAGTATTAACATCCAAAGTCCTACTAGCGTTAATGACTCAAATTTAATATAATAGAGCTAGAGATCATATAACTTATATTCACTTATATATGCATCTAAAATATGAAATGTATGCATTGCAACAGAAGATCTCTCCTGCAGATGCTACAATAGCTGACAATGTAGACCTTAGCCTATATAAGTCCTACAACATAAAATCTTTGAGAAATTAAAGCATACAAAAGGGAGTCCACATAAAGGAGTGTATTTTAGTAAAAGGAATGAGATATCCTTAATGTACCGTCAGATCACCTATGTACTTAGTCATAAACAAAATTGGCCTTAAATAGCCTAAAATTATGTTATTTCATTTATTATTAATGATACTATTGTAATATTATGATTGATTAAATATGACGTCACAAGCTTTTTAAGGAAATTAATACCTCTACATTTTACGATGAATTAATTTATTTTCTTAAAAAACTTAAACTGATTTAATCTTAATCTTATTAAGAAAATTAATTTAATTAAAAAGGACTAAAATAAATATAATATAAAATGAAACAGGACTATCTTTTAGTGGGTGTGCGAGCATAACATATGCCAAACAATTCAATCTCTTATCCCCTTATTAAGGTTTTCACCTTTCATGTTGCTACTACTTTTATTCTTCATCACCAGTTACTGTTTGTGCTTCTCCTCATTTCGGTGCCACTTGTGCTTCACCATCATATTAGTATTCTTCTTTATATGGGTGTTTACTCCCTTGCTAGTGGCAAGTCACTAGTTTATACCTTCACTGGCAATAATTTTTGCCATTAGTCAGTGATGTTGCTAAGTAGCATTGGTGATGGTGGAGATGGGATTAAGCTTCTTAGCCTCTCCTACAAATTGGAAACAATATTCAAACCACAATCATTCATCAATTAAATATCAAAAAAACATTCAATTTAGAACTTCAATTTTTCCAGAACTAGGAATGTCAAAACATCTTCAAACTAGGGGAACATGTAATTGATTTTTCATAACAAATCATCAAAGACAATGTTCTAACTAGTTTTTCATGTAACAACAAAGGAAGGGGAAGGCATGATTGAATTTTTCCAAAGAGATTTAATGTTAAGATAGGCGTGCTTAGATTTTTTAGAAACTATGCTTTAAAAACTAAATTTTATTTTTATAGAAAATAACAAACAAACTATAGGAAAATAAATAAAAGTCATGCAACTTTTGTATCAATAATTTTGAGTCCTAAAATTATACAAATTAATAACAATCAAGCAACAAATTTAAACTAAAAAAATTAAAGGAGACTTTGATACTACTATTAGGAAACTAATCATAATTGAATCATAGGTATAGTAAAAAAATTTATAATTTTTCAATTGGATCTTTTGAATTGAATAACTTAAAGAATATGAACCAGAAACAAAAGGGGTTGAAACACACCTGATTTGAATTCTTAAAAGAAATTTCCTTTTCAGAATGTCAAAGACTAATTGTTCACATGTCTAATCTTTATCAACATTCACATAGTAGAGAAAATAAACTCAAACACTTTAGAGAGGAAAAGACAGAAGTGTTGACTCTCATATGCCTTTTTTCCTATTTATATATAAAAAAAGACTTTAGAATTTCTTTCTAATTGCAATTGAAGTCTAACTCGATTATAATTATAGTTTAATATTAATAAAAGGAAATGTCTCATATTTAATTTCTAAAGTTTCTTAAACTTTAAAATTAAGCTCAACTTAATTGAAATTGATTTTTCTCCTTTAAGTACTCTTTATGTGTGGTCCATTAAGTTATGTTGAAAATAATTTTATATTATAATTGTAATTATAATTAGAACTAGACAAACAAAAACTCTATCTAATTTATTTTTAATTCTTTAATTAAAAATTTATGATCATAAATCAAAATTAGCATTTAACAATAAATTTAAAGCCCAAAGAATTCTTTCATTATGCTCTCCCTTCTCTCTAGCCTCTCCATTCTTTATCTCTTGGTCTACTTAAGCTGAATCACCACCTCCCCCTCCAAAGCCTACAGTGGCAGATGACCCATCACCTGTTGCTCCTCATGCTACACCATCCACCACTCCTACATCATCCACTACCTCTATAGAGAATGAAGGAGATAGCCGCCAACTTAGAATTGGGGGACCTGATGGAAAAAAGTACAAAACAATTGTCAATAATCTATAAGTGAAATCGCATGAAACACTATATATGTTTATAATTAAGTTATAGGTTAAAATTTTTGCAAATGGTATAAAATTATTTGTTCTTATATTAGGTTGATTCTGTCTGGACCGTGTTCCAAAAATATGACATCTAAATTTAAAGAGAGGATTGATCCTGAGGGTTATTTATGGAAGAGTATCTCTCAGGTCACAAAGACATTTTACTTTCAGGAGTTTGAGGTCCAATGAAATTCATTTTTTCTTTTTTAATTGATTTGTATACATTAATTAGATAAATATTATTACATTATAAGTTATCGAATTTTTTCTTTTTATTTCAAAAAGAACTTTTCTACGATTCTGGTTTCGATGCGGTAATACATAAAGTATGGAAGAGGCGAGCTCGTACACGTTATCGCGACTTTATTGGTGCGATATGTTAAGTCAAAATGACTTGATGATTAATAATTTTGATGAAAATCAAATAATAATATTATTAGAAAGTGAGACGAAGCAGAAGCAGAAACTAAGACAAAAGAAAGTAAGACGAAGCAGAAAACTAAGATGAAGCAGAAAACTAAGACGAAGCAGAAAAGTAAGATGAAGCGAAAAAGTAAGACGAAAGAAAGTAAGTTGAAGCGGAAAAATAAGACGAAGCAATACGAAGGCAAAGATCCGATACTACATCGAATGGTTAATCAGTTTGAGTTAGTTACAGAACTCAACTGAATAACTGTTTCTTCAAAAATCAAAAAACAAGAAGAAAGAAGCGATTATCAAGAAGCAGTTGAAGACGAAGGCTATAAATACCAGTCGGAGTCGGAGACTGAAAAAGTTTGAGATTTTAAAAAGTTAGTGACTTTGAGAAACACTGTATTCATTGTGCTAAACTCTAGAGCTATTATTGTCTGTAACAAAGCTCGCCATATCTTTCTTTAAAGAGGGAAGAAAAGCTGAGAGCCTGAAGAGGCTAAGTGAGAAAAACAATACTTGCTTTGAGAGACCTAAAGAGGCTCGGTGAAAAGAATACTTGTATTTTTTAGATGACTAGTGAAATCTCAGAAAAGATTTTGAGGACTGGACGTAGCCCACGATTTGGGGTGAACCAGGATAAAATTGCTGTGTCGACTTCTACTCTCTAACTCACGACTTTTAATTTCTATTATTTTATACAAGTACTTAGAAGTTAATTGCAATACATTATGAGTTTACTCAATAGTTTTGAAAAAGCAAGTTTTCAAAGAAAGTGAAAAGGGGATTGTTTTCAAGAAAAAAAGGAT
>JAOSBL010000005.1:19662419-19674865 GCA_027568915.1 Erythroxylum roraimae | reverse complement strand
CTGGCAGATTTTATGACCAAAGCAATCAATGGTGACAAGTTTATGTGGTGTCGATCCTCGTGTGGCCTGACAGAGACATAAGCAACATGAAGCGGCAAGGTAGAAAGATTAGTGTGAAGATCTGATTGACTCTCAATCAAATCTTCAAGTGGGAGAATTGTCAATAATGGTGGCTGTGTCAACAATGGTGGTTGACAACCATGGTGGGGCAAGTTAGGCACCGATTTATTTGGTGCCTAATATGCCAAAAATATGGCTACCTTCTCCTGCCTATAAAAAGGCAAGAGTAGCATGAAGATGAAGATGTAGCAAACAGAAGAGAAAATAGAGAGAGTGAGGTGAGAGAGAAAAGAGAGAAAAAAGAGAGAGGCAAAAGTATTCTGTATATTTTTGTGGGTCTAGTTTCTCCTTGTAATTCTCCAGTTTTTTCCAATAGTAAAAGTCTTTTATCCTTGCCTGTAGTTTTTACCCTAATTTGGGGGGTTTTTCACGTAAAATTTGTGTGTTCATTACTATTCCCTCAGTCCTATTTAGCTGCAAACCTGCTCTAATTCGGTCAATTTTCACAACAGGAGATCCCCTTGCCTATGCTTGAAATCCCCGCCAATGATATTAATTAGCCTAAGAGGAAGAATGAAATGGTAAACGAACACAAAAGGTGTTGAAAATCTTACCGTGACTTCATCAAGAAAAAACACCACATCAGCAGGTCTAGCAGTGAACTGACTATGATTTGTTTACATATGGGTCAATGGAGATTCACGCTCAGGTTCAGTGTTGCCACTCTCATCTCCATTGACAATTGAAGAAAGGTCACAATGGCTAGCTTGCCATTATTAAGGATATTGAAGGTCAAGTCAGCTTCACTCGTGTTTCTAGACTAAGATTTGATCATAAAGGCTAGTAATCAATACGATTCATAAATAAGAAAAAGAAAAGACGATCCATGTTGGAGAATCCAATCAAATCCATCAGAAGAATTGATTTGGATTGTATAGACGATTACTGGTAGGATACAACAGGCAACACTTTAGAATGAAAAACTATCCACAATAGACTACAAACAAAAATAAAAATAGCACGAAGTATATCTGCTTACTTTTATTCCATATATTCCTCACCTTTACTTTCACTATTCCGTTAGCAAGAATAACCGAATTAGAGTGATGATCGAACCTTGTTTCATAGTCATATTTTACTTGTGCAGCTGAATCTACTAACTTCATATCCTCTTCAACCTAAATCACAAAAAAAGTCACTGATTCTATTAATTCAAAACAGAGCATAAATTTGGATGAAATAGGAATTAAAGTCATAAAAAGAGAAGATCTTTGACATGTTTTTAATGATTGTACATTCATATATTCTTATTGTCTGTTTCTGTAGATAAAAGAGATAGCTAACCACCTGAAATCTTAAATCATCAACTAACTGCATATTGAGTGCCTCATTCTCTTTGGCTTGGGTTAGAAAAGTAAATTATTTATTAGCCACATCTATCATACAGTAAATAAAACATGAATGCTCCAAGATCAGACATATGCACTAAAAAGAAGAAAAATAATTGTTGTAGAGGATCAAATGTTAGGAAGAAAATGCGTCGGAAGTTCTATCTACAGGCCTAAAAAGAGAGAAATTTCCCCACAGGAAATCCCTTGAATGTTGATAGTTCAATTCCAAGCTATGCTCCAACATGCAAATGCATGCACAATAATACTCGCTACCTCACGCATGGAGATGGAAAGTGAAGTTCTACCCTCCGATGTTGTTCCTTTACCGACCTCTTCAGTGCTGCCCTTTTATTGAGAAGGGTAACTGGTCTCAAGCAAGGAGGTCGCTTGTAGTTCTTTCCACGATATACAATGATAGCATAACCCTTAGTTGTTAGAAGTCAAACCCGATGGAAACTTATAAGTTCTTCTAGATACATGAGTATAGCTATTGTCTTTCATTTTATAGCTATCAACGTTCATTTATTATGGCTGTTTTGTAGTTGTTTATTAGCTGTCAAACTCATTTATTATGGCTGTAATAGGGCTGTTAAAGTCAGTAAATAAACCGATGTTAATGGCTGTAAAAAGACCCTTGCGTGGGGTATGTTTGTAAGTGGAAAAAGCATAGAAAAACAAAGAGAGAAAAAAATAAGAGAGAGTGAAAGGTTCAGGTGCAGCTATTATAGTGTAACGTTGTTCATGTTGGGTCTTGCTTGTTTCCGGAATCCAACTCTTGCGAAATCATGAAACATGATCTTCATTACTCCTTGAATCATGAAATGTAAGCATATTACCCTGTTATGCCCATCCAATTGATCCCGAAAGAATCGAACATATGTCCTTAATCATTTTGTACCTGCCTTGGCGCAATTGCTATAACTTTTACTATAGATGTCGGATTGACGTCGTTTTTGGACAGTTTGAAAGAGGACTTCTAGGTCTACACTTTAGTGAAGACTCCAAAGTGAAATTCTATCATTTGGATAAAGCATAGACCATGTGAATATACATGGTCAGACCTTGTGACTTTCTGGTCTGACAGTTTTTCAGCATCAGGAATTACACGGCCTGTGTGAATTCACACGGGCAGACCGTGTAACCTTCGGGTGTAACAAAAATTTTCACCCTCCAAGACCCCTCCAACAAATCCTAAATCTATTTTAACATCCCTTTTCCTCATAATCTTCTCCAATTCCACCCTTGTAGTGCAAAAACTACTTCATATCCATTTAACTACTAAGTAAATCTCATTAACACTTGAATCTTAAATCCAAAGGATTCATCACATACAATCTTTCCAACTCTAACATGCTATTCTAACACTAGCAACAATTGGCAATCTCAATAAAAGAATAAGCACATCCATCAAACTCAAACTTCAAAATAACATAATCATACAAAAAGGAACTTCTCAAGTTCTCATTCTCATCATTCACAAAATCCTCTCTTTCTTTCCCATAATATCTCACTTATATACATAACAACAGTTCATGTTCAAGATCCATCATTTCAAGTTAGTAACATCAAGTATACCTAATTCCAACTCAACATCATCCATACACAATTCATATTTCATTAACATAATAAGATAAGTGTTTACAAAGCTTTAACGGCATCTCATGCCACAATACATCATTTTGCAAAATCCCCAAAATACACAAGATACTTGAATGGTAATTCCTCAAAATGCAACTACAACCTTGTTTTAGATAAATTACTCTAAAACAAAACAAAACATGCAAATTCGGAGTGATGCCTTGACTCACTTTTACTCGATCTCATTCTCTTCACTTGAGGATGGGACAGAAAGTGGGGGTGAGCTTAAAAGCTCGTGGGTAACAAGTTTATAACGGATAACAAGCAAAACCATTCAAAAAGTTCATTGCTATTGAAAATTTTTATTGAATCATAAAACACATGTTTCTCAAATTCTCGTCAATCAAACAATTCATAAGCAACATAAATCATGCATTTATCAAACTTGTAAACACATGTAAACATATAAGCACATCATAATGGTTTGGGTAGGTCCGTAACATAACGTACTAACACATTCCCATATAATGGTCCTGTGTAGCCGTGAACAGAACAAACTACCACAATTTTACATAGTGATTTTGTGTAGTCGTAAAGGAGTCCATGAAGGAGCTCCATGTCACTAACGGGTAGGCGGCAGAAGCCTTTAGACAAGTGCACTTGACAAAACAGAACGGACCAAACCAAACCCACATAACATGTAATTCATGACTCGAAACAGATTGCCTAAATGGCAACATTTCGGAAACTTGTTTTTTTCGTGAGCATGCAATTTTTTGAAAACCCTTTCATTTAGCAATTCACAATTCATCATCAAAATTTTATACACCAAACATGTAACAATTTCTCAAATCAATCAAAAGCAATAAAAGCAACATTTAATTGAAATCATTTTGTTTTCTTGATTTGGAAAAAGAAACCTTAGTGGCTCATTACTCAATTATAAACATGAGACCCGCCTTAATTTCCTTGCCTGAAAACTTTGCTCAAAATGCCTCTACTCTTGCTCCTCTTGCCTCTCTTGATTTCCTCATCAATGGCAAAATTTTCAAATCAATAGGCATTCCAATTGAGAAACCCACAAAGTATATTTACTAAAATTGATCATAGAATACTTAAATCCGTGCATTTCCTAAGCTCTTTAAACTAAAACCATTCCAAAAATCCAAAAGATTTAACACAAACTTACCTTGAATCTTCACCAAATGAAGAGTTTCTTGGCTTGAATGAGAGCTCTAATCCTCCTCTTCCTTTTCCCCTTCTTGAACAACTTCAAAACCAAGAAATGATGAAACCCTACCTTTTCCTTCTTCTTTTCTCTCAAAACCGAACCCTCTCCTTGCTTTCTCTCTAAATTTTCGTTTCTTCTCTTCTTCTCCCTTTCAATCCACGTTTTCCACTTCTTAAAAAGCAAGACAACTCCTCCTTTTTCCTATAATACCCTTAATGAGTGTGCAAAGACCCTTCTACCCTTCCTTATGTGCCTTGTAACTTAAATGCTTAAGCGAGCTATCAAAAGCACCCTTATACAATCTTACTATCTTAACTAATGATCATGGAAAAATTGAAAGAATTTGATAACACTTCCTTCTAGAAAAATGTTCCTCATTGTCTTAATTTTCTAATAACACCAAAATTGTTCAATTTGGTTCAAAAATTTGAAAGTTATATTCCAAACATTTCAGACTATTCTTATACTGAAACAATATTCTGTTCTCAACTTCCATCTAGAACTTGAAATTCTTAGAGACTAAATTAAAACTCGATTTCGTCAAAACATTTGTAGCCCTATATCCCTAGTTTACTCCAAATCGAAAATGATATCATTTGGATAACTAGAGAAAAAGTTATGGCTAAAACACCAAAGCATGCTCAATGAACATGTTTCAATTACATTTTCTAGCTTTTAACTACCAACCTTTCATATATAACTCATCTTGTATCTAAACCATCTTTTCTATTTTCATTTCAAATTCAAGAATTTTCCTTTTCTTTACACATAAATAATCGCCAATAATTTCTCATTTAATAGAAAAGTTCGGGGTCCAACAATAGAAATCGATTAAAGCAATTCTCATTACCTCCAATCTGTTGGGTTATGTCGACAACACCATCTTATCTCTAGCCGAAAAGACCCTCATTCACCGAAATACATCAAATGAAAGAAACACGACCAACTTGTGTATTGCTTTCTCACCGACTCTCTCTCCAGCTCCACTGTCAGACTTACCATTGGCCCAAGGTCATTCCTAGTACTTTATATGCCTTAGGCAAAGTAAAAAATGGGCCTCTATTTTTGCTTAATTTTGAGCTCTTATAAAAAATAAAAATGAGCAAAATATGGGCCTTTTGTTGTTCTTTATAAGGTTAAAAGTTGACCTTATTTTATTTCATTTTATTTTTTATGAGAATAAAAATGAGTCATATTTTATTGTTTATAAGAATGGGCTGCCTATGCCGTGACCCACCCACTCTAACCTTCCAAAGTTCAGGCTGCCCTTGCCTAGGCCCCCACCCACTCTAACCTTCCAACGTTCAGGCTGCCTTTGGCTGGGGTCTCACCTATTAGGGACCCACCAACTCTAACCTTCCAACGTTGTTTTAGTAGATGAATAGCATTAAATGCTAATTAATGGATGCAGACAAAGAATGAAGCAATTTTTGTAGAGATCACGATGAAAACTATGTAATTTTTTCATCTTCCAAATTAATCTTTCCAGCTTCCAAAATAACGTTAACTCTTTTTAATTCATGAAGAGCATTAATTGCTAGTTAATGGTTGTAGAGAAGGAATAAAACAATTTTGGGTGGAGTTCATTTTGATAATTCTACGTAATCTTTTTAGATTCCAAACTAACATTAACTTTTTAGCTTCTTATACTTATAAATTCATTTGAATTATCTTACACTCTAATTTGTTTTTATGTCCATCAACATATGAATATAAGATACTCCAACTCAAAATTTACAGCAAATAATTTTCACGATTCTGACTTACGAGTTCTGAGTGATAATTTAAAGGCAAAGTTTCTAAATTTTTTAATGTATTTTTAGCTTACTAAATATTTGAATTTATTATAATTAATTTTTAATTTGTCATTCACTTGGATACTATATTAGCATTTTAAATCAGAACATTAATATTAAATAATTTTGTGTTTATTTGTGTTTCTACTTTTTTTATTTTTAGATTACTTATTACTTATAAAAAAATAATTAAGTATTAATAAATAATTTATTGTAATTGTAATTTTCATTATACTTTACCACAATTATCATAATAATTGTTAGATTTGTGTTCTTGTAGAGGTTCACAAAAGTTTAGTAATAATATGACTAAAATCAAATATGAGAATTTGATAAGTTAATGTATGAATAATTAACAATATAGTAATACTACATTTACTATTATTTTATAGTTAAAAATTAAATAATACCATAAATAGTTGATAATGCCACATTTACTATTATGTTAATTCTCATAAAAGAAAAATTTTTATTACTTAAAATTTAATAAAATATAATAAAATTTATAAAAGAAAAATTTTATTACTTAAAATTTAATAAAATTATTAATAATTTGGACCTTTATCTAGTTGTTTGACAAAATAATGTTCAATCATTTCCACAACTTGCAAAATATTGGCTTGGCAAACTTAGAATAGTTAAAAATCAGAATAGTTAATAAATTATAATATAATGTACTCCTAAGTATGTTAATTTATTGTATTTTTAGAAATTGGTGTTTATCCATCATTAAAATTTGTTGTTTATTTTTCCTCTGTCACAGATATAATACTAGTAATATATCTTTCTGATATATTGTCAAGCTATTGGTGTTCTGTTATTCCTGCATACTTCTTATAGTTTCATACATGTGTTTTTGTTCTTTTTCTAGTCCAATTATGCTATAATTGGCTTATATTATGTTGCCTAAAAAGCATTTGTCTAGAAGTGAAAGAAAGAAGAAAAAAAAAAGAAAACAAGTGGAACAGTTAATAGAATCCCAAAAAGGAGTAATTAATAAATTTATTAAAAGAGTAGGCTCCTCTAGTGAGAATCATGAAAGGTAGCTTTGAACAACATAAAGAAAATTTAAGTGATGAGATTCATATTAATGAGGATATTAGAAACTTGGATGAGCATGATCATGTATCAAATGCATCCACTTTAGAAAATTTAAAGGCAGATGAGCAAGTAAGCCCTGTATTGGATATTTATGATCCTAGAAATTGGGATAATCTTGATAATAAAACAAGGGATATTTTAGTTGAAAAAAGGCCTATAAGAGAATTGAATATTGTGTTTCCTTTAGACATATTCTTATTATTATAGAAATTTAAGTAATGGAGAGATTAGTGATAGAAAATGGTTGGTTTATTATAAACATATAGATAAAGTATATTGTTTTTGTTGTAAGTTGTTCAAATCTAATAGCAAACAAAGTGCATTAGCAAATGATGGATTTAGAGAGTCATCAAGAACAAATGAGTTTGTTAGTACGATGTGTGAATATGTCAAATAAAAAAATAAAAATAGAGGAGTACTTTTTATAGTTCTTAAAGGTAGATGACACATCTGGATCGGGACTTTTCAATGAATTATTGAATGATTTAAGTCTCTTGATCTTAATGTCTATAATGTAAGGGGTCAAGGTTATGAAAATGGTTCTAATATGAAGGGAAAACACTAAGGGTTCAGAAATGATTACTTGAAATAAATATAAGAGCATTATATGTGTCATGTGCATGTCATAATCTTAATCTTACTCTTAGTGATATGGCACATTCTTGTGTTAAAGCTGTTTCATTTTTTGGAGTTGCGCAACGTATATATACACTATTTTCAAGTTCTCCTAAAAGGTGGAAGGTTTTACTTGATAATGTTTTAGGTTTAACCATGAAATCATTATCTAACAATCGTTGGGAGAGTTGAATAAAAAGTGTTAAAGTTATTAGATTTCAAACTCCTCAAATAAGATTGCCTTTGATGGAATTATCTAGATCTTGTAATGATGCCAAGTCAAAGAGTGAAGCGGAAAGTTTGGTTAGTGTACTTGAGAGTTTTGAGTTTTGACTTAGTATGGTTATTTAGTATGATATTTTATTCGCTATTAATATGGTGAGTAAAAAGTTGCATTCTAAATCTATGTGCATTGACGCTACCATAAAGCAATTAGAATGTGCAATGGTATTTTTTAAGAAATATAGATATGAAGGATTTGACTCTAGTATGAATATTGCCAAAATCTTACACATTAGATGGATGTAGAGCCTACATTTTTAACTAGACTTTGTATTATTAGGAAAAGACAATTTGATGAATTGATCACGATGGAGAAATACAATCAGCTGAGGATTCTTTTAAAGTTAATTACTTTCTAGTTATTATGGATATGACAGTTACTTCATTGAAGAATAGATTTGAACAATTAATGAAATTTGAAAATATTTTTAGATTCTTATTTTATTCAAAGAAATTGAAGTCATTAGATGATAACCAATTAAAAGAATGTTGCACTAATTTTACAACAACTTTTTCTCATGACAATATGTCGGATGTGGATTTAGATGATCTTTTTTCTGAATTAAAAGTCTTACAAATGACTTTGCCAAATGAGTTACTGTCATCAATTGAAATTTTAGAATTTGTTAAAGCTATAGATTGTTATCCAAATGTTTCAATTGCCTATCGAATTTTGTTGACTATACCTGTGACTGTAGTATCGGTTGAGAGAAGTTTTTCAAAGTTAAAATAATTGAAAACCTACTTGAGGTCATCAATGTCATAAGAAAGGTTGAATGGTTTATTTATGTATTGAGAAGGATATGTTGGACAATATTGATCTTGATAATATTATTAATGATTTTGCATCTAAAAATGCATGAACAATTTTTTTTTCATAAATCATGATCATCTGTGTGTTTGTTAGTGCAATTCTTTTAGTATTTTGCAGTCTAATATTGTTGTTTGATTGTTGCTATTGTTATTTTGTTGTTATTGTTACTATTTTTAGTAATTTTATTGTTATCGACAGTTGTAAGATATTATTAGCTGATGTTATGATCATTTAATATTTTTTTGAGTATGTAGACTTATAAATTGACTCACTTATGTATGAATATTAAATTTTAATAAATAAAAATATACTTTTAAAGTTTACATATTTGTATATTGTCGATTTATTGGGGCATTTTTTTTTACTTTGGCCAGGGCTATAAAATGTTATGAACGACCCTACTTTGGCCACAACACAGCTTGCTCTCTCTGGATCAATCTTGAAGACCATTTCATGCTCCAGTTTGCCTCTTAATGGTCCCTCCTCCGTGGAAAGCTTCACACTATCAAGAAGAGCTCTGACACCGTCATCGCTTATCTCAACGCCATCTCCACCACTGCTGAAGAACTCGCTATGATTGGTGATAACATATCAGATGCCGACCTCGTCCTTTTCACGTTAAATAGCCTACCTGCAGATTTCAAGTCGTTTATAATGACAATCAAAAATTGCCTAACCCCTGTTACCTTTCCCTAGCTCAAAGCAAAACTTTTACTCGATAAACAGTGCCTCCTCTTCTTTGGGAATGTAAAATTTGGCCTGACTCGGCCTAAGTTTGGCCCAGGTTGATTGGACCATGGATAAGTCACGGGTCAACCAAAACGTCAAAAATGACGTCTTTTTTTAATTTATTTTAAAAATATATATAATGTTAAGTCAGGCTAGCTTGGCCTGTCCATAGCCCCACCCAACCTATAAGTCGGGCCTGGCCGGGTCGGGACAGGAATGATCTGAGCCTAGCGTAACCCATTGACATCCCTATACCCTCCTTCCATATAACAACGCTGTTAGATTCTACTCTTGCTGGATTCTCCACCACAAACCATGCCTCTCATGGTCGTGACACTAGCAAAGGAAGTCAGGGACAACACCCTACTAAACACTTCTCTGGCCATTTTAATTTTTCATCTAGCAACCCTAATAGGTTTGGACAAATGTGGCAAGCCAATGGATCATCTTCTAGGCCTGGTCATTTTAATGGCCCAACTCAGAACCACTCATATAATGGACCCATACACCTTCAAGAAGCCCACTAGTCACAATACTCAGCCTAATTCCCTTTCCAGACCCAACCTCCATATAATTCCTCTTACCTTAAACCCAATTTTAATATCAATCAAGCCCTCTACCCATTGCCAAATATGATGGAAATGAGGACATATTGTTGCACATTGTCGCTTTCAGTATTCTGAATCTTGGAATCGCTCCACTAGTTATCACCAGTCTGCCAATAACATTACCACTGTCTTTTTCGCCATGAATACTCAACTCAATCAAGACACTGCTCCTTTCACCAAAAATAATGTCACTAAATGGCTACCTGATATTAGTGCCACTGCCCACATGGCCCCACATTCCTATATCGTAGAATCTGTCACACCTTATGACGACTTCAATCAAGTTATTGTCAGTAATGGCCACACTCTTCCTATTTCATCTACCAGTACCTTAACACTTCTCACTCTTTCTCTTACTCTTCATCTTAATGAGATACTGATTGTTCCTCACATCACTACTAACCTTTTATCTGTTGCTAAATTTGTCACTAATAATTGCTGTCTCATTGAATTTAATCCATCTAGTTAATCCATCTGGTTATATTGCTATAAGGTTTTTCGCACTAAACGAAATCCTGATAGTTCTCTTAAGAGTTACAAAGCTCGCCTTGTAGCCAAAGGTTATCATTAAACCCCAGGAGTTGATTATACCACAACTTTCAGTCCTATTGTCAATTTAATAACTATTCAAATCATCATTGCCCTAGCCATCTTTCGTTCTTGGCATATCTGCCAAGTTGATGTTAATAATGCCTTTCTTCATAGTTACTTACAAGAACTTGTCTACATGTCTCAACCCCCTAGCTTTACTAATCCCCATCATCCTCATTATGTTTGCAAACTCTATAAAGCCTTATATGATCTCAAACAAGCCCCTTGAGCTTGGTTTCATTGCCTCAATCAAAAAACTCCTTGATCTTCATTTTAAACCCTTAAAATTTGATACCTCTCTCTTCATTCATAAAACCAGCTCTCACACTACCTTTCTCTTAGTTTATGTGGATGATATCTTAGTCACTGATTCTTCACAATCCTTTATCACAACACTTATCAATGACCTCAACTCTGCCTTGTTCCATAAATGACTTAGGTCCACTCCATCACTTTCTTAGTATTGAAGCCCACATTACTTCTCAAGGTATTATTCTCAACCAAACACAATACACTAAAGATCTCCTTCTTCAAACTAATTTTGATAAATCTAAACCAGTTCATACACCAATCACTCTCTCTTCCATTTTCCAAAAATCATGGTGTTCTACTTTCTGATCCTACTGAATATCGAAGCACTGTTGATACCCTCCAATATCTTTGACTCACCCGTCTTGACATTTAATTTGCTGTCAATAAGGTCCAATTTTTACAATGTCCTACGGACATTCATTGGTCTGTAGTAAAACGGATTAATTCTATGATATCTCCGCTCCACACACTCTCATGGCATTCACTTTACCAAATCTCCCCACCTTTCTTTACAATTCTGTTGTGATGCTGACTGGGCTAGTTGTCCTGATGATCGACGTTCTACATCTGATTATTGCATTTTTCTTGGGCCTAATCTTATTTATTGGAGCACCAAGAAGTAACCCACTGTTGCTCGATCCAATACTGAAGCTAAGTACCGCAGCATTGCTCTTGCTTCTGCAGAATTATGTTGGAATACTGCTCGTTTTGGTGAACTGGGTTTTCTTACCCTTTCCCTTACCCTTTGGTGCGATAATATTGGCGTTACATTTTTAGCCTCCAATTCGATTTCTTAGGCTTGTACCAAGCACATTGAAATTGATATTCATTGTGTTCGTGATCTCGTCGCCAAGAAAGCTCTATTCATTCATATTTGTCCTTCGCTCAGATTGTTGATATTTTGACCAAAGCTCTTTCTTCTTTAACTTTTCAACGACTTCGAGACAAGCTCACCGTGAGCTTGAGATGAGCTGATAACATCTCAACAAATTATCTATCATATCTTGTATCATTTCACATTATTCACGAGTAAATATCTACAGCCTGTTTGGAATCAGGTGAATTGAATTCAATATTGTAATTGAATTCAATTCACCTGTTTGGAATAGAAAAATAACCATGAATTGAATTCATATGCGGAATTGAAACCCACTCTCTTTATACATTCAATTCAGCCAACAGTCCACATGATTTCAATTCCAAAAGGTTGCTACTCTTCTTTTTGAACGTTGAAACCTTTGTCTTCCCATAATACCCACGCTCAACTTCGCAACAGCATTAAGAAAATGATATCTTTTCACTATCTTCTCGTTTCCTTTTCCACCGCCATAGTCAATC
>JAOSBL010000005.1:19516787-19529115 GCA_027568915.1 Erythroxylum roraimae | reverse complement strand
TAATAAGGAGTTATATGCCATTGTGAGGGCTTTGAAGACATGGAAGCACTACTTAATTGGAAAGGAGTTTATTATTTGTACCAATCACCAAGCATTGAAGTATTTGGGAAGTCAGAAGCAGTTGAGGACTAAAATGCATGCTAGAGGGTCAACTTTTATTGACAAGGTCCCCTATAAACTTGTCTATAAAGATGGGAGAAACAATGTAGTGGCAGACGCTTGAGTCAACAAGTAGCCATGATCAAAATGCTAACAGTTGAGATTGAAGGATTCAAATGCTTGAAAGACTTATATGTTGATGATAAAGACTTCAAAAGAATATAGCAAACTTGTTAAAAAGGGAAGCTGTATAAAGACTACTACATTCATGATGGGTTCCTTATGAGAAGTAACCAACTATGCCTCTCGCGAACATCAATGAGGGAGAAGGTAATTAGAGACTTACACGGAGGAGGGTTAGCTGGACACTTGGGCAGAGACAAGACACTTGAGGAGGTACGTAAAAGGTATTTTTGGCCTAAATTGAGGAGAGGCGTTGTTTCTATTATTTCTAGGTGCCAAGTTTGCCAAATTTATAAAGGTCATGCATTAAACATGGGTTTATACATGTCATTACCTATGCCTGACAATATTTGGGAAGACCTTTCCATGGACTTTGTACTGGGTTTACCAAGAACACAAAAGGGCATAGATTCAGTTTTCGTGGTGGCTGACAAATTTTCTAAGATGACACACTTTTTACCATGTAAGAAGACAGCAGATGCGACAACCATTGCTAAATTTTTCTTCCAATAGGTGGTGAGGCTCCATGAGTTTCCAAAATCAATTACATCTGATGGAGACACTAAGTTTCTGAGTCATTTCTAGAGAACTTTGTGGGGTATTTTTATTCATCCTTGAAGTATAGTAGCACAGCTCACCCACAGACTGATGGACATACTGAAGTGGTGAATAGGACTCTGGGTAATTTAGTGCAATGTATTTGTCATGACAAGCCGAAGAATTGGGATTTTCTTATCGTATAAGTTGAGTTTGCCTACAACAATGTTATCCATAACTCTATCGGTTGATCTCCATTCTCCGAGGTTTACATTAAGGTAACAAATCATGCACTAGACCTTATTCAGTTACCTAAAAATGCTAACATCCATGCGAGTGTAGCCAAGTTTACTAAAGAAACCCAAGAAATACAAGTCAAGGTGAAGGAATGACTTGAAAAGGCTAAAACAAAGTATAAGGCTAATGTTGACCCACATAGGAAGAATCAAGTGTTTAAGGTGGGAGATGAAGTAATGGTGTTTATAAACAAAAAGTGGATTACTGAACATCACCACAAGTTGAAGGCTAAGAAGTATGGTCCATTCAAGATCGTGAAGAAAATTAATGACAATGCATATATCATTCAGTTACCTTCGTAGATGGGTAATATCAATCAAACCTTTAATGTTGTGAATATTTACCCTTACTTATCGGAGTGCAAGTTAGGTTATCCAGAGCATAACTCAAGGTCGAGTTCTTTACAAGTGGAGGGGACTGACGTGGAGCTTTAGATTAGAAAGTCTATTTATTTGTTTATTTATTGTGTTTTACTTTTATTTAATGACAATACTTCTTTATTGTATTGCGGAAGAACCTTTTGCCTATTTTCAATCAAAATACTATATTTCTCTTAAGTTTTTCGTCTACCTTTTAAGTTCTTTGTAAATCTTGGATTAGATATGTGTTTTCCGTACTCTTGGATTAGAGAACAATGTTTTCGCACTGCGTCAATTTCTTCATTCAAGAGATGTCGATACTTGTCCCTGCAACATGATAGTTACAACTCCATGACATCTCTAAAAGGCCTTCACATCTATTTTTCACACAAAATAGAAAAATGAAGTAGCAAATAGTATTCGGACTTGGGTGAGCTCAAAAAGAAAATTTGGAGCAAGAAATCCGACAGTTGATGAATAGGTTTTGGAGTGAAATACAGATTCTAATTGTCGCTTCTTTAGAGTTCAAGTTTGTTCAACTATGTTATTCAAGTTCTAAATATGTTAAAACATAAAATAAGGATACCAACCATAGAAGTACTTCAGACATATTTGCTTAGTGAAGTAGGACAATGATCAAGAGTTTAAATTTTTTAGGTTTATAGTTGTTACAACTTTGATACCTTGTAAAGTTGGATCAGTTTTGAGAAAACTTAGTTATACTTTTTCATCATGTACTTCCATCTATATATACAATTCCTTTCACCTCATACAAGATTAGTGTCAGATAAGAAAGAATAGCTGAAAATATACAAGATAATATCTACAATATATACCTCGAATCTCCAATATACTAAGTTTCAAAATGAATCTTCTAACATAAAAGTTACAGTTTAAATGAGTTCATATAGTCTAAAACATTCTTTTTAGAATAAGAATAACTAATTGGCGAGAAATGATTTAGAATTAAAAGTTAATAGAGTTTGTTAATTAAAAATGGGCAATTTAATTTAATACTCGATCTGACAAAGATTATTTGTTTTACTAAATTTTAAATTTATAAAGCATTTTCTTTGCTAAGTAAATATCTAATAAAAACTACAAAAAGATTTAAAAAAACTGAGAGATAAAATTTATAAAAAAGATGATGTTTGAAATAAAATTTTTAACTATTATTTATTTTTCATACTAAATACGCTAGGAATGTCACTTAAAAGCTAACCATTTATAAGTTCACTAACCTTTAAAATCAAAAGAAAAAAATGTTGTGTCAGTTTAAGAAATCGTAGTTAACATTATTAGCCATTTCACTTCCTAGTCCATAACTACCCATCAACCACCCACCTTCTCTCAACACTAAGGTATAACTTTTAAACCTCAGATCATGGATTGAAACCCTTTTTTCTGGCCAACAAGCCTATATTCCTATGCAGCAGAAAACTTTCATGACAATAGAAAAAAGGCTATTCTTTTTCCAACACAATCCGTTACTTCCATTTCTTTACTTTCTCAAACTCAACCCACATCTTCTGAAATTGTTTAGTAACCTACTGACCTTTTATTCTCCAACACTATTTACTACTGCAGTCCATTTTGTCCCACGCTCCAGTATTTATTACACTCATTTCTTTCACAGTCTTTCAACTCCATATATTCCAACTCATAGCTTCCATTGTTTTACCTATAGGAAGTTATTACAAACCATTAGATTTCTCGAGAACTCTGCATTCTTCTCCTTTTCATTGTTGTACATTTTGTCATTCTCTGTGTTTGTGACACACGTATAGGGACACCCCACCAACGAACTCTCATGAACAGGAGAGGAGTGATCAGGGAAACTCGTGTTCTTTGTGGCTTTGCTCTGGTCTTCATGTTGTTCTCGAGTTCTTTTCAGTTGAGTTCGTCTCAAAATCAGAGACACGGGAAGGATTTTATTAGTTGGGATGATATCAAGGTGGATGATCATGGAGCGAGACTGAGTGTTAGAGATGATATTAATGGAAACAGAGTAATTATAGTAGACCAAAATGGTGGAGGAGATTCATTAACAGTTCAAGGTGCAGTAGACATGGTAACAGATTATAACACAAAAAGGGTGAAAATTTTTATCCTCCCTGGGATTTACAGGTTTGTAACGTGCATGTCTAAAACAGACTTCGATATTTTCACTGTCTGCTTCTCTCTATCTTTCTCTTAATTCGTGTATTTATTTGTTTTGTGTGTGTAAAATCATTACAGCAGGAGTGGAAAATAAATGTAGTTATGAAGTGTTGAGTAGTTGAGCTATATTATCGGGGTTAATGGGTACAAATGATCACTACGTGGCAGTTATATGCTTAGGTGATAGGGATTCTTTGTCCTTTATGTAATGCTTATTTACCTTACCTTAAGGGAATATAACTTACTTGGACCCTATGTCATCTATATTCATATGTATTCTGTTAGCCCAAAGCTGCTTAAGTCGATGATTCATTTGCTGCTTATGTGACCAAGTTCCATGGAAATTAGGGAGAAGTTGATTGTGCCAATAACCAAGCCATATGTCTCATTAATTGGGAACGAAAGCCACGCTTCTCATACCATAATTTCTTGGAGCAATAAAGCTTCTGATACGGATGACAAAGGGGCTCCGCTTGGAACCTTCAGATCCGCATCAGTCACTATAGAATCTGATTACTTCTGCGCAAGTGGTATCACATTTGAGGTCAGATAGTAGTGGTGTTTGCTGCACAATTCAATTCGATACTATTCTTTACTAATTGGTAAGTTATGGGGTGATAACAGAATACAGTAGTAGCACATTCTGGAGGAATTGGAATGCAAGCAGTAGCTCTGAGAGTTTCTAGCAACAAGGCATTTTTCTATAAAGTAAGGGTCTTGGGATCGCAGGACACACTCCTAGATGAAAAAGGATCACACTACTTCTATCAGTGCCACATTCAGGGTAATGTGGATTTCATATTTGGCACAGCAAGGTCACTTTTTCAGGTAACACAAAGCTATGCATTAAGTAGTAGTACAAACGGGTATGAAATGTTCTCTCATGTTAATCAAATTCGGTGGCTCTTTAAACAGGATTGCAGCCTTCAATCAACTGCCAAAAGGGCAGGAGCAATCGCAGCTCACCACAGGAATTCACCAGATGATGAC
Source organism: Erythroxylum roraimae (assembly GCA_027568915.1). Lineage (NCBI taxonomy): Eukaryota > Viridiplantae > Streptophyta > Magnoliopsida > Malpighiales > Erythroxylaceae > Erythroxylum > Erythroxylum roraimae. The sequence continues at coordinate 19,524,490 of JAOSBL010000005.1, read as the reverse complement.
ACAGGTTTTTCTTTTGTAGGTTGTGTGGTAAAAGGAACTGGCAAAATTCTTCTTGGAAGAGCTTGGGGAAACTATTCCAGAGTTATATATTCGTTCTGTGAAATTGGTGACATTATAACACCTACAGGATGGAGTGACTGGAACCAGCCCTACAGACAGAAGTAAGACATTCCTTTCGCTGACTTTGATAAACTAGATATATATAGAAAGAACTGAAAAAAATGAATGTAAGTACAGGACTGCAGTTTTTGCCGAGTATTTGTGCACCGGAAGAGGAGCTGATACAAGTCATCGCGTTCCATGGTTGAAGGCATTCACTTACGAGGAAGTTAGGCCATTTCTAGGCATGGAATTCATAGGGGGGCAGAAATGGCTCAGATTATAGTTTCTTCTTCTTCATTTAAACATTTTTCATATTACCTCTTGTTTTCTTTCTAACTTCATCATTTAGGACCCTTTTAGAAAATTTCCCTCTTAAAAGGCTAAATGGGCGGGCAGGCACGTAGAATCACTAGTGTATAGAGACCTAAGAACTTCCACTCTTTTCGCCAGGAATTGTTACAGCCTGATTGCAGAAACCAATTCAAACTGTCCTGGCTTAAATTATAGACACCGAAGGTAACATAGGGGGGCGATTTTTTTATATTGTCCTCTAGAATTTACAGAAATATAATCAAAAGACCAGTTGAAACATAATTGTCAGGCAAAATATCAGTTAAAATACTTGGAACTACCAATATCAGCACATACCTTTATGTAAACAATAAAAAGAGCTTTAAATTCCTTTGTCAAGAATCTATCTACAGTACAGATTCACACCTTAAGCTTTCTAATGCCCTTTTGTGGATTAGCCATTAAAAGGGATACAGAACAAAAACTAATCTAGAGGAACCACTGAGGTTGACCAAGTTACAAAAGAAACCTGGGAAAAGTTCCACAAAGCATGTACATCTACCCGATGCCACCCAGAAGAGTTGGAAAACAATAAGAATTCAGAGTCTCGTGTTACTATCTACAAACCATCTTCACCACATAATAAGACCTATGCCTATAAACTACAACTGCTCACAAGGTAACCAATCCATGAGATTACGTCAAATAGGGCAGTGCAAGCATCTTAATTTGTCACTTCCCTGAGTTCTATAGCTTTACAATTACTCACGGAACTGTCAATCATTTCCAGGTCTAACCTTCCTCCCTCTTCTTTGACATGTTCATCAGATTCACATTCGTTATTATTTTCAACATCATCCACCTTACCACGATCAATGTTAGTAGCATTAACATTATCTTCATGACTTTTGTCATTTGAAGAGGAAGGGCCACTAGCCTCGTCACAGTCCATGTTTTCTAAAGGGAAGTCCGAACTGGCCTGCGGAGCAATATCAGGTCTAAGCTCTTCAACAGTATCAAGTTTACATTTAGGATGAACATCAATGTTAGAGGTATCAAAACCATGAAAACTCATGTCCTCGAAAATTTTTGATGATGGAGGCATTTTGGTTTCCGGGCAAGGAGTTGTGGATATGATGGACAGCACATTTTCATCTTTTGCCTGAATATCGATCCACTGGTCTCCTACCCAATCTCTAGAAATCCTTAAATCCTTTTGTTGTACATTCAATATGAAGTTTTCACCTAATAAATGGTTGTTGATTGAACACATTAGGAAAGACGATAAGAGAGTTAAAGAGACATCACAAACATGGAAAAAGTATTAAAAGTGGATCGAAGAACATGCTAACCTGGCGAATAAACTTGCAGATTATGGTTGCTGCTGTTACCAATGCCAACAACAATCCCCTCCCACCAGCCATCACTCCACCAAGCATCAACTGCTGATCCAATCTCAAGAGAAAGTTCTGATTCTACACTCAAGGGAGGGGCTGGTCGTGTAGTTGAACGACCTAGGCATCTCATTCCAAGTTTGTCTGGCACAGCTAATTTGAAAACCGGGACACATTCCTAAAAAATGATTTAGAAGTTCTGATGGATAATTTGACAATGAGAAGTTTCATTTCAATTTCATCCTTTGATATGCTTCTACAAGTCTTGAAGGTCATAGGGAAAGGTATTTTAATACAATATTTCATAAAGCCTGAACATACCTCAAGATTGTTGCACTCATCTTCATCCCGCACATCATCATAACGGACCTTCATGTGCTTCTTGGACATTTGCAGGACAGTACACCTGAACCAGCAGCCTCGTATACCACTATCTTGGCACAGCAACTCAATTTTTTCATCAATCTTGAACGAGTTATACCACCTTTGAGGCTTGACATGCTTGAGTGGAAGAAGCCTATTGCCTGAAAAACCATATCTAAGACTCCTGAATGAAGGCCCATTAGTTATCATCTGACCACCGGCAACCTGAATTCCAGCATGCTCAGTTAAAAATGTTTCACGTACTCTATCACTTCTAGCTCTCTTTGCACCTAACTTTACATATTCAGTTGGACTCGATTCTTCTTTATCTTCCACAGAAAAGCTATAGCTCATGGAATCAATTCCAGTAGAGGGTTTGTAATACAAACAGCGAAGAATTGGCTGCTTAAAGTAGCCACATAATTTACTAACATCAAAGGGCTTCACTTTATTGCTTCTGAACTGCCTAGAACAAAAATGCAATTTGGTTGTGAAAGCATCACTGAAAGCAGCCAAACATTCATCATAATGTTCACGAGTTAGGACTGTGGCAAGGCCATCAACACATTCAGCACTGATGACCTGTGAATAAGGTGTGATGAAAACTTCTTTTGGGTGTGGATTTCTTAAATGAATTGTACCCTTAACTTCTCGGTTGTCGTGAAACCACCGCACTTTGACTTTCTTCTGTCCCCTCTTGTCTTCATACATATCTTCCAAGTAAGCAACATAATGATTTTCTCCCTTAGCCATGACAAAGACAAAAGATTGGATCTGTATGAAAAAAGTTAGAAGGATAAACGACCACGATTATAGGACCCATGAAATTGACATAACAGAAAATCTTCCACAATGCATCATTTGAAGTCAGACAACACCGTGGACATATGAATGGAGCCATCGGTCAAGGTTGTAAAGGACATAAAGCAATTGGTCAATCTGAATATTGTTACTATTATTTGTGCCATAATAGCATTCAGCAAAAGATTGCATTCTTCCTTTCCTTTCTTTCTTTTCTCCAATCAAACAATATCTCATTTCCCCAAATGAAATTATAAGAATTGAAGTAAACAAATATGGACTACAACCAAGGAAACATTGTGTTTGACTGAGTTCATCAGTGTAATCCCATACTTCTGTCTTTCATTCATAGTTTAATAATGAATTCTTACCGCAACTGTAGTCCCATTCCGGTAGAATGCTGGGTAATGCTTGAGCTGTTTCCCAGATGTCCATGAATTGCCTTCCCATACAATGTCTGCACTGTATCCACTCAAGTCTTTTGGACAGTGATTCTGCAACGCAAATTTCATATACAAGTCAAATGGCACTAACCTTAGAATGATATGAGCAAACAATAAGAAATGAGAGTCATATCTCTGGTACCTGCATCTGTTGGGCACCATACCCAATCATCGGACCTTCCAGCAACTTTGAAGCTTGTGCTAAATCATGTTTCGGTTCTGTAATGGAAAAGACTAACTTCTTAGTTTGAAAGGAAAACAACGAATTGTAGCTCATAAGATTAAAAGATAAATTGTCTTGGCAAGTGGTAGACGGGATAACAATTTGCAAACAAAATTTGAAACAGGCACGGCAGAGATAATCTATAATAAGATTGAGTTCATTAGATGCCTGCAAAGTCAAATATACAAGGATGAAAAAACATAATGCTTCCAAACGTGTAAACATTGCTCAGAGGGTTAAATGAGATATTAAACAATTCTTTCAGTTTGAAATATAAATCAGATATATATCTTTTCGTTTTTAAGGAACTGAAAATTTGGAGGAAGCAGAAAAACTCACAAGCAAGTTTGACTGAAATAGGAGTATATGTCAATAATCAAGAAATTAAGAAGCTATTCCTATCATAAAAAGATCGTTCTGACAGCAGGAATTATGTTTAAGCTATTACTATCATAAAAGGAGCAGTCTGGATCTGGAATTAAGCTTAAGTTATGAGGCATGATGACTAATTTAAATGCTTACAAATCTACCAAGCATTCTTAGTGAAACTTGTGGACAAGCCAACATTTATAAAGTCAAAAGCTATCACCGATAGTGTTCTGTGACAAAAAAAAGAAAGAAAGAAAAAAGAGAAAGAGAGCCTCTAAATGAAGTCAAATGGGCTACAAAAATGCAAAGGCTTGGCAACAAGAGGTAAGCAGTGGCAGATCACCTTGTAGATGTTGCTTTGAAAGCATAGAAGTAAGCCAATCCACTACCTCCCTTCTGGACCTCCATTTAAAACCAGCATGAATAGAATTTTCAGGGCCGTGTAGCTGTACAAATTCCTCGGCCACAATATAAAACATGTGCCTAACACTTCTCTCAGTCCCCACAACTGCGAGCACAGATTCTCCAGCAGAATCTTTCAGGAAATAGTGAACAACACGGCGTCCACGCTCTTGTGAAACAAACTGCTCTTTCCACTCAACAAAACATCTCGTACTTCCAGTCATTTCAAACGTAAAGTACCGAATACAGCTATTCTTAATGTGGTTAAAACTAGCAACACCGACTCTACCCAGAAAATTGGAATAACAAGAACAAAATACAGTTAAGTACTACACAAACTCAATTAAATTCCAAAAACAAAAGGCTGAGGTTAGATCCCAAACCCTAATAACATAATTATGACATCTCAAGATATCCCTCACAATCAGATCCCCAGCAACGAATTCAACGGGGTTTGCACTAGGACGTCTCGTCAAAAAAAAGCTTGTCTAATCATTCACCTGATTCATTAAACCTAGAACCCACCTGGAGCTTGAGCTCAAACTTGAAGAACTCTACCGAATAAGAAGTAAGTACTAGATAAAACTAACCAGAAAGCTTAAAACTCTATTCTTTGATAATCGGCAATCAGATTAGTAACCAAGTCAAGAAAACTATAATCCAAGCTTGACACCAAAAAGAGGAACCAAGATAAGGCTTTGACCGATTTAACTAACAAAATCGTTAGAAACTATAACGTGGGCATCCCAGTTTACAATATAATCAAAATCCCAAGCACATAAATTGAATTCTCAAAGGTTTGTAAGATAGAACAAGCTCTCCGATGGATGGGTAAGAAAGGTTCAAGATGTCGGTGAAAGCAGGAAATTTTGGAGCTCTTTCAGCGTGCAGTGAAAAAGAGAACAGAGTAAGAAGGAGATTTGATTAGGAGAAGAGACGAGAACAGAACAAAGAGTCCAAAAGAAGGCCATTTTTAGGAGAGTTTTCAGAGCGATACAGGGGTTTGGCAATGGAGGTGACGGTAAGTAGTGAAGAAGAGGTTGGTTGGGAGCTGGGAACGTGTTTTTAGGAATAGGGAAATAAAGTTAAAAGGCGTTTGGTGTAATGCAATGAATAATTAGGTGACGGATTTGACGACGTACTTTGGTAGCTGAATCCATTTTACTCTGTACTTGGAATAGGCATAGGCCTTTATTTAGCGACATGGCCCGTAAAGTTTCAATCTTTTCGCCGTCATGATTCTTACTGCGTTATGTTTATACATGCCAGTACATAAAAGATTTCATGTTGCTCACGAGAAGATTTTTGAATGGAATGAAATAAAAAAATATAAATATATATATTATATTACATTATTAACTCTTTCATTTCTTTTAAATAATAATTTTTTAATATTATATCTATTTACGTTCCATTCTATTATAAATCATTTCGTTACATTCTATTTCATTTCATTTCATTTCATTAAAAATTTTACGTCTAACCAAGCATAACTTTAATCTTTAGAAGTCGAATTGAAGGCCTAACATATGGTCAAATTATATTAGAAATTTCACAAAATTCAATCAAAACTATTATGTTAGGTCCATGAACTACTCTAAAACTATATGCTATGAACCAAAATTTGTTGTTCTACCATACCTTATTATCTTTGTTATGTACTCTTTAATTTCATATATTGTCTTAAATTAATACTCATAAAGTATGATTTAAATTTGAATTAGATTACAGCATAGATGATATTTTACATTTGTTATTATAAAAATTTAATATTATATCTTTCAAAAAATAAAATATTATAGATTTCATGCTTGAAGATTTTATAACAAGGGACCAGATCCTCTGTTCTCGTAAATCAGTTTCTATCATGGTTCATTAAATCTCACTTACACATTTATATGGGGTCTACACAAATATATGAACAAAATTAATTTGAACTTGGTTGGAACACCGTTTATGGTTTAGAAGATTTCATGTGTTATAATCAATGTTTTAAAAACTGGACCGGTGACTGAACCGGAGAAGCAACTGATTCAAGGGTCAATGGTTCAACCGGAATTCAACCGTAGTTGAACCGGTGACTAATAAGTAATAAATATAAATTTTTATTTTATATATTATAAATATAAGATAATTTTTAAATATACTATTTAAATATATATCTAATTGTAAACTTAAACTCCAAAATTCAACCTAAAAACTTCAAAACATAAAAGTTTTTTTTTTAAATTCACCAACACAATATAAAATAAGATAACAAAGCTCACTAGTCATATTTCATCAAAAGGATTTTAAAAAAAAGATCACTAATCATAATATTCATTAAAGTTGAGATCAAAATCAAATGCTCCTTCATCATCGCCGATATAAGCATCTTCAACAGATTCCAAATTTGGTTGTTCTACAATTTCTTCATCACCTAATTTCATAATAAACAATATTAGACAAAATTACACTTGGAAATATAATATATCTAATCTTTAATATTATATTACAAAGTAAATTAATAATAACCTTCATGTTGTTGTGGTGCTTCATCAATTATTGGAATTGTATTTTCCTGATAAATAGCATTTTCAATATCTTCCTCACCAAGCTCTAGGGATCCATCGTTTTCAATAATCTAAAAATCAAGTTTGTCTATAGATTCATAATCAATAGGATCATATTTCATCTTCTTGTTTGGTAACCTAAAATAAAACATTAATGGTAAGTTTAAATATAACTATGTTGGAAATCACAAACAATAATAACAAGTTAATAACGTTTAACTAAAAGTAGAAAACAATAATACCAATTCTTCAAATGCAAGTTGTAAGTGACATAAACATGATTACATAGCCTTTGATGCTCTAATTTATTTTTCTTCTTTGTGGGAATGCGTTCAAAAGAGCTCTAATTTCTCTCGCAACCAAAAGAGGAAGATGTTTGGCTAAGAATACGAATAGCCAACTTTTGCAATGTTGGAGCACTACCCCCATACAATCGCCACCATTCATCTACAAAAAATTGAAATTATCAAACAACAAAATACTCATAGATAATAAACATTAAAAGTATTAAAGAATATAATTAAAAATTAAAAAGTATTATATTAGTGGTAATATAATACTTACCAGGGCGTAAGGTGTTTAACTCTAACACCTTAAGAGCACTTTCTCGATTAAAAGTACCTTGACGATCACGATAAACTTGAATCTCTTTAATGCCTTTCGACAAGTCAGCACAAAAACTTTTGATATCAAGCATATCAAGAAGAGCAGATATAATTCTATTCTTCTCACGATAGCCTTCAGCATAAAAGAAATAAGGATT
>JAOSBL010000005.1:19451620-19468062 GCA_027568915.1 Erythroxylum roraimae | reverse complement strand
TGCATCATGTGAATAATACAAAAGAATAACTAAATTGAGTTGATATAATGATATGCTATGTTTGTATACATGCGGATGATATAAATGATTGAAATGAATGATTGAATTATTCTGAAATGATTGTATAAAATGCTTGTGTTCATAACGGACTTGTTGGAGTATGATGTATATTGCGATCAAGTTCTAAATTCTGAATGATGTGATATATGAGATTTGATTCTGCATGATGTGAGATACTAATTGAACTGTGTTATATACTTGCGATATTTATGTCTGTTTTGATTGAGCATGTGATGATGGTTCACTCACTAAGTTCGCAAATTCATCAAAATTGCAACATTGTTTTTCAGGTTCAGGAGAAATCTAGCTATTCTAATTGAAGTAACTTCTGCATTTAGATATGGGTCAGTGTCGGGATCAGTTGTACTTGCAAATATCTTAATTATGTTGTATCAAAAATTGTATCTTTCAACTGTTGTATATTCTACATGTGAATTTTGGAAATGTAATGACATTTGAGACTATATACGTTTATGAATAAAAATGGAACATGATTATTGGAATGTTTTATGTTACGTGTGATAGATTAAAATGTAAAATGAATTGATTTAACCGTCTTTACGTGCTATTTTCATAGAGTATATTCTTGAATATCCTTCGATATGACAGGTATATACTTTATGGGAACATTTGCTATATCAAGGGGATTAACATGCAAGGATCCATTGACCGTCTTCTATCCGAAGGTAACCTAGCTGAAGGGATAATTTCCGTTGACACTCCCCGTCACAACTTGGCTGTGCAATTGGGTGTTGGCGTGATTGCTGTAGATGAAACGGGACACTTGAGCTGAAGATAGAGAGGATCTTTGCCTGGATTTTCCTTTTGGGTCAAGGCTTTGTTGGAACTGCTCTTATTTGCTCTGTGAGTATTTACACAGTTGATACACTTGTATGATCGAAGGGTTTTGGATCGCATGGTTCTTGCCTTGAATAGAAAGTGAAAGAGTTATGGATTTCGAAGACTAAATCAATATATCAAAGTTTTCAATAGCAAGACAAAGTTCTTGGAAATCGCAACAAGTTATGTTTTCGATAGCACCAGATAGTAGGCACTGAAATACTATTATCCTTCCCCTTCATCAGCAGTTGAGGAAATAATACGATTCGGTCGGCATAAAGTGAATGATAATGGCTTCACAAAAAGAATCCCCAACAAGAAGGAAGCAGTTTCTGCTTGAAATATAAAGAAAAAAGAAGGATTCAACAAATTAAGTGCCTTTATAATGAAGCCCCTTCTAACTAAAGGTGTCAACAAATGGATAACAGCATATGCTTTTAAAATCATTAAAAGCATTCAGCTGTGGAAAGGGTGCAAGAAACGCATCTCGATATCCTTCCCATTCCCAATGCTCTAAACTTCACCATTAAATGCTTTATCGAGCCAAATTGATACAATGATAGGGCCAGCCAAATCCCCAACGGCACAACCTGCAGAGAGCTTTGTGTATCAGATCCTCGGAATCCAAAATCCTTCAAAAATTAATCACAAGTATGCGATATTCTGATACCAGAAAACAAAATTGGCTTATTGGAAACTTGCTTACCAATCCATTGACCTGCTGAGGGGCGTATTAATGTTGCACCTATCCCAGCTCCAATGGAGGCAAAAACTAATGAAGCACTACACCTAATAGTAATTCCTGTAATCTTCTTCCCAAGAATTCTAACTTCTGATTTGTTAACTGGACTTTTTTCTCCGTCAGATTTTGAAAGACGAGAAAAGAATCGGAAAACTTCAATTCCAACTTGTACAATCCACGATGCAGCAACTCCTAAAAAGTGTCCTGTTTAAAGAAACAGAAATGGACTTAACTTAGGAGGATAGACGAAGTGACAAACCATCACAAAGGTACAGAGCAAAAGAAGGAAAATTTTGACCTCTGAAAGTTGTCCTGCTAACTTTGAATATGTAAACCACTGTAGGGAGTGTTCTTTGGGCCTTTCGTGTGGTTGATTTAGGAACATCTGTGAATATTGATCAGATCCCTCAGTTGTGTGCAAAATCTAAATTATTAAATGTTGCTAATAATTTTAAATTGTAAAAAAGCCCCGTGTCGTTTGTTCTTGTTCTATGCCATGGTGAATCATGAGAATATCATGATACATATACATAAAGAAACTACCTTTTAGAAGTTTCCATGCTATTCGCTGTGAGACATAATGGACAGCAAGTCTTTCCAGAATCCTCCTCGTAGTTACAACAGTTGTCTGAAATAGCAGCAACATATAGATTAGTTAAACTAAACCTTGAAATGTTCCTTGAACGATGATGCTTTGCAAATGAACTAGACCCTTTGTTCTATAGCTGACTATCTTCAACATGAACACTGCAGTGTAAGCCGATTAAGAAGTGAGGAAGAGCGAATGAAAACTTTTGATGTTTCAGTAATTACACAGAACAAAAAAAGATAAATCCCTGATAAGAAAAGGCTGCTATGAAGTTAATAAAGGGCCTGTACAAAATAATGCAGTTATAATTTGCACTTGCACGATAGCAAAATTTAAGACAGCATTGAGGCAAGATGAGAAATTAGTGACTAGACTTCACAAAAATGAGAATCAATGAAAGAAAAACTCACTTCCCGAACAATTTGTTTCAACGATTTTTGAAATGGGACCACCAAGTCTACTTGGTGGTCTTCTTGAACATCCTGCAGGAAGTCGTCATCATCCTCGTCTGAAATTATACGAGGCTCCAAAAGAGGTAAATAGTGGAGCAGAAACGATCTCAAGGAAGTTATAGCTAGTTGCTTCCACTCAAAAGCTGAAAATACAGGTTTTAACTCAATATGGTACTCCTTGGTAGTATATCTCAGAGAATTATACTTAAAAATATCTCCAGAAACTCTTTGTATGTTCGAAATGTAATCATCAGTAGTTGTTGCACTGGCATCACAATGAGCAACTGGTATCCTCGGATAACTGGCAGTACCACTAGAAAATCAACCTCACGGAAAAAAGCAAACTACAAATACACTACAATTCACATAAGCAGTAACAAGAATCTGAACAGTAAAGTCTGAAACTTAAGATTACAAAATTTTAGTAGCCAACAGAAATTTGTTAAGAAATGATAATTTGAAAGAATCTGCACAAGTGTCCAATGTAAGGCAATAATCCTAGTCTACCCCCTTCAAACCACTGTCCTCAACATAAACTTCTCCTTTCCTTCTCCAATTGTTTCCTTTAAAATTTTAGGAATATATGACACAATTCGTTCCTGGAGCAAGTTCAAATGTTCAGCATAATTAAGCAAAAAGAGGTTCATGGGTAGCATACTAATTGACAAAGTAAACTAATTTAAAAAGCAGACATCCCTTTCAGGTTCAACCAAATCACTGATCCATATGCTTGTTAATGGCACTAAAACATGAATGGTAAAATCCACCATAAATGCAGGAGAAACATAAGCTTCCAATATCAGATACAACCATGAAGACCATCTTCACAGAGTTTGCAATATAGTCTCAGCCTGCATCTCGAACATTCTCACACGTAACCCACCAATTATGAAGCTATTTTCTCAAGTGTAGCAAGGCTTGGTTAGTCACTCATTTGCAACATGCTTAGAAAAACTTGGTTCAATCGCGTAAACATACAAGCATCCAAACAAACTATCTGGCTTCCAAACCAACAACTCAAAAACACCATATGATCCCCATCTAAGCGATCTATCCACATGCCTTGTGCACCTATAACATAGCTCGCTAACTCAATCAGCTAAACGTAACAGCTTAATCTGTCCAAAATCATAAACGTAAAAGAAAAACGCCCACGACATTATGTCATCCAAGTAAGCCCCGTTAAAATCCGCACACGAGCAAAGAGAGATTACCCCAGTAAGAATCTAGAGGCAAAAGGGGTGCTGGCTGCGGCGGCGATGGAGGCGGCAGCAACGGAGACGGCAGACGAGGCAGAAAACTGTGGTGAGTAAAAGTTTGGATTTTTCTTCAACAGATCCAATACTATAGCTATACCAGCCATTGTTACGAGCTCTAAAACCAATCAATCACAAAAGAGAGTCCTTGATACCGCGGCTAGAACCAGTAAAAGGAAGAAATTTTGTTGGGCCAATAGCTTTCTTATGTTGAACGGACGAGTGGCTTTGTAGTATCTTTTCTTCAGGTCCGAATGTGTGTCTGCTCATCTCCTCTGCGTTAAATCCCACAGAAGCATCTTATTTGTTTTCTAATTGTTTGACAAATTTCATAATTTTCTATTGAAAAAGGTTCATATGAATCAGCCAATATTATGATTAATTAACAAGTGAGAAGAAACTCTTCTTCTGTTAAAGATAAATTTATTTTTATATTTTTGATAAAATTGCGTAGTTATAAATCTTTTATTATTTTATTATTCATCATTAGACTAATTTATTATAAATTAAAAGTTTATATATTTTATTAATTTTAATTAATATTATAAATTTAAATAGAATTTACCTTTAAATCTTTAAAAAAATGATATGAATATATCCATAAAGGTTTTCAATCTTAATAAATAAGTGCCTCCTTGACAAACCAATCCGACCTCGCTACAAATTAACATGTCAGGGACGATTTGATCAAAATTTAGGCCAAGCTTCAGATCTAATTCCTTTTTAAAATGAGTCCTAGACTAGGCTTAAGCTTGGGCTGCTCATGCCAGACTTGGCCCAAAGCTCATTAGCTATAAAAAAAAACAAAATCATTTTCTATTTTTAACTTAAAAAAATTCTAGCCAATAAGGCTGAGTGGGACCTTGGATTGTTTGAACCTAATCAAATTCAAGCTTGAGCTCGATTGCCTCGGAACTGAGTAGGCCCAGTCTGACTCAATCTAATGTCATCCCTAGTCTAAAGTTCTAAAATTTACCTTATCAAATGTTTAAACATTTAGCTTATATATTGGAATTTAGAAATACACTTTTAACATATTAAAAAAATCATTTCTAAGTCCATTTAAGTAAGATTTTTTTTAAAAAAGTAAGAGAGGTGAAGTCTTGAAAGAGGACAATGCAACCTAAATAAATAAAGAATAAACTATAGTCATAACTGGATAAACAATATGCTTATATAATTTTTAACTCATAAGAATAAAATGAATTAATTAAGAAAGTGCAAGGTAAAGGAAGAGGAAAAAAGAAAAGATATTTAAGATATACATCCTCAAATTCATTGGACTATTAATATAAAAGAGCATTTGGAAAAGAACCTTCATCTTGAAATGCTTCTCGGGCATTGAATGCAAAAATAAGTCTACAAGAGCTTGAAGTTATTCCATAGAACATGATGCCATCACCTTAATATTCCTATTGTCCATTTTCTTTGAATAATTAAGGAATACTCTCAATTCTAAACAAGAATCCTTTAGTAGTATAATATCTAAAACACCCTTGCCAAATATGGAGGTTAAGAGAACAAACAAGGAGAGGAAGTAAGAGACATGCTCACACTTTTAATGTAAGTACATCAAAGACCTGTATATCTTTTAACTTCTTATTGATGGACTTCATATAGGAATACTAAATACATATAATATGGGAGCACTAAAAACATATAATATGGGAGCACAAGATGAAATAAAAGCTATAGTAATAAATGAATATCACATCTATAAAGTCTCAAATCATCCAATATGATGTATGGTAGTATAGATGACATTATAACCATTCGATTTAAACAAGTTAATAGATGATCAATAATTCAAAAATATTTCTTTGGTAATTAACAAATAAGAACACTTATAACTTTCCACCACTAAATTCATATAGAAGCACTAGGGTCTAGTGAATAAATATCTTTATCAACAAAATTAAAGATACATTGTAATAAGGATTCATTGTTTCTTTAGATTACTGTGCTATATACTAAGATAAATAATGAAAACTAACAAACAAGTGTGCACAGATGTGCATTATATACATACAAGGATACCCATGTCCAACTCATTATAATTGATTGAATGGACTAAAATCTTAAAGTTTTTCATTCTCTTAAAACATGTCACTCTTAGGCTTGTTAATTTGATCACATTGGAACTCCAGTTTTAGTATATTCACTTTGAACATATACCTATACAAATTGCTCTTTGAAATGATTTTACAAGAGACACAATATGGTCCGTATACTACTAGATGTAATAATAATTCTTCCATAATATGGCAATATAATACTAAATGCACTAAATACAAAGTTAAGAAAGTAAAGGAATTATTTTATCCTAAAATAATGATAACATATATAATAATATCTCTACTATTGATTTTTAGAAAACTAAGACCTTGATCTCTCCCCATACAACTTTCCTGGCCTTTTTGTCCCTACTACTAATGTTATGAATATCATATCGGTACACGTATTATATTTGATTCTGGTACGATACTATATCGATACCAGTCAATACTGAGTACCATTTCAGGTAATCTTTAAAAAATTATAAAATAGTCCTTGATTTTTTTAAAGTTACAAAATAATCCTATATTGTGCTACATATTTCTAATTTTACATCAACAATATCTTCAAAGTCATAATAAGAGAAATTTAAAATAATAACTATCTATTTATTTCTATTAATGTTACTTTTCATATATTTCATACGTAAACAATAACCACAATTAATATAAGAAAAAGATCATTTAATCATCATTCAAATATAAAATTAAGGATAATAAAAAGTATTTAAAATGTTATAATTTCATTTTATAATAAAGAATAATTACATCAAAATATCAAATAAATAAAATAAAAAAGTTTCATGACTCCATAAATATTACAAAAAGAGCTCATGTCGATGAACATAATCAACTAGAAGCAAAGCTTGGAATAAAAATTTTTAGAGTGAAAAGTTTTATATTTATGTTGCATATATAGAATTTAACATATGCATCAACTATAAGTGAAACTAAAAGAAAAGAAGAAATGAAAAATCTGGAACTTCATTCAATCGAATATCCACTCAAATCACATTAACCTCAATTCCCATCTGGTACAAAATTATCATCATTAAGAGGAACCTCATTATCACCATCATTCAAATTCATTGCACCAGATGACATATCAATACTTTCCTATCTAAGATTATCTTCTAGGTCACTCTTATCTATCAAACTTGGTTCTTTAGAAACTCAATATGCTAAAAGATCAATATGATTAAGAAAAATTGAACTTATAGAATTACTTGTTCTATTAAGATTCCTAGTAAATAAATAAAACTAAATTATTAATAAATTACAAAAATTATATTCATCTAAATAACGATAATAATATACCTTTCTTGAAGCTTTACTTGTGTTGAATAAAGGCCAAGTTGCTTTATCTTTTTTGTTCCAATCTATTCTTTTGTTAGAATGTATGAATTCAAATGTGTTCTAATTTCTTTCACACCCTAATGCATTCACACATTGACTCAGAATTTGAATTGCAAACCTTTGTAATCCTATAATACTATTTCTGAATTGGTCCCACTGAACAAACTGTAAGACAATAAAAGTAACATTATAAACAAAATAAAGTGATAATTAATTTTCAACAAATAATAAAAGTGAAAAAATATATACTTGGATTAAGTTTGTCTCTTTGATAAATAGCAATGGGCAATTTAAAATCACTATGAGCATCCTTATAAACCTCTATTTGTGAACTTAAGAGATCTTACATCATCTTACGGACGACAATTGTTGTAATAGTTAATAAAATTCCCTTATTAACTTTAGTTTTCTTTGTAAAACTTGGTCTAAAATAGACATTAGGATTCAAAAAGGCCCTAGTTGCAAAAATCAGAGAATAAAGTTGCCTTTCTCATTTCTTATTAATGATTGCAAGATAAGATGTGTACAAAGAAGGCCTATTTTTCGTATTGGCCTTGATTACTTCCTTTGTCCTCTCTACGATATCATAAAAATAACTCATTTTTGCCTTCTCATCACTATCAACTAAATGAATTACTATCACCAAAAGCTCACAAACTCAAATTACAAATTGATATTAGGACCAAAATTCTTGATTTTCAAGTATAATTCTAGAAACCTCCACTCTTGTATTAAACCTGACATACTAAGATGCGATCTATTTATCACTTGTAAACATTTGCCTTAGCTCCTTTTTCATTAAAAAAACTTTGAAGTGATAACAAATTAGTTAAATCTTGTAATAGTAGGACAACATAAATTCCTATTATTAGTGAAATCCTTCCTCATTAAATTCAGGATCCATGTATGATTATAGATGAACTTGGTCACTTTTTTCACTTTTTGGTAGTTTCATCAATAACAGGAAAGTATCTAGCATCTTCTATATTTTCCAACATTAGGTGAATGCAATATGGAGTATAAGGAGTCCAATTAAAGGAATTATACCTACTTTATAATCTTTTCTCAACTACTTTATAAGCAAAATCATTGTTAGTAATGAACTGAACAATGTTTTTTGAACCAACTTCATTTACAACTTCATGAAATATTTGAAACATAGTATCATCATTTCTAATAAGGCCAGATGCATAAATTAACTTCAAAACATTTTCCCCTTAACAAAATAAACCAAAAAATTGATATTAGGCTCCCGTATTCTATTTGTCTAACCATCACATATGATTGAACACCCATAAGTTGCACAAGTCATTTTTCTTTCTTCTAAATAAATGTTTATTTCATAAACAGAGCTGCTTTGAAGTTTACCTTTGTAGTTATTAATTAAACGAGTTTTATATCTTAGACCATAAGAGGCTATAACATCCACCATAGGTTGGCAATAAAAAGATTGAGTGGATTGAATAATATACTTGAATCATATCACCATCTAGCCATTACCATATCCACATTATAAGTTGTTTCTTTAAATTGTAAGGCACTATAAATTGAAGGTTGAGCTCCAAGAGTTGTTCATAGTGCAAAAATATTGGACACCTATCTTCTTCTTTTCCTTACATGAGGTAAAACATTCCCTTCTTATTAGGAATGAAAACTGCGTTTAACATCCCTACTATCATCCAGACCACCAGAAAAAGAACTTCAACTATCAATTTTTTAAGTTACTATTTGCCTTCTATCTTTCTCTTGCTGATATTCTTTAAGCAACATTTTCAGTTGCCATTTCATGTTATGACTTACATTCTTACAAGGCTCTACAATACCTTTGATCCCAATCAAATGCTTCTTTAATCTAGTGATTCCTTCACCATTCAAAAGTTTGTTGCAATACAAACAAATTACATGACTCTTCATTCTAGGAACTAATCTAGCATAAGCCCAAGTTGGATCATCGAATCTTTCTAAACCTGAAGTGGTTGAATTATCTGCAAGTTGAACTTTTGTCCATTTATCTGCAAAAATAAATAAAGACATATGTCAAAATTAAATTAAAAACATCATATTCAAAAAATAATTTTTTTTATATAACATCATTACTTAACAAAGCAAATAGTACATAACTATATAACATCACTAAATCTTTCTTTTGGTAATGCACATTGCAAAAATGACTTTATTATACAAAATAAAAAGAAAAAAAATCATGACTTAAACATTTCATATTAGATTAAGTAATGAGTATAATATCATAAATTTAGGTATATCTTAAAATTCATTTTAATATAATTATAAAGAAATATAATTACCTTAGGTTAACTTAAATATAATAAATGAGAAATTAATTTACCTAAAGTGTATAAAATATTATTTAATTATCCAAAAGATAGGATAATGAATGTGCATTTGAAATTTTACTATCATATTAGAAATATTCCTTTCTAAAGTTTAATTTACGTATTTGTAACGTTATTGTCTAATGACAATAATATAAAATGCAAACATTAATTCAATAAACTCAAATTTCATCTCATTTTTATGGTTATTAAAAAATAAACTAAATAATCAAATAAACAGGATTCTTCATGAAATGATTCCCAAAAATACTATTAATATTTAATAATAGTATAATACACATAAATTCAACAAATAGTGTTGACAAAATCACCTTTGATCCTTAAAAAATCATATTAATAAGACATATAATGAGTTAGTGACATAAACAATTCCCAAAAACAAGTTAAACTTTAACTGTTAAATAAAGTGTTATATAAAACAAAAGATAATGCACACAAGGTAATAGTATACCTTTAGTTTGTAATTTGTAATTGGAAATACAAGACACAATCTGACAAATTCACAAATTACAATTAAATGATTCACCCACCACTATCCACCAATTAAAATTAGTCATCCACCCACTAAAGAAATCGGTCACCCATGACCACCAAATAAGAATCAACCAAGTGCCAATACAAACTCACAATTTATAAATCAATTAACCACACAAATCACAAACAAACAAAACAATGATAGATTTGAGAACCAATCGGTGACGAGAGAAAAGAATGAAGCAGCTTTGTGTGACAACAGAGCTCCAGACTAAGGAGGTGTATATGAACAACATACAGAAATAGATGAAGAACTAAGAAGGGGTATGGATGGTGGACGACAACCAATATGAGAACCGAGAACCAAGAACCAAACGAGTAGATGGTGATGGCTAGCGATAATAAGCAAATGGTAATCGTGGGCCAATAACGAGGAAAGCTAAGCTAGGTAAAGTAGAGAAAAGGAGAGTTGAGAGTGATCCAAGAAGATTGAAGAGGGAATGCGTAAGAGAGATGAGTAAGTAGCATGGCAGAGGCAGAGTTAGGTTAGGGGATGGGTGTCACAAAATTAAGGTATTTTTAATTAAATCATCAACTTTTTCAATTTTACATTTTGACCTTGGTATTTCATCGATATTGCTAACACTGATTGAAATGACTGTTACCATCTGGTGCTTTAAACTGGTGTAATACTAGCATATTTTATACCATTTTCTAACCAGTATGGTACAAAATTTCAAACGTTGCCTATTATTGATTATTTTTCCAGTTATTGCCCCTTCCAACTTCTTATTTGTTGTATGAATTAAATGAAGAAAAGTCATCAAGGGTTCATAATATTGACAAATGCTTAGACACAATATAGATGTTGCAGGGGGAGGAGGGAGCCTAGTGTATATGAAAGAGAAACTGAGATGGAAACTTTAAACAAAAACCAAACCTCATACTTGTTAAGGGTGGGTGAAGGAGGGAAAAGACACATAAACAAAAAATAAAGAA
The DNA here is from genome assembly GCA_027568915.1 of Erythroxylum roraimae. NCBI lineage: Eukaryota > Viridiplantae > Streptophyta > Magnoliopsida > Malpighiales > Erythroxylaceae > Erythroxylum > Erythroxylum roraimae. The sequence continues at coordinate 19,456,886 of JAOSBL010000005.1, read as the reverse complement.
AGCAAAGAGAGAGACTTAGAGAAGGGGGAAAAAAGAGATTGATGAAAAGATAGTTACAATAAATAGTGAAAGCATAAAAACTTTTTTTTTTAAATAAAAGTGTCATTTTTTCATTTTTAAAAATATGAAACTATGATACAATTAGACGAAACGTGTCTCAATAGTTCATTTCATTGTTTTTAGAATCCACATCCAAAAATATGTTAAGAATGAAAAGGGGGATCTTAACTAATCCAACTATTTGTGAAGATTTAAATAAAACTAAATAACCATTTTTATGTAGATGTCAACATCCAATGACCCTCTCAATATCCCTTAATGCTAACATAAGTAGTAGAATTAAATTATAGATTAAGGTAGTCTTTTACTTTAGGAAATGTGATTTTGTACAATTTTGCCATTTATTAACAGACGGATAAATATATTAAAGTAATTAGAATGCAAAGATGGGAAAATGTTGCAAAAGTGTCTTAACAGTTGCATATGAACTAAATAATTAAATATCAAGTCTTTATGAAATTATTTAAAGTTTTGTCTTATTATATCTAGGTGTTAAGAAATAGTTAGTATATTTCATTGATGGCTGGACAATAAAAGTTATTAGTTATAAATTATTAGCATATGTTTTAAATTTTCTAATCAAACCTAAACTCTAGTATAAATTAGGTATATAATATACGAAATTTTCATTTATTCTTTGGTTCTATGATAACAATTACAATCAGATAACTTATTTTGAGGAATTTATGAATTGATTGATTTCATAAAATAAATTAAAATATAAATATAAAATCATAACCAAAAAACAATACCTAATAAACAATGTAAACTAAAACATTTTTTACATATGTCACACTGTTTTCTTTTGATGGTGATAATTATTAAGTCTAGGTTGTTACAATGGCAATCTATCTTAATGCATTAAACTTATAGGATATAGTTAAAGAAGGTTATGCTGGCTTAATTTAAGTCCCACAATGAAGGAAAGACCAAAAAGTCCAAAGCTAAGACATATTTATATTTTTGTTATGTCAAGTATAATATTAATAAGAACCACGAACCTAGAGTTGGCTAAGAACATCTACTATCATCTAAAAAATGAATATCATAAAAAAAAGAACCACAATCATATAAGTGCTTAAATTTATTAGGTAATTTATTAAAAAACATCAAAATTATTCACACAATTAAACAAGGTGGAATTGTTCCGTAAGAACTTCTCTTATAAACATATTGGGCAAAATAATATTATTTATATTTGAAAAGTATGAGTAAGATTATTCAAAGGAGATGTCAAATATATTATAGGCAAAATTAATTACTACACTAGATAGCCAATATTAAAGAAGATAATGAGATAAAAGTTAATTACGCAAGGTTCAATTTAAGAAAAGACATAAAACTCACTAGGAGGTTAAGTTAAGAAGACTATACAAAATTGTAAATAATAACAAAAATAAGGAGAAAAGATATTCACCTTATTCATACTAAAAATAATAATCACCTACAGAGGAAATATTGGTGGAAACTAGATTTTAAGTACAAAAAATGTGGTTAGATTGTATACATGGAGAGAATATGCAAGTCATAATAAAATGAAGGAAAAGCATATAGTACTCTTAAGCAATGTCAAATGAAGCAACTATTTGTTTCTACATATTTTGCAATGAACAACATCTCAAGAATTTTATGAATGATTAAAAGTGGATATACTCATTATATGAATAATGACTAGGAGATCTTCAAGGATATCAACATAAAAATTTGAAGTAAAAGTTAGAAATGATAAATACATATCAACAAAAGGAAAAAAAGGAATTGTGGCTGTTAAGAGTATATTACTGATATTATATATGTGTGTATCTTTAATCAAAACTTGCTTAGTGTTAATCAACTAATGGAGAAGGATTTCAAAGTCATATTTGAAGATAGATAGTACATAATTAAAAAAAAATGAAGAGATGTATTTAAGGTGAAATGATAGCAAAAAACTTATCTCTAATATAATTTAAGATTAGCATATAGCCTTTCTTAGCATTTTAAGTCATATATAATTTTGGCATGAAATTATTGGACTTTTTCAATATTTTAGATTTTGATATACACAAAAATAGAAGTTGGTGAGAGGAATGCTATTATTGGAAGACATATTATCTTATTATAGGTCTTGTCAGTATGATAAATAAGTTAGAAAACTATTTGTTAAATTGCATAAAGATCAATAAATTAGCTTTAACTTATACATATTAATGTTAGAGCCTATTAAGTGTATTCTTTAAGTGGCAATAAATACTATATTGCACCTATTAGTGATTATAGTAGATTTTTAAGATATATTTCACTAAATTCAAATTTAAGGTTATTGATATATTTTAGAAATATAAAAAATATGTGAAGAATTGAATTGGTTGCAATGATACAAATGATAGAAAATGGGAACGAATAAACTTGTGATGGTTTAAAGAAGTTTTATAAAGAAATTAGTATTAAGCATTAACTTAAAGCACTATATACTCTAGATAAGGTTGGTTTTGTGAAAGAAAAATAAAAATAAAAATAATAAAGATGACAAGGTGTATGCTTCTTTAGAAATTTATGAAAAGAGGCTATACAAACTATTACATTTTCCATAAAACTTGTAATATTAATTTTTAAGGTATTTGTTTATCTTAGTGTCATAAATGAAAACAAACAAACTTGATAAAAATTAGAATTAGGAGAGTTTTTGATAGATATTATAACTAATTCAATTTATACATAATTTCATACCTTAAAATGAATAAAGTTCTTGTAAATAGAAATTTATAATCTATGGAAAATCTGAACTAAAGTTGAGAGGATTCAAATAAGAAGAAATAATCCAAGATTATGCAAAAAGTTATGATAGAAAAAATGATATATCAATTGGAGGTATACAATTATTATTTAATGTTTATAAATGGTGCAAAATTATTTTTTTTAAGCCTACATAATTTAAGGAGGCAAAAAAAGAAGGCAATTATATATATATATAATTGCCATATATATATATATATATATAAAAGAAGAGTTAAAAGGTTTTGCATAACCAAACTCAATACATATGATTATGTAAATAAACGCAAAGTGAGAGTAGTTATAAAAGGATGCTCTTAAGTATTTAGAGTGAATTCATAGAATATTTTTGTTCCAATTATATGATTTAATACAATCATAATGTCACTTCCTTTAGTAGTACAAAATAAAATTTATCTAGTAGTAAAACTCTTGGATGGAAATAGAGAGAATTTCTCTATCCTCTCTCTAAAGTTTGAGTGCCTTTAGTCCCTTTGACTATACTTCCTCTTTTGCTTCTACATCATCTTCTTCTTTATCTTTATCTTATCATACCTTCAACTTATACTCTTCTCCTATTTTAGTCTATTATTTCCTTATTTTCCGTTCCTCCCTCTTTTTGATCTCTTCTTTGTTCAATTATTTCTGCTTTCCTTCCTGATTGAGTTCTAGCCATTGAAGACACTCTCAAGGGCAGTACTATCTTTTCCCCTGGCTTTTCCTTCCTACCTTTAATTTTTTTCCTGTTTTTGGCACCGAATTTTTGAAACATGCTTTTTCCAGCATTGTTATTTTCCTTCTTTAGCTTTATGCAACATGCAAACTCTAATGTCATAATTCTTTTTAGGCCTCTTCTAATGCTAATTTTTCTCTCCTACCCTCTCATAGTGTCCTCCTCTTCCTAGCAAAAAACTGCTTATTGGTCGAGGAATGTTTAGAACCAAGAAAGAGTTGGAAACAAGTTACTAGGGAAGGGGAAGACCTTTCCCTTCACTTTTTCCCCCTTAGGTGGAAGGGGGTATAATTTTATAGTCTCGACGAATTTAAAGGTTTTGCAAGAAAAAGTTAGATCTTAGGAGGCTTCTTTGATTGGCTTCTTCTAGGAAAAAAAAAACCTCTTTTCCTTATAATTCATAATGTTCATTGTCAATTTGGAAGAATAGAAGATTACTGGATGTTTTAATAGCTGAAGATAATCTAATTCTATTCACCTTCACTTCTAAGTCTCTAGCTCTTGAGGTGGTGAGGAAGGCCCATGTCAGGTTTCAGATCTTCCCCCTTTCCTCTTACTATGGCAACTAGGATTTCAAGTGGAATCTGTCAAACACCAGGCCGTTCCATTGTAAGTTGATGCCTATAATGTCCCACTTGAATACTAGACAATGAAAGGGCATAGTATGATTGCCATCTTCTTGGCAAACCCCATGGTATATATGATAACAAAACTAGAAGGAAAAGAATTTGATATGCTCGATTGTGCATAAGAATGGAGTTATCTAAGGAGCTACTAGAACTCATCCTAGTAATGAGGTTGGGGCCTAATGGAGTCCTATGTAAGAAAAATGTAGTGGTCAATTACCAATGGAAATCATCACTCAAATCTTAAGGAAAGAGATGGATGCCCACGGGTAGGACATTCATAAAGGGGAACTTCTTTAATCTTATAGGAATTCAGGAAGAAGATAAAAAAAGTTAAAATCCACAATTGAAATGGTTCATAATGCATCTCATTCTAAAATATGGAAACTTAACAAGGCTTAGAGGATGAGAATGAGAAATTAGTGGATGATGTTATACAAATGAATCCTTGGAGATCATTCAAGCATCAAAGAATGATTATGATATTCCTTTTTCCCATATATCACATCATGTAATGAATAGGGACAAGGATTATGGGGACCAATTTTAGAGTGTTAAAAGGAGGAAGTCTAGCAGAAGCAGTCGTAGTAAGGGCTCCGAAGATAAAATAGTAGATAAATGACTCCAATCACATAGAATGTTAAGGGTCTTTAACTGCCTTAATAAGTTTTTGGCTTTGAGGGATTTTGTCTGTAATAAGAATATATATTTTTTTCTCTTTTAGAAACAAATGTTAGATTAGAAAATGTTAAAAATTTTAGTAAACTGAGCTCTAAGTGGAGATTCATAACTAAGTACCAAAGGAAAAATCCCAATTGAATTGCTCCATCAAAATAGATTTTAAGAAAGCCTTTGATTATGTTGAATGGAAATTCATCCTTCTGGATTTATAAGTGATGGGGTTCCTAGTAGGTTTATCAAATGGGTGGAAGTATGTATAACATATACTTCTTTCTCTGTGTTGGTTATGTTATCCCAAAAAGCTTATTATGGGTAGTTAGAGGCCTTAGACAGGGTTGTTAAGTCAAAATGACTTTACGTGAATAATTTTGATGGAGAACAAATAATAATGACGGAAGCAAGATGAAAAAGC